>JAUIMM010000555.1:24652500-25145000 GCA_031769625.1 Taudactylus pleione
GTTTTTTGGAAGATACACTACAAGTAGTCTTCCTACTGGTCCTCTTCTGGGATGAAGATCCACTGACAGCAACAGCAGCAGCAACAGGCGTAGTCATCAAGGATCCTCCTGAGGATCACGGATAGGAGAGGAGTCAATCATGCTTCCAATAACAACATTGGATGCAGCAGGACTATTCCCGATGACGAATGAGGATGTTGATGATGCAGGTGTTGGTGTTGGAGATCGAAGTTGCTTGGATCCCACAGAGAGGGTGCAGGTAGGTGACACTGGACTTAAGTTTTGAGTTTTGGAACTTGGCGACGTACACTTTGATATTTGATGAATGAGCTCCAGGTGACGTAACAAGGAGCAGGATCCTAGGTGGTTTAGGTCCCTCCTTCTACTCACTCTTGCTAGGCAGCATTTACATATGTCTTGTCCGGATTGGAGTGGAAATAATTTCACATGTGAGAAGTGGATTTTTTTGTCTTTTGCCCCGGCATGACAACAATGGGCTTTGGTGTTTTCAATCCATGGGCAACAGCTGTTGCCTTACTTACACAAAGGACATCCTCGGCATCAACATCCTCATCACCAACATCTTCATCATCAACATCCTCATCATCCTTAGCGCCTTCAAATACCAAAATATCCTCGTTCTCCATGTGCAATTCCACAGAAGCATCCTCACTGACTATGTCTGCAAGATGTTGACTGCCTTTCCCCACATTTACAGAGGGCACACAAATGTTGGAACTTGGAGGATCCTCCAGTACACTAGTATTTAGGTTGGGCTCACACATGACAACCGCGGACACACTTGCACTCTCCTCTGGGATTTGTGATTTCGATTTCTCAGGGCACACAGTTGGTTTTTCCGGAGCTGTCTTAACAACTTTCACATTTTTAATTGGACCACCACCACCACTACTACTACAAGCAGAAGGGCTATCAGAATCAGCAGTCTTCATAAAGAAAGGCCAAGGCCTTATCCTTTCCTTGCCACTTCGTGTAGTGAATGGCATATTGCCAATTTTTTGTTTATCTAAAGGCAAATTTCCTTTCAATTTTTTTTTCTTAACTTCAGTAAAACTTGCTTTACCATATCGATGGCATGACTTAAGCCCTGGGGCATGGGCCTTCATAGAGGACGAGGAAGTTGACGGCCTTGCACTGCTTGTGACAGCTACAACATGTGGTTCTTGAACTGGCTCTCTTGTCATGTGACAGCCCTCCATATTTTATGCGTTCTTGAAGCAGTGTCATAAGCACCAATAGTGTAGCCAAGGTGTGGTTACAAAATTCACACACGTGCAGTCGTGCGGACACAGACAAATAATAGACGAAAAAAATTCTTTACATTTTTTTTCAGGTCCAGAACTTGGGCCCAGAGCACTGATTGATGACGACTGGAGTTGGGCAGCACTAGGTTGCAACTTGCGTTGCTGGCTGGATCTTGTGCAATTAAGCCTAACACGCACACGCACACCCAGACAAAGATAAAAAAAAGACAATTTATTTTTAATTTTTTTCAGCTCCAGAACTTGGGCTCAGAGCACCGATTGATGATGACTGGAGTTGGGCAGCACTAGGTTGCAACTTGCGTTGCTGGTTGGATCTTGTGCGGTTAAGCCTAACACGCACACACACAGAAATATATTACACAAAAAAGACACTTTTATTGGTTTTTTTTTTGACAATACATATATATATATTTTTTTTTTTGAGTCCAGAACTTGGGCCCAGATGGACGCAGCACCAGCCCAGATGTATCTGCACCAGCCCAGATGGACACAGCAGACAGCACAGCACCGGCCCAGAATGGATCAGCAGCACCAGCCCAGGATACACCAGACAGCACCAGCCCAGAATGGATCAGTGCACCTGCCCAGGACACAGCAGACAGCACACGAGCACCAGCACCTCTCCCAGCCCTACACTACCCACCCTCCCTGTTCAGTCTCCACAGCCGGAGTGAAATGGCGTCCGCCGCGTGGTCCCTATATACTACCGCGAAATTTCCGACTCTATGGTTTGACTCGGTTTTGAGATCCGAGTCAGGCAGGAAACCCCGAGCCTGCTTGGATCCGACACGGATCTGCTAAATTCGGGTGGGTTCGGATCTCAAAAAAAGTTTGGAAACAAACTTTGTGGCCTTTACTCTAAAACAGCAAATTTTTATATTATGTCATTACTGTGAACAAAAAAAAAAGTCCCCTTTAAATCCACACCAAGTTCCAGTGCAGACCTGGGTTCAGTGTGAACGTATTCGACCCTGGAATTTCCCGGGTTTTGGTGTGGTTTGAATTGGGATCTCAGACTAAAGTTGGGCATACACTATACAATTTTCTGTCAGATATCTGTCCAATCTGGCTGGTTGGAATGAAAACCTGGTAATGTATGGGAGCAAATGACAGTTGATCATATGGTTTTTAAACACTGAAAAAAGTACAAAAAAGACCTGGGAATTTCCAGGGTTGATAGAGCCGGGAAGTACCCATGTATTTCCCGAGGCTGATGTCTGAAATGTGTATCAGTGAGTAATGAATACACCTGTGCACCTGATGGGTGACCTGGAAAACATGAACTGTGTGGGGTCCTGAGGACCAAGTTTGAGAACCACTGGTCTAATACCCCTTTTCCACCTAAATTCCGGGTCTGACCTGGAGTTGGAACAAAGTTCCTATCCGGATCAGACCCGGAATTTTGCCGGCGCCGACTCGGGATATTCCCGAGTCAGCGCCGCTCACACAGCAGTCGGGTCTGCATAGACCCGGCTTTTGCGGAGTGAAAGTCGTCGCTTGGAGATGACGTCATCTCCAAGCGCCACTGAAGCCGGACCAATCGGCCGGCTAGCAGCGCACTCCGGGTCATCGTGACCCGGAGTGCGCTGTTCTCACAGCAGGGTTTCACGGGCTACTCCCGTGTTAAACCCTACTAGTTACCTGGGTTGGATTGCCGGGTCACTCGACCCGGTGATCCAACTCTCTCCCCTTTTACACCAGGGAGCTGCCCGGGTTAACCCTTCAAAAACCCGGGTTTTAGCTCCGGTGTAAAAGGGGTATAAGAGAAAAATGAGGAAATCATAGCCAGTGTTGAAAGTGTTCGCCATTAGCATCCAGGCCAACTGTTCACACATGTGCAAAGTTAAGGCCAGTTGTTCCCCACCCTATTCAGCATCGCATGCATCGCATCGCAGCATTAAACCTCAATATTAAAAAGTGAAGTCAGGTGAGTATACACCGATCAGCCATAACATTAAAACCACTGACCGGTGAAGTAAATAACATTGATTATCTTATTACAATGGTACCTGGCAAGGGGTGGTATATACGTATTAGGCAGGACGTGATCACTAAAGCTGGCCATACACCAGACCAACTCTCCTCCAACCATACAACTTGTTGGTTGTTTGAAATGAAAATCTGGTAATATATGACAATCAGCCATTTACTCCCAAACACCACAAAACACGAAAAAGGTCGTTCAGGCAAGTTGGTTAAATCTGTTTGATTTAAAAAGAAAAAACTTGTCTGAACAACAGCTTTCATCAGCTTTCCGGTGTTTGGGAGCAATTGCAACATTGTTTGTTCCAGATACAAGGTTACTTACTTTTTTTTTCTGTGCTCCCAACCCAGAAGGGTAATGTTTACCTGGGCCCTGGCTTGCTGGAGGGTCCCGGGGCTGGCGGGAGCCCAAGTCAGTTGCTGAGAGGTATATCCTCTCCCCCGGCACTATCATCCAGCCTGAGCATCCGATAATCAGTCAGTTACGTGGCGGCTGCACAGCTCGGCCGGGATCAGGGGATATGGTCCAGGCAGCAGCAGCAGGAACAGCCGCTCTGTGTTCCGCTGGAGGAGGCAGAGTACCTCAGCTGCATCCTCACTGCGGCCATGCACACGTGTGAACTCGGGGCCAGATAGGAAGGGGTAAGTAAAACTTTTATTTCGGTAGCATTGTTGGGGATATAGGGGACAACTGCTTTTTCGGAGCAGCTTTCCCAGAATCGGAGCCAGGGGCTGGCTGGCAACTTTTAGCCTGGGGGGCAAATGCATGCAGGCGGCCATGGCAGAGGAGTAGTGTGTAGCCAGGGTGCCCGGAGCATGTGCGTGCTACGCCCCGCCCCCCTCAAGTGTTCCAGGGAGGAGGCGGGTCCATATGGGATTAATGCAAAGTAAAAAATAAAGATATGGGGCAGCCCCCTGTAGTGGTACCCATATGCAGTGCCCCCTGTGCCCCAAGAGAGGACCCCCTTATGCAAGCCTCCAGTAGTGCCCCCAGTAGTGATCCCCCCTATGCAGTGCCCCTTATACAGTGCCCCCAGTAGTGGTCCCCTCTGTGCAATGCCCCTTGTGCCCCCAGTAGTAAGCCACTTACATAGTGCCCCCAGTAGTGGTACCCCCTATGCAGTACCTCCAGTAGTGGTACCCCCTATGCAGTGCCTCCAGTAGTGGTACCCCTTATGCAGTGCCCCCAGTAGCCGTCCACCCCCCATGCAGTGCCCCCAATAGTGGTAACCCTTATGCAGTGCCCCTTAAATAATGGCCCCAGTTGTAGTCCCCTCCTATGCAGTACCCCCAATATTGCCCTTTATATAGAGGCCCCAATAGTGGTCCCCCGATGCAGTGCCCCCAGTGGTAGTCCCCACCCCCTATGCAGTGCCCCTAGTAGTAGTCCCCTCCCCCCTATACAGTGCCCCTAGTAGTAGTCCCCTCCCCTTGTAGTGCCCCTAGTAGTAGTCCCCCCTTGTAGTGCCCCAGTAGTAGTAGTCTCCCCCGCTTGTAGTGCCCCCAGTAGTAGTACCCCAGTTGTTGTCCCCCCCCTTGAAGTGCCCCCAGTAGTAGTCCCCAGTAGTGGTCTCCCCCTTGTAGTGCCCCCCAGTAGTGCCCCCAGTAGTAGTCCCCCCCCTTGTAGTGCCCCTAGAAGTGGTCCCCCCCTTGTAGTGCCCCTTGTAGTAGTCCCCTTTGTAGTGCCCCTAGTAGTAGTAGTCCCCCCCTTGTAGTGCCCCCAGTAGTAGTCCCCCGCTTGAAGTGCCCCCAGTAGTAGTCCCCCCCCTTGTAGTTCCCCCAGTAGTGGTCTCCCCCTTGTAGTGCCCCCAGTAGTGGTCTTCCCCTTGTAGTGCCCTCCCCCTTGTAGTGCGGTAGACACACATAATAGAAAAAAAACCACTTACCTGGATCCCCGCTCCCGCCACCATCCGCTCCTCCGTCTGTCCTCCCGGGCCGGCCCGCTCTGCATTATGGGAGAGACGTCATGACGTCTCTCCCATTACCCACTGCAGGAGCCGGAAGATGGCCCAGCTCTGGCAGTGGGTGCAGCAGTCAGTGAGAGTCTGACAGACTCTCATTGGCTGCTACTTAAAGTAAACACACAGGTGCCGGGCACCGGTGGCTGTGTGTTTGTCACTGTGTAGTGCTGACCGAACTCCGTCTGGTCAGCACTACATGCGCGGTGCAGCTGTGTCACAGAGACACAGACTGCCCGCAGCCCTCATGGCGCTGTGGCCTGGGGGGCACATGGCACCCTGCCCGCCGGCCTAGCCCGCCTCTGATCGGAGCCATACTGAATTGCTCTGGTATGTAAGTATCCACTGCTGTAACTCATGGCGAGTTGGATACTTAATTATCAGGGGCCAACTAGCCCCCGATGATGAATAGGCCCCCTAGGAGAGCGATTAAACAAATCTTTGAGACAGATAAAGTGGAGAAGTTGCATTGTAGCTGTCATTTTTATAGCACAGTCTATAAAATGACAGTTAGAAGCTGATTGGTTGCTATCCCCCTAGCTCTTTATTCATTTCACAATCCAGAATCGTGAAGAGCAATATTTGATGGTGACAGAATTTTTTTGTTTTGTTTTTACAGTGAAAAGTCCAGTGAAGCCCACATCTGATTATTACCTCACTCATTGGAGCATCTGGCTCGTGTTATCCCTAAACACAACTGATTACCCCATAGGTTCACATCATTTTTTTTAACAAAGACAGTCAATATTAGACCAGTGTATTCAATTAACATGAAAGCCTTACATACTCTCAGTAAGTTGATTCATCAGATCCTCTTATCTATTATTAGGACTTAGATGAAAATCAGATAATATTTTAGATCAAATAAATGGAAGAGCGCAGGTAGTTCTTTGTAGGTTTCTACCCTGCTGTAGTTACTTACCACACTCATAGTTATTTTTAGAGCTTAAAGAAAAATTCAACCTTTATATAATACTTGTAACAAAGCATATATACGCCAATAAATGTGTATGAGTATATTATCCGTTTTCAGGCTGTGCATCATTTCAAAACTGCTGTAAATACACCGATGTATGGCAGCACTGGTGCCCTACACACTAGCGGTGGTGATACTGTAAAAGGGGCGTGGCGTGCATGTTGCCTTCTGCCGTGTAGGTGTAGACCTGTGGCTTACCTTATGTCGCACCCTCTCGCCTTCAGGCCGTTGGGTAATAGATGGTCCTGGTATGCAGCCTGGACACAAGCACGAAAGAGGAGGTATAGGAGGAAGGAAAGGAGGTGAGAGCTTTCCTCACTCAAGCCAACTGTCATGACCTACCGAGCCGAGAACCGCTCCCAACGGAAAAAGGAATTTGGGTTTAAGTGAAGATGATCACTGGCACTTTTGGACTCAGATCCCAACTTTCACCTATGGGTACTCATGCACCAGTGGAAAACCCACTGTCTGCTCAGAAGGAAGATAGACAGAAAGAAGCAGACAGACACAGAGCTTCTCACCAGTGGCACTCATAGAACACCGTGCAGGGCCCTATACTAAACGAACAGTGTCACACTAATACACTTAATAATATGTACATTAACCATGGCCCTTACTAACTGGCCCAACAACCTATGTGTGTAGTGTAACACAATCTACGAAAGTAAACACAACAGTGCTAAATATATTTACCCTGCACAGCTCAATAATACGATGAACATAGCAAGGACAGTTATACCGTTCAAAAGAAAACAGACAATAAACCAAAGTACTTTCCATTTAAGCCCTGCCTAACTAGAGCTGGTCAGCTCCTCTACTAACTGATGGGAAACCACACTATTTAATGTGGGAGCCTGACAGCTCTCCACATGAGGGCAGGGCTGGAGCAAACCCGTTAAGTAGATCAGTCTGTTGTTGCTGCTGCCAGCTGATGCTGCGCCTGGCACAGCTGAGCCTGAGCGACTCTTCACACAGACTCCCACCCCTTGCTGTACCCTCTCCTGGCCAGGCCCCTCCCCATCCTCTCATCCCCTCTGCGCTGAGCCTTACATGCTGTTAAGGCAGCGTCTGAACCTACCTGGCTAAGTGGCTCCTTACCCGTATGCAAGCTTGGACTGGGTGGAGACTCCGCCCTTATATGTGAGGGGGCGGGGGTCAGGCGGCGGGTTGACAGTGCCCAGCATGTTCTGGCTGTCAACTTCACCCTAAGATACCCAGCGGGTCACATGACTGCTGTCATGCTCGGGGCTGGTCACTTCTGCAGCTGCTGCCTGTGAAACTGTCTCTGCTTCCTCCACTGCCTTAAACTCCGCCCCTACCCTTTCGTGAGTCTCCGCCCCTTTATTTCTACCCTGTCTCTGTCCTTCTCCTCTATCCTCCTCCCATAGTTCCTGTCCCATCCTCTCCTCTACCTACCTGCCAGCTTCTGGGTGTATCCTCCGAGTCCTCCTCTGGAGCTCCACTGTGCTGAGACCAGGCAGCTTTCTTCATGGTGAAGTAAGTGCATGCGGAGGGTATGGGTGAATGAATGCAATATGGGGGTGGGGAGCATTAATGTTATTGTTATCTGTGTTTATGTTCATTTTAATGGAATTGGGGGGAGTATTATTATTATAAATATATATTGTTGTTATCAGGGTGTATATTAAAGCTGTTTTGGGGGTATAGTAATATTGAGTGGGGGTAATATGGGTATAGTAGTGGGAGCAGCTGCAGATGTGGTAATGTATTGATGTTTTCCATATAAATACACACACACACACGTACACACACACCGAAAGTTTCAGGTTCTTTAACCACTTGCCTGGTGTGGTCACATCAGATGTGACCACACCAGGCTGGGCTTTCCCTGACATGGTCGCATCTGATGCGACCAGTCAGAAACAGTTGCAGGAAGCTAATCTTCCAGCAGCCACCTATATCAGAGGGACCTCCCGGTCCCTCCGCAATCGCAGCTCCACCTCCAATTACTCCTGATCACTGGCCATAGTGATCGGGTAGCCCAGCGGCACCCTCAGGCCCCTGCCCAACCCTGCAGCCACGGCTCTGCCCTTAGTGTCCTGATCACTGTGCCCACAGTGATTGGGTAGCCCCACACACAGAGAGTTACCCTCCCAGCCCTGCACTGCAGCAGCAGCTACCTCTGCCCCCAGTGTCCAGATCCCTGTGGCCACAGTGATTGGGTAGCCATGCGGCACTGCCGGTCCTCCGCCCAGCCAGCATCCGAAAAAATCTGCCCTCAGTGTCTCGCCGATGACTTTGGCCATAGTAGCCCCGTGGCACACAGAATTCTCCTCCCAGTGCCGCACTGAAACCACAACTACCTCTGCCCTCAGTAGCCCCCAGTCCAACACTGCCCGCACATCACTGCTCACCACTACCAGTGGCACCGCCACTCTTGTTCCCTCTAGCCCCATCTTCCCGGTGCGCCTAACCTGCTGATGAACCTGTGCTGTCAAACTGAATGGCAGCCAGGCAGCAAGCTGAACCTGCTCCTGAGCCAAGCGGCTCTTTCCCCTGGCCGGGTCCCCCCCCCTTCCTCCCCTCCCCTCTCCGCTGAGCATGACATGCTGTTGAATGACAGCCAGGCAGCGGGCTGAGCCTGCCTAGCTAAGCGGCTCCTCACATATTCTGCGTCCTGATGAGGCTTCGGTTAGTAGCTATGTAAGAGTACATTTCCAGGTGATTTCTGCAGCGCTGCAGGCAGCGCCAGGCCGACAAAGAAGTAAGTATATTTAATTGGGTGCAGGGTGTGCATTGTGTGCCCCCCCCGGGCTTGTATGCACCGCACACCTTGCACCCATTATAAATACTCTCCTGCTTCTAGGAGAACTGGGACACAAGGGACCATTATGGAAATGAGGAGGGCACAAATTTATAGTTTCCAAGGGGAGCGCTGAACACCCTAGCACCAGCCCTGCATGAGGGGTAATGGTTTTAGCTAAGTGTGGGGAGCCGGACTGCCCTCCGCACAGGGGATGTAACCCTAGGGTGGGTGGCACATGGCTACGTCACTCCTCAGCTACAGATCCCAACACACATCCACTTTTAACTGAGCCTGCTACCCAGGCTCACCAGAGAGCACTTTTCAATTAACTGGGTCTAATGTACAATCACACACAAGGGCTAGTGCCTAGGATCTTACAGTTGGTTCAGTCTCTTGGGCCTGCCCACTTATAACAGCAATGGTCTGGGCCTAATGCCCAAAACCACTCACAAAGGGTTCAGGCTTAATGCCTGCCTACTGGTGTACAATGGGATCTTGGGCCTAATACCCAAGGTCCCTTTATGTAAAGAGGATTCAGGCATTGCAGCCTGTCTAAGGGTGGACACAAATAGTGACTTGGGCCTACTGCCCAGAGTTACTTTATTCAGGGCTCAGGCCTATGGGCCTGCCTACTTAGGGCACAAAGAGGGACCTGGGCCTAACGCCCAAAGTCTCTTTACTTATTGGTGCTCAGGCTGTTGGCCTGCCTACTGGGGCCACTCTTAATGAGTTGGGCCTGATGTCCAAGGCCATTATTAATGGCACGGGCCTAATACCCACCCAACAATGGCACAATTAGTAACCTGGGCCTAATGCCCAGTTCACTCACACCTAATTGGGGGACAGTTTCAATCTACAGGGCCTAGTGCCCTCTAAGGACCTCGGGCCTAATGGCCGTCTACTCACCCACAGGCCTAATGCCTGACTGGCTCCACAGGCCTTGTGCCTGAACACCCTGGGGTCTAGGGAGGATTAAAGGTAGGCAGTTGTGGCCCAGGGTCACCTGCCTGTATCGCTGGAAGAGGCTGCAGTGGGGTGCTTCATCAAGCTCTTTTGCATTCCACCACTGCAGTTCTCTCTGGTCCTCAGTCACAACTCTGCCTACTCTGCGGCCGCCGGAACTTCAATGACTGTGCCCGCCTTCTTCTTGCTTGGTCCCTCTGCCTTCTGCCCTCTTCCGCAGCCACTGGAACTCTTCTCGGGAGGTCCTTCCTCCTTTGTTGCTGCCATCGAACTAACTGCCCCCATGGGTGGAGCTATGATGCGGCGAGCCCTGATTGGCATGCCACAACCGATTCCTATTGGCTGCCACGACACAAGCCATGATTGGCTTGCCGGTGGCATCAAGTTTAAACTGCTGCCCGACTGGCACCAACAGGTGCTCCCGGCACCGGACTCCCGCCGTGACCATACATCTGGTGCTGGGAGCCAACAGGCGGTCCCGGGCGCTGGACTCCCGCCATGACTGCACCTCCGGCACTGGGAGCCAATAGGTGGCATCAGACAACCGCCGCAACTGCACCTCCGGTGCTGGGATCCGACACCCTAACCCAGCGCTGTCAGCCACAGCAAGGGTGCTAGGGCACCTTTCCACAATACAACAATTAAATTATGTTGCAGTCCACATTCCTGCAAGTAAAGGCTCTGAGCAGGAAAATCAGACATTTGGTCAACATTTTACTAAATTCATAAACTGCACTAACTAAAGCATGCTACATCAGATCTCTAATAAAGGGGTGTTAAGTAACAATGTTGATGGTCCTCCCTGAACTAGAAAAAAATGTAATTACACTTAAGCTGGCCACACATGGCGATTTTTTACCCGATTTGGAAAATTTCGACGAATCGTGAGGACAAATCGTGTAGAATATGGCCAAATCCTCAGTAAATCGTGAGTCACTCATGATCATGATACGATGCGCGTCCCCGCTGGTCGCACATCGCATAGTCAGATTTGCCGTGCAGTAGGGCAGATCTGACAATCTAGGACGCGATGCACTGTGAAAGTCTGGATGCAGGAGAGATTGTATGAAGATTGGACACCAAATTGTGTGCAGATCGTGTGGAGAGCTGCCGGGGAGAGTTTCAAGGGAAATCATACACAAATCGTACACATCGGCTGATCGTGTGCAGATCGCCATGTGTGTGGCCAACATGACTCTTAGAAGTAAGAAAAGCAATAGCAGGTATTCTTCCACTTCCTTCTTTTGCAGTTGAGTAAACAGCACTTGATGCTCTCACACTTCTTGGACACTTGCTTTGGAATTCAGGACATATAATAGACTTCCACTCTTGCCAATCATAGGTTGATTTAGCAACATGAAGTATCTAAAGTACACAGTAAGTCCAGCAAACTCCAGTTTTTTTGTAGGTTTCCCCTTGTTGCTCCTCATGGAACTAATTTTCCCCAAATGGTTATTTACTTTTGTTATTTCAATTTCTGACATGCTTTCAGCTCAGGCATATCCAGCGACACAGGTCCTTGTGGCTGTATAATACTCCTGTTAATTCTAACTGAAGTAGTCTTGTGAAACACAATGTCACATGATAGTATGAACTTCTGTTTTTAGGATTCCAAATCTTTGCTCTGATTACAGTATCCTAGCATGATGTACTCGATGAACTTGTAATCCAGTTTGTGTTTTTTTCTCTTTGGGTACCTTAGAGTAAGATCTACTTCCGAATACATGTAGATGGCTTTTTACCAGTCCACACATCCAATGGTGGTATCTCCATGACTGGCACTGTGGGTGATCGATTTTTAAGGTAAACCGCTGTTTTCACTGCTTCAGCCCAAAACTTCTTGTTGAGTTTTAAATCATTCAGTGTAGCTGGTGTTTAGGCAATAACACTGCACGACAATGAAAATGTTTCCGATGTGAAAATAGTTACTTCTAATTGATTTCAGCATGCAAAGAATGAATATGACATTTAAAACTCTCAGTTAGCTCTGAGTTCCGAGATATAGCTCATTTATGACGATGTAGGGGTATTCCTAGTGAAGTGGGCAGAATGGAGAGAATCTTATCAGCAATCTGCGTTCCGCGCAGAGGGGGCGGGGCCTAATGACCCAATTAAATGAATCAGTTATTTGTCGCCTCCCCTATTCAAATATATGCGATTCTCGGGATTACCCACACAAGATAACTGTGGTCCACTGAGTGACAAGCATAGTGAGCGATTCCACTAAGACATTTCAGCAATGGAACAAAGATATCAGGGTAGGTGAATCACTACTGTTGGACAGTGACAAGAGATGACCCTGAAGAGGAGTACCAGCGACAAGCAAAGCGAAAGCAACACCCATGAATAGGCCAAGTACTTTCGTAAGATGTATGTTTGTTTCGTATGCTGTATGTTTGTTTTGTATGCTGTATGTTTGTTTCATTTTGTGTTATTATTTGTGAATGATTGAATTAAAACAACTGTTATTTATTTTCTATCAAGAAAATATCAGATTATTTTAAAATAGCTTTTCACTATGACTATATTACTAATGTACATACAGTATAGTGCAATTAGTGTAGCTCAAAAAATAGAGCTATTAAAAAAATTCTGAAATCATTTTAGATTTTCTTGACTTCAAATTAGTAATGTATGACTATTTTTAGAAAGCAAACAAATTAAAAGTATTAATTTGTTGTACAGTGTAATTAGCTGATGCTGTATGTCATTTTCTTTCAGATACTTAGTTAATTCTCTATTCTAGTATTCTCCACCATTGTCAGATCTTAGCACTTTCAGCTTCTGGCCTGTTTGGGTTTCAACAAGATTATTGTTTTTTTGCTTTAACCCTTCACTGTTTGTTTATTATACATGTACTTCACTTTTTTATTTTCATTCTTTATATGCAGCTGTGGCAGCTCTTAACTATCTCTTTTACACTGCACTTTTCTTACTATGGCGGTGCCCTGGGGCGGCTTAGCTGGGCTAGTTTGGTGGTGTCCTGCGCTCTGGATTTGAACCCTAGTATGTTAGGGACCTACCCTAAAGAGGTTACCTGGATATGGTGGGTAGGCCCATAACCTTGGCCATGATTATGCTAAAAACCTCTATTGATTGCAAAATTTTATTGCATTTATATATTATCAGTAATCTGGAGTTGTGCACCTGAGATTTGTCTGTTTCTGTGCCTGCAATTAGTCTCATCAGGTAGCACCTCCCATTATATATATTAAGGGTGTGCAGTCCAGTAAGCTTTCCTATACACTCATGGATTCAACCTCCATTGGTGCACACACGTCACTATGCACTAACTCCAATGACACTTGTGCTTCGGATGCGAACTTAGGAAGGTGCAACTTGTTTGCTTGCCCTTCACATAGCTCTCATATGCTGGTCTTTCATGACTGACCTTTGACATCCGTCACCATACCACTCCGAAGCCTCTGCACATTGTCATAGCCTAGGTGTCCTAGCTGCTTGTGCCACAGTTCAATTGATTGAGTGGATTCCTCAGCGACCATTGAACAACACTCCACAGTGTCTAGGGGGGATGTAGTTACAGTAAATTGCAGGCGTTTGGAATGCCGGCCTTCAACACTCCCGATGCCTAAATCCTGAAGTACTACTAAAGACTGTCACCAGAATCCAGACGTGGTATGAGATCCCGACATCTAAATCCCGACGCCCGGCATCCCAAACGATATTACAGCGGGTAAGTATAGTTTTACGCTGTGCGGGGGGAGTTAGCTTGCGGCACCATGGGGGGGGGTTAGCGTTAGGTTAAGGCACCACAGGGGGGGGTAGGTTTAGGCACCACCGTGGGGGGGGGGGTTGGGGTTAGGCACTACAGGGGCGGGTTAGGGTGCATGAAGAGAGGGTTAGGGGGTTAAGGGGGGAAGGTCAGTGTACTTACCCGTCTAGGGTATATAGTTTTAGTTCCTGGGTTGTTGCAGCAATAACAGTTCCTCTTTGATTGTAAACAATGCACTTACCTTTTGCAAATTGGACTCTGCATCCTCTGCTTTCAAGAACACTTATGGCAATTAAGGCCCTGATTCAGAGCCAGACGCTCTGACCAGAGCGCTCGCTCTGAATCAGGGCCCACCTCCATTAATATGGAGCGTCCTCCTGGACGCTCGTATAGCTGTGGGTCACCACCAACAGCATATACGAGCGTACAGGATGAAGGTCGCGATGGTCTTGACCATCGCGACCATCGAAACTGCGAGCAACAGCCTGCGGTTGAGGCTTTCAACCGCAAGGCCAGGAGTGATTTTGGCTCTATCAGAGCCAAAATCACTCCCACTGACATCACTAGTGATGTCAGTGGGGCCGGCTTCAGACGGTAGGCGTTGGGAACGCCTCCGTCTGGCAGGCACGCCCACCAAAGGGGGCGTGCTGTCAGTCAACATCGACAGCACGCCCCCTTTGATGAGACACTCCGAGCGAAGGAAAGTCCTTCGCTCGGCGCGTCTTGCGCATGCGCATGACGGAGCTCCCTCCGTCGTGCGCATGCGCAGTGCAGACCATCGACCCACTTGCGAGCGGACAGCCGCTCGCGAGTGGGTCTGAATGAGGGCCTAAGTTGGTTCCTAGCTTAGGCATAAATAGTGTTAGAGGGAAGTGCGATCCTGCACTGTCTCGTCCTTTGATGTAACATGTTGGCGAGATGACCTCACTGTCAGGCGTGTGCGCATGCCTGAACTCCATTCACACCACTGTGCAGAGTGCCACAGTACTGGACAGACTGCAGTATTTAGCTCCTGTTAGTGAGACCTGTATTACCGCTGCCATTACTGTTACTGCTTTTAACCCTATGCTTACTGCTGTGTTACTGCTACCACCCCTGTTAACCCTGTGTATACCATCTGTTACCAAACAAAACATCCAGTCTGGTTCAGGACATCTGTCTGGACTAACCTCCATTTCACATTCCAATGACACCTATTGTGACCAAACAGGTTTTACTAATAGGTCACCGACATACCAATATGTTATGGTCCTAGGGCTTGATTCAGCAAGGAACGCAGTTGCTAATACGCACACAATCGGTCGATTGTTGCGTACTGCGCATGCGTGTATGCTAGCCACTGCAGCCAGGATTGCAATCGCAGTGACTACTCAGACCCATCGCAGAGTGATTGACAGGTAGTGCTGTTTGTGGGTGGTTACAGGGGGGGGGTTGCCAAACACAGGCATGCCAATGCATTTCATAGCCATTGCAAGGGAGTGCATAAATTAGCCACTACGATGCCCTATGCAGCCTGAGGCCTCATAGTGTGCGATGAAGTTAGCAATTTCTGAGTAAGGTCAGGGCTTGTGCAAGTGTGCATGAGGTTGCGATGGTACTCGATTGTACCGATGTTTTTGCAGCCTTGCTAAGGATTACGGATGTGTGTAAGGTAAAGTGGGCGTCCTTATGTAGTGCTGTGTCGGCATTGCGATCGCAACGGATTAGCATACTATCGCAGTTGAACTGCATGCGTAATCGCTATTGCATTTGCAGTTGCGATCTGTAATGAATCAGGCACCTAATACCCGGAGTGTGAAAGTACAGAAAAGTCCTGTATTTGGATCAAGACAGAAAATGCAGTGTTGTAGCCAGCATGAGCTTTGTCAGATTAAGAAGCCTAGGGATTACGCCACTTGGAAATTCGCTATGGAGATGCAGCTAATGCGAGTAAAGTTGTGGAAGATCACAAATGATCCTAATGACAATGATACATGGACTGTTGTTAACAGACCGAGCCACATCAAGGCAGTTAATAACAAGTGGATCTTTTGTAAAAAAGATAAATACAGATGGTACTTTTTCCCATTACAAAGCCTGCCTTGTTGCTAAAGGATATACACAAAAATCCATGATTGATTGTGGGGAAATCCTCTCGCCTGTTTCAAGCTACAGTACATTATGTTTAGTTATTGCCATATCTGCCATGCATGATTTACTGCTGTACTAATTATACTTTGACTCAACTTTCTTAAATGGATAATTAGTTGAAGAAATGTATATGGAACCTCCTGAGCAGTACAATGAAGACATCTCCCAAGATGGAAAAGTTTTCCTCTTGAAAAAAGTATTGTATAGTCTAAAATGGAGCTTTTCAATGTTGGAACATTAAGCTAGATGTTATACTATTAGAGATGGACTCTGAGTGTTCAGAAACTGAACACTCAATAGAGCAAAAAGTGTTCATTTTAGTAATATACATGGATGCAGGGGCGTATCTATAATGGGTGCAGGGTGTGCGGGACACTTGGGCCCCTGGGTCCAGGGGGCCCCGCACACCCTGCACCCATAGTATTACTTACCTCTCCGGAGTCCCACGGCCGCAGCCATTTTCCAGTCGCATGCGCAGTACAGGGAAAATGGCCGCCGGTGACCTGCGCATACTCTATAGACTCTGGGCGCACTCTAGTGCCCACAGGCTATAACTCCTGCGCTGGCCGCACACAGCTCAGTGCGCTGCCGGCCGCCGGACAGAGAGGAGGGGGCCCGTGTTGGAGACTGCACACGGGCCCCCTCCTCTCTAGAAATGCCCCTGCGTAGATAATCTGTTGCTAGCAAGTCAGGAGAAACATATAGCTTGTGTCAAGCATCTGTTAGTCAAAAATTTAAGTTAAAAGACCTAGGGCCTGCGCATTACCTGTCAGGCTTAAGGACCTACCAGAACTGTCGCAACCGATCAACGGGGATATATAGAGGCAATACTTACTAATTATGCAATGACAGGCGCAAAATCAGTCAGTAATCCCATTGACAAAGACACAAAAATAACAAGAGCCATGTCACCAACAAGCGAGGCAGAGATAGAGTAAAATCAAGGAAGTTCATTATCAGAGCGGTGTTGGAAGTTTGATGCATGCAAGCATTGGAACTTGTGTAGACATCACACATGCTGTGAGCCAATTCGCAATTAACCCTGGGAAACAACGCTGGACTGAGGTTAAAAGAATCCTGAGATACTTAAAAGGAACAACTTCCTTAAAATTTGAGTTTTCAGAGTCTAGAAATTCTGTATTGAAATCTTTCTGTGATGCCGACTGGGGATGAGGTGACCATCATTCATATATGGGATACCTGTTTGTACTTGCAGACACAGCCATCAGTCGGGCAAGCAGAAAGCAACCCACAGTTGCCCTGTCCACCACTGATGTGCAGTACACGGCACTTACAGAAACCAACAAGGAAGCCTAATGCTTAAAAGAGACTTTGGGCCTGATTCAGAGATGTACGCTATTCCGATTGTGTGCGGGATCGCAGCTGCAAATGCATTAGTGTACATCTCTGAATCATGCCCTTTGTGTGATTTAAGTCTTCTTAGCCAAGATGAGACTATCAGCACTGAGTGTGACAACAAGGGTGCAGCTGACTTTTCCTATAGCACCAAGCACCATGGACTATTAGTGCCTGATTAAGAGATGTATGGGAGCTGCACTGTAATGCTATTGTACAGCGCCTGGCTACCGGTCACTTAGGAGGAGTCGGCTTTGCTGGGAGAGTCTCTGGGGACAGCCTGACATCTCTGGTAGTGCTGTGTTTGCCTGCAGAGTGATGAAAGCGGAAGGATAGGGAAAGGCGTGACTACACCCCTTTCCCGGTAGGCCACACGCCTGTTTTGGACACACTAGATGTCATAAACCCCAGTGACGCTGCTGAATATACCACCTGTTACCAAATAAACCATCCAGACTGGTTAAGAACATCTATGTGGACTTACCTCCATTTCACATTCCAATGACACCTATTGTGAACAAACAGGCTTTAACCAATAGGTTATACCAGTAATAGTACGTATTCCATATCAGTGACAACTTTCTTGCCTCTCACTCTTAAGCAGAGTATATTTGTCCCGACTTTTGCCTCCTATAATTCGAACTTTGGTTGAGATGCCTTGTAGCTCCTGGGTCTATGTAATAGCAATCCTTATGGTAGCTATCTACTTAAGGCTGGCTCATTCCATTAAGTGATGAGATGTTACTTGATACATTTGATCTGCAATCTGAGGCGTTATGTCCCAACTTGTTACATATGAAACATCTGATCTTAGGCTTTCTGTACTACAAACTTTTTAGACAACAGATTCTCAGTATTTATTTCAGTTGAATATTATTATTATTATTATCCTTTATTTATATGGCGCCACAAAGGTTCCGCAGAGCCTTACACAGTACATAGATGAGCACACAAGAAAACAGTTAATAGTAATACAAAACAATGTAGGACAAGGACATGGTTTATAAACATAGCTGCAGCAGGACATGAGCAACCAGGTGTTAGGTGTCATTGTGGGGAGTTAGGAGTAAATTATACTATAAGTAGGGGGAGGAGAAGCACGTGAGGGATGAGGGCCCTGCTCGTTAGAGCTTACATTCTAAAGGGGAAGGGCAGACAGACAGGGGCGACACAGATGGGGTAGATAGTGAGGAAGGAGCATGGAGCAGTGGGTTAGGATATGTACTGCGGTATGTGTGTGTTTAAGATAACCTGATGTTATGTCAAGATTATGCACTAGGTACAGTATGCGCTCTTGAAACTGCAATAATTTAGCACGTACAGTTTCTGTGGTTTGCTTTGTAGTACTTGATGCTAATGCTACTACCAAGAAGCATACAATGTGCATCTCACGTTAATTCTCCTCATGAAGGGCGTGATGTACCAAAAGCAAAAAGCAGCAGAAACTGCAGTTTTCGGGGTTCTGGCCACACTCCTAGGCCCGTCAAGAGCCGCACCGAGCCCTGGTGAAAAAAGGGGCGTGACTTAATCACGGGAGGTGTGGTCACACCCCCTTAGGTAAAAAAAAATAATTTTGCAGCTGCGCGCTGGCGAGGGGGTGGCACAGTGAGCCACCTCAGCCAGGCGCATAACTAGTGAGAGGCGCGATCAGCTTGATCGCTCCCCCCACAGGCATACTGTAGGAGACTGCTGTGGCTGCTTCTTAGCAGCCGCGAGCAGTCTCCAGGGCAGTCCAGCACACAGCAGCGTGTGCTGGGCTGCTGTGTGATGTAACAGGGGGGGAAGCGGTGTCGGGCCCCTCCAGCAAGCCTGGGCCCAGGTAATTTGTACCCGCCCCCACACTTGGCGCCAATGCACACTCCTCATATGTATCAAGTTCCAGAATGCAACACTCTCCAAAGCTTGGACCCGTTAGGCAATGCCATTTATAGAGCATACTGTAGGTAAGTGGAAACCTGATGCTGGGGGCTACAGAAAGGCAGCAGAAAATAACCCTATAAATAAGTCACCAAATCTTGTAAACACATGAATACAGAAAAGACAAAGGGAAATTAAATATTGCGCCAATCTTGTTCCAGTCAAACGGACCATCTCAGTCCAATATATAAGGAGATCTGGGCCTGATTCAGACCCGCTCGCGAGCGCTGAATGCTCGCAAGCGGGTCGATGTTGCTCAAGTGCGCATGCACACGATGGAGGCGGCTCCGTCGTGCGCATGCGCGAGACCCGAATAACGACGGCCAAGCCGTCGTTATGGTTCTCGCATCGAAGGGGGCGTGCTGTCGATGGTGATTGACAGCACGCCCCCTTTGATGGGCGTGCTGGGGGCGTGGCTGCCCAGACGGAGGCGTTCCCATGGGAACGCCTACCGTCTGGGGCCGGCCCCACTGACATCACTAGTGATGTCAGTGGGAGTGCTACCACAAGATCGCGACCATCATTTTGGCCGCTCGCTATAGCTGTGGGTGTTCACCCACAGCTATGCGAGCAGCCAGGAGGCCGCTCCAAAAAGTAAGAAGGATGGCCCTGATTCAGAGCGAGCTCTCTGTCAGAGCGTCCGGCTCTGAATCAGGGCCTCTATGCGGGTTCACTCTCAGATGTGTACAAATTCCTCAGTTGAAGAATATACCATAAAATCACATAAATTAAATATATTCGAAAAATGGTCTGAAGTCTCTACAATACACTCTGAGTGCAGATTTTAATAGCATGCAGGTGAATGTCCTACGGAAAATAGCTCAACCAGAATAATAGCGGAACACTTCATCATCAGTGGTAACTACTGGAAAATGCCTAAACACCAGATAGATGTAACAAATGGATCAGCATGAAACAGCACAGGGATGGAACCCGGGTATTTCTATAACTGGAGCTGCTCTGGTCCCTCTGGTAATGGATAATAGATCGCCCTCTGGCCCTGATTCAGAGCTGGACGCTCTGACAGAGCGCTCGCTCTGAATCAGGGCGTCTTTTTTTTTTTTTTTTTTTTATGGAGCAGCATCCTGGCCGCTCGCATTGCTGTACAGCTAATGCGAGCAGCCAGGGTGATGGTCGCGATGGTCAAGACCATCGCGACCATCGGGCTTGTGACGAGACCCTTGTGGTAGGGTCTCGTGGCCGCAAGCCCCAGAGAGTTTTCGGCTCAAACAGAGCCGAAAGCTCTCCCACTGACATCACTTGTGATAACCCCACGTACAGGCATGTATCACATGCATAGCAGCCAGTAGCAGTGTTATCATGTCACACAGCCTCCCTCAGTGACCATCACACACCTCCCATCCAGCTGCTCTCTTATCTCCATCCTCCGTCACTAGGACACCGGTGCCCACTGGATCCCATCCCCAGATGTGACAGCACTACCTGAACGGAGAAGAGCACTTAGCAACCACATTGCCACCTCCTTATTACCCAGCACATGAACAGGAGGTGATCAGAAACAGAGAGGAGATGGGAAGGATGAGGGGGATGTGGCCAGAGAGTAGATGGGACAGAAGGGGAGTCGGCCAGGCAGGAGATAGGGTGGAGATCAGAAGGAGAGGGGCGGCCAGGGAAGAGATGGGATAGAGGGGGGTGATCAGATGCAGAGAAAGAAAGGAGATTGTCAGGCGCTGCTGAACAGCGACCCCTACCTTATGACTCCCTGTGTTATGTCACACGTTGCACCGCCCAAGTTACGGCCCTGGACGCAAATGTGTTTCAGCTGTGATCTCTCATGGATTCACAATTGCAAAAATTTCTAATGAGCCACTCACCGTCCAGTGCTTAGAGACGCCCCTGAAAGCATCTCACATCTGACCGTCACGCACAAAATCGGAAACATCTTCCTATTGGCCAGGATGGCGCTTGTCATGGGCGCCGGATTCCACTCGCGGCCAGTTCTTTCTCTGCTGCTGCTGATCTCTGAGTCAGAAGCATCAGCGCTGGACAATGAGAGGAGGTGGGGGGTGTGATCGCCATCCGTACAGCCAAGAAGGTGTCTGTTTACTAACTGCTTGGATCAGATTGCCCCCGTCCCCTCCCTCGTTGTCCAGCGCTGGTGCTTGTGACTGAGAACAGCAGCAGCACATACTTTTAGGAGACCGTACTGAGAATAGAGCAGGGGGGGCTCCAGGAGGAAGCCGGAGGTGAGGATGTAACAAGCCGCCTCACAGGTGTATCTGGCTCATAGGGAGCAGGAACATTGCAATTAGGGGTGTGCACCGGCCACTTTTCGTGTTTTGTGTTTTGGATCTGGATCTTTCTTCGTGTTTTGGATCTGGATTGGTTTTGCCAAAACCACCCTTCTGTGTTTTGGGTTCTGGGTTTTGTGTTTTGGATCTATATTTTTTTGAAAAAAAGCATAAAAACAGCTAAAATCACAGAATTTGTAGGTTTTTCTGCTCCTATGCTATTATTATCCTCAATAACCTTAATTTCCACTAATTTCCAGTCTATTCTGAACACCTCACACCTCACAATAGTGTTTTTATGTCCAAAAGGTTGCACCGAGGTAGCTGGATGACTATGCTAAGCGATACAAGTGGGCGGCACAAACACGTGGCCCATCTAGGAGTGACACTGCAGTGGCAGACAGGATGGCAGTTTGAAAAACTAGGCCCCAAACTGTACATAATGCAAAGAAAAAAAAGAGGTGCAAGATGGAATTGTCCTTGGGCCCTCCCACCCACCCTTATGTTGTATAAACAGGACATGCACACTTTAACAAACCAATCATTTCAGCGCCAGGGTCTGCCAGACAACTGTGGCTGAAATGATTGGTTCGTTTGGGCCCCCACAAAACAAGCTGGCAATTAATGTGTCCCTGCACAAACTGGCTCTACGGAGGCAAGATGTCATCCTCATCCTCCTCATCCACCGATTCCTCACCCTCTTCAGTGTGTACATCCTCATCCTCACAAAGTATTAACTCGTCCCCACTTGAATCCACCACCACAGGTCCCTCTGTACCTTCTGGAGGCTGGTCTCCCTGGAAGAGCTGATAATTCATTTTGATGAACATCATCTTCTCCACATTCTGTGGAAGCAACCTCCTACGCCTTTCGCTGACAAGGTTCCCGGCTGCACTAAACACTCTTTCGGAGTACACACTGGAGGGGGGGCAACTCAGGTAAAATAGAGCCAGTTTGTACAGGGGCCTCCAAATTGCCTCTTTTTCCTGCCAGTACAGGTATGGACTGTCTGACATGCCTACTTGGATGCTGTCACCGATGTAATCCTCCACCATTCTGTCAATGGTGACAGTATCATATGCAGTGACAGTAGACATGTCAGAAATTGTTGCCAGGTCCTTCAGTCCGGACCAGATGTCCAAACTTGGTCCTGCCTGCCCTGCATCACCGCCAGCGGGTTGCTTAGGATACCTAAGTTTTTTCCTGGCAGCCCCAGTTGCGGGAGAAAATGAAGAAGGAGCCGTTGACGTGTCACGTTCCGCTTCAGCTGACAGTGTGTTCACCAGCAGGTCTTTGCACCTCTGCAGGCTTGTGTCGGCCGGAAAGAGAGACACCACATAGGCTTTAAACCTAGGATCGAGCACGGTGGCCAAAATGTAGTGGTCTGATTTCAACAGATTGACCACCCTGGAATCCTGGCAAAGCGAATGAAGGGCTTCATCCACAAGTCCCACATGCCGAGCGGAATCGCTCCGTCTTAGCTCCTCCTTTACTTTCTCCAGCTGCTTCTGCAAAAGCCTGGTGAGGGGAATGACCTTACTCAAGCTGGCAGTGTCTGAACTGACTTCATGTGTGGCAAGTTCGAAGGGCTGGAGAACCTTGCACAACACGGAAATCATTCTCCACTGCGCTTGAGTCAGGTGCATACCCCCTCCTTTGCCTATGTCATAGGTGGATGTATAGGCTTGTATGGCCTTTTGCTGCTCCTCCATCCTCTGAAGCATATAGAGGGTTGAGTTCCACCGCGTCACAACCTCTTGCTTCAGGTGATGGCGGGGCAGGTTCAAGAGTGTTTGCTGGCGCTCCAGTCTTCGGCACGCAGTCGCTGAATGGCGAAAGTGGCCAGAAATTTTTCGGGCCACCCAAAGCATCTCCTGCACGCCCCTGTCGCTTTTCAGAAAATTCTGCACCACCAAGTTTATTGTGTGAGCAAAACATGGGACGTGCTGGAATTTGCCCAGATGTAATGCCCGCACAATATTGGTGGCGTTGTCAGATATCACAAATCCCCAGGAGAGTCTAAGTGGGGTAAGCCACTGGGCGATGATTTCCCTCAGTTTCTCTAAGAGGTTGTCGGCGGTGTGCCTCTTACTGAAACCGGTGATACACAGCGTAGCCTGCCTTGTAACGAGCTGGCGTTTCTGAGATGCTGCTACTGGTGACGCTGCTGCTGTTGCTGCGTAAGGTGATACATCTACCCAGTGGGCTGTCACAGTCATATAGTCCTTAGTCTGCCCTGTTCCACTTGTCCACATGTCCGTGGTTAAGTGGACATTGGGTACAACGGCATTTTTCAGGACACTGAGGACACTTTTTCTGACGTTTCTGTACAGTCTCGGTATCGCCTGCCTAGTGAAGTGGAATCTAGACGGGATTTGGAACCGGGGACACACTACCTCCATCAATTGTCTAAATCCCACTGCACTAATGGCGGATACCGGACGCACGTCTAACACCAACATAGCAGTCAAGGCCTCAGTTATACGTTTTGCTTCAGGATGACTGCTGTCGTACTTCATCCTCCTCGCTAAGGACTGTTGGAGGGTCAATTGTTTAGTAAAAGTAGTGGTGTTCCTACTTCCTCTCTGGGATGATGAACGACTCCCAGCAGTAGCAACAGCAGCAGCGGCAGCAGTAGGCGTAGCAATGCAGGATCCTCCGGAGGAATCCCAGATAGGAGAGTCAGTCATGCCAGTGACATGGCCTGCAGGACTACTTCCGATCCTGACTAAGGAGGAAATTGACGTGGAGGGAGTTGACGGTGTGGTTTGCAGGCACTTGGATACAACAGGACAATGGGATTTAGGTGTCCCTGGACTGCTTACGGTCTTAGCCAAAGTTTCTGAACTTGACAGTAACTTTTTATGAATGCGCTGCAGGTGCCGTTTAAGGGAGGATGTTCCTAGGTGGTTGACGTCCCTACCCCTACTTATTTCACCTTTACATATGGTACATATGGCAAGACAGTTGTTGTCTGGATTTGGATAGAAATATTGCCAGACCAAAGAGGTGGAATGTTTGGCCTTCTGCCCAGGCATGACCGTGATGGGCTTTTTCATCCCACGGACAACAACTGTCTTCCCCTGGAGCCTGATTTAAACAAACCACATCACCATCAGAATCCTCCTCGCCAACTTCCTCCTCAGCGCCAGCTACACCAGTATCATCATCCTGTTGTACTTCAACAGTGACATCTTCAATTTGCATATCAGCAAGTGGACTGTGGGTGCTCCTTTCAGCACTTGCAGGGGGCGTGCAAATGGTGGAAAGAGCCACCTCTTCCCGTCCAGTGCTGGGAAGGTCAGGCATCGCAACCACCACCACACTTGGACTCTCCTTGGGAATTTGTGATATCTTCTTAGAAAGCACAGTTCTTCGCTGTGCTTTTGCCAGCTTAACTCTTTTGATTTTTTTAGTGGGAGGAGGGCTTCCATCATCATGTGAAGCTGAACCACTAGTCATGAACATACTAGTGATCGACCTTAGCCGTTCCTTGCCACTCCGTGTCGTAAATGGCATATTGGCAAGTTTACGTTTCTCTTCAGCTGATTTAAATGTTTTTTTCAAGGTCATTTTCTTGAACTTTGTCATTTGGGATTGTATGTGCCCTCTACTATGACATTGGGCATCGGCCTTGGCAGACGACGTTGATGGCATGTTATCGTCTATGTCATGACTAGTGGCAGCAGCTTCAGCACTAGGAGGAAGTGGTTCTTGAACTTTCTCTATTTTATTTTTATCGGAGAAAGTTTGGTCCTCCATTTATGTTATATCGATTTGATATATACGTGCGGCTAAACACAGAAAATATTTTTTTATTTTTGCTGGAGAGTAGTGCACTTTGTGGGTTACACCAGCCTTTAAGAAATGAGCCAGCCGGCTCTTTACTTATGGGACACAGGCGCACGCTTGGCGCTGCTCCTTTGTTGATGCACGTGCGGCTACTGCGCACACAATTCACAAACACAGAAAATAATTTTTTTTTTGGTTTGGACTGGAGTGTACTTTTGGGGGTTACAGCACCCTTTAACGGTCAAGCCAGCCGGCCCTTTACTTATGACACAGGCGCACGCTTGGCACTACTTTGTTGATGCACGTGCGGCTACTGCGCACACAATTCACAAACACAGAAAATATTTTTTTTTTTGGTTTGGACTGGAGTGTACTTTTGGGGGTTACAGCACCCTTTAACAGTCAAGCCAGCCGGCCCTTTACTTATGACACAGGCGCACGCTTGGCACTACTTTGTTGATGCACGTGCGGCTACTGCGCACACAATTCACAAACACAGAAAATAATTTTTTTTTTGGTTTGGACTGGAGTGTACTGGCTTGACCATTAAAGGGGGTTACAGCACCCTTTAACGGTCAAGCCAGCCGGCCCTTTACTTATGACACAGGCACACGCTTGGCACTACTTTGTTGATGCACATGCGGCTACTGCGCACACAATTCACAAACACAGAAAATAATTTTTTTTTTGGTTTGGACTGGAGTGTACTTTCGGGGGTTACAGCACCCTTTAACGGTCAAGTCAGCCGGCCCTTTACTTATGACACAGGCGCACGCTTGGCACTACTTTGTTGATGCACGTGCGGCTACTGCGCACACAATTCACAAACACAGAAAATAATTTTTTTTTTGGTTTGGACTGGAGTGTACTTTTGGGGGTTACAGCACCCTTTAACGGTCAAGCCAGCCGGCCCTTTACTTATGACACAGGCGCACGCTTTTCACTACTTTGTTGATGCACGTGCGGCTACTGCGCACACAATTCACAAACACAGAAAATAATTTTTTTTTTGGTTTGGACTGGAGTGTACTTTTGGGGGTTACAGCACCCTTTAACGGTCAAGCCAGCCGGCCCTTTACTTATGACACAGGCGCACGCTTGGCACTACTTTGTTGATGCACGTACGGCTACTGCGCACACAATTCACAAACACAGAAAATAATTTTTTTTTTGGTTTGGACTGGAGTGTACTTTCGGGGGTTACAGCACCCTTAACGGTCAAGCCAGCCGGCCCTTTACTTATGACACAGGCGCACGCTTGGCACTACTTTGTTGATGCACGTGCGGCTACTGCGCACACAATTCACAAACACAGAAAATAATTGTTTTTTGGTTTGGACTGGAGTGTACTTTCGGGGGTTACAGCACCCTTTAACGGTCAAGCCAGCCGGCCCTTTACTTATGACACAGGCGCACGCTTGGCACTACTTTGTTGATGCACGTGCGGCTACTGCGCACACAATTCACAAACACAGAAAATATATTATTTTTTTAGCACTTGGGGGGAGCACCCCTGATGGACAGAGCACCCCCTGGACAACACTACAGCACTCCTTTAGGACTGGGACACTGCACAGGACTTTGGAGTGGACACAGCCCCTATGGAGAACTGACTGCACAACACAGTCCAGCCAGCCCCTATGGACTTTGAAGTAGTGGACACAGCCCCTATTAACAACAGCAGCACAGCACAACACAGCCAGCCCCTATGGACTTTGAAGTAGTGGACAACAGCAGCACTACACTACACTACACAGCCCTAACTCCCACCCTCCCTCTTCACTGTCCACAGCCGAGTGAGAAAATGGCGCCGACGCGGGTACCTTATATAGGATCCAAAACCCGCGAGACTCGGAAGGCGGGATGATGACGTTTTGCCTCGATTTCAGATCCGAGTCAGGCGGGAAAAGTCGAGCCTGACTCGGATCAGACTCGGATCGGGGGGGCTCGGGGGGGTTCGGATTTCAGAAATCCGAACCCGCTCACCCCTAATTGCAATACACATTTTTTTTCTAAGCGTGTCTAATAGTTATACTGTAGCTGATCAGAGCTGTATTCAAGGGGAGTACAAATATACAACTGGATGATATAAAGGCACTGTTGAAAAGGAAAGTATACACAAGCCCAACCAATACATGACAGAAAGCAGCAGCAGACTTTTGACAGACAGCTGGACAGGCAGAGCCCTCCCTTCCCCTGGTTAGGTGTCACATACTGCACCTGTCCCACCCACCAAACACATTTCATAAGGGGGGCGGGCACCAGTTCCCTACTTTGCCAGGGGCCCTCAGACCCCTACAGCTTGAAAGTTTGTGAACTCTTCAGAATTTTCTATATTTCTGCTGAAATTTGCCCTAAAACTACCTCAGATTTTCACACAAGAGAACCAAATCAATCAAATGAGTCAAAAAAATTAGACCTGCTCATTTTTTTTATTGAGAAAAATTATCCAATATCACATATCTGTGAGTGTCAAAAGTATGTGAACCTTTGCTTTCAGGATCTGGTATGACCCAATTGTGCAGCAATAACTGCTTCTAAACGTTTCCGGTAACTTCCTGCTTCTAACCATTTCTGGATCAGTTGCTACAATATACTAATGCATCAACCAGCGGAATTTGTATTGAGACGCCCACTGCGTTCACAAATGCAGCATTGGACGCAGATCCTCAAAACATTGAATCCTCAAGTGAGTCTATGGTCTCTCTAAATGAACATGGTGTTTGAGATGCTGGAGGTTTGTTGAAGCGTGCGCAGTTGCAGGCTCTGGCTCGTACACGCCCAGGAAATGGCCCCGACGCACCTGCGTTTTTGCCGGCATCCACAAACGGTCTCTTCCTGTCAATCGATAGCAAGCGAATCTTCACAGCAAGCGCGATCGCAATTCATTCACAGCGCGTGCGCAATGCGGCTGTGACGCATGCGCAAACCACCGATAATCCCTCAACTGCGTGAACATCGCAATAGCGTTCAACTCTGAATCAGGCGCATAGATTCAGGAAAATGTTGGCATTTCTGTCTGGATTGGGACAGGATTTGGGTAGATTGGAGAGGATGTGTGGATTGGGGACCAGTGGCAAACGCAGGAATTCGAAAGGGGGATTTCCAAATATTGCATATACCTCCAAAAAACAAACGACACTAGGACACTGGGGTAAAGAACAATAGCTTGTCGTCAGGACCATACAAACTGTTGATCTTGTTACAATAAAATCTATTGTTCTTTACACCAGTGTCTTAGTGCCGTTTGTTTTTTGGAGGCGTATGATAGTGGATTCTGGCACAGGATCAAGTTTTAACAGCATTGTTCAGAGTGCCAGCAGAAGTGTGTGTGTGTGTGTATATATATATATATATATATATATATATACATACACATACATACACACACACACACTATATATATATATATATATATATATATATACACACACACATACACAGTATATACATATATTTGGATGATGGACAGTCAGTTCGGCATCTCACACACAATGACACAGACACGCAAACAGACACACACACACTCTAACCTAGACAGACAATCACAAAGACTACACACAGACACACACACCAACGCAGACACTGACACACATATATACACACACACATCTTTCACAAACGAACATAAGCACAGGCAAAGAAGTACAGCGTCAGTTATTAAACACCCATACTGGCAACCTCCCCCCCCCCCCGTGCTGACAGTAAACCCCCGCCGGCAGCTCCTCTTCCACTGGGCACCCCCCACATAAATTCACCTTGGCTCCAGGTCCAGGAGAAAGCACCGGTAACGCAGTCACCCGGCGGCAGCTCACAGCCTGGCCCTCTTGCAGTCAATCCTTCCTAGGAGGAGCTGCGCGCTGCCGCAACAGCTCCCCCTACAGTCAGCCAGCCCAGCTCCAGCTGCAGGTACAGTTGCTCCTGCGGTTTCCGGCAGCTCCTTTTAATAAAAAAAATATATAAAAATGCTGTTTAGCTGCGCGGGGCGATGGAGCGGCGGCCAGGGGAGTTTCTAGGTACTCAGAACCCCCCCCATGCGTGCGCGTATGGGGACAGAGCCTATTTTGTCCCAATTTGGTATTTGTAAATGTTGCATGAGCTTAAGGACAAGATGAAGGGATTATGTAGAAGGGATATCGAACCATGGTAACTCTACTGAATGGTAACTTCTGCAACAGACCTAGTGACACCATACCTCCCAACAATCCCACTGCAGCACTGTCCTGCAAGCGGGGTGGGTACCAGATGCCGACGCTCGGGATTCTGTCAGTCAGAATCCCGACGCCGGCATCCCGACAAGGTTAGCATACTGACACTTGTTGGTCGGTATGCTAACCCTTCCGACCCGGTGTCTGACCCTAACCTCCCCCCCCCAGTGCCTAAACCTAACCTCCCCCTCCCTGCACCTTAAACCTAACCCTTCCGCTTAGTGCCTAAATCTCCCCCTAGTGCCTAACCCTAACCCCTACTGCCTAACCCTAACCTCTAAACTTAACCCTCTCCCCAACACTTACCTTCGGATTCTGACCGGCATTGGGATTCCGGCGCCGGTAATGTAAGCGTCAGCATCTCGACCGCTGGGATGCTGAACGTATCCCCCAGAAAAGATCATGGGTGCATAAAAGCGTAGTGAGGTATTAAATACCACCATAGAAAATATTTTCTTCACATTGATAGGACAAGGAATAATCATTGGTGATACATGGTAAGGTTTGCATAAATGAGACAAATGTGTCCACACTAGGGATGAGCGGGTTCGGATTTCTGAAATCCAAACTACCCCCGAGCCACCCCGATCCGAGCCGGGAACCTAGTCTGGCTAGGGTTTTCCCGCCTGACTCGGAACTGAAATCGAGGCAAAACATCATCATCCCGCCTCCCGGATCTCGCAGATTTTGGATTCTATAAAAGGTCCCCGCGTTGGCGCCATTTCTCATTCCGGCTGTGGACAGTGAAGAGGGAGGGTGGGAGTTATTGCTGGCTGTGTTGTGTTGTGCTGTGCTGCTGTTGTCCATAGGGGCTGTGTCCACTCCTCCAAAGTCCATAGGGGCTGGCTGGGCTGTGTTGTGATGCTGTTGTCCATAGGGGCTGGCTGGACTGTGTTGTGCTGCTGTTGTCCATAGGGGTTGGCTGGACTGTGTTGTGCTGCTGTTGTCCATAGGGGCTGTCTGGGCTGTGTTGTGCTGCTGTTGTCCATAGGGGCTGGCTGGGCTGTGTTGTGCTGCTGTTGTCCATAGGGGCTGGCTGGGCTGTGTTGTGCAGTCAGTTGTCCATAGTGGCTGTGTCCACTCCAAAAGTCTATAGGGGCTGGCTGGGTTGTGTTGTGCAGTGTCCCATAAAGGCTGTAGTCCTAAAGGGGTGCTGTAGTGTTGTCCAGGGGGTGATCTGTCCATCAGGGGTGTTCCCCCCAAGTGCAAAAAAAAACATTTATTTCTGTGTTTGTGTGTGAAATGTATGCGCAGTAGCCACACGTGCATCAATAAAGGAGCAGCGCCAAGCGTGCACCTGTGTCATAAGTAAAGGGCCGGCTGGCACGTATGTTAAAGGGTGGTGTAACCCCCAAAGTGCACTCCAGAAAAGATTTTAAATTCTTCTTTTCTGTGTTTGTGAATTGTGTGCGCAGTAGCCGCACGTGCATCAACAAAGGAGCTGCGCCAAGCGTGCGCCTGTCTGTGTCATAAGTAAAGGGCCGGCTGGCTCATCTGTTAAAGGGTGGTGTATCTCCCAAAGTGCACTCCACAAAAAATAAACAATTCTTTTTTTCTGTTTGTGTGTGAATTGTGTGCGCAGTAGCCGCACGTGCATCAACAAAGGAGCAACGCCAAGCGTGCGCCTGTGTCATAAGTAAAGGGCCTGCTGGCTTGTCTGTTAAAGGATGGTGTAACCCCCAAAGTGCACTCCAAAAAAAATTTTAAATTCTTTTCTGTGTTTCTGTGCACCTTAGCCGCACGTATATATCAATATAACATAAATGGAGGACAAAACTTTGGGCCTGATTCAGACCCACTCGCGAGTGGCTGTCCGCTCGCAAGTGGGTCGATGGTGTGCACTGCGCATGCGCACGACGGAGGGAGCTCCGTCGTTCGCATGCGCGAGACGCGACGAGCGAAGGACTTTCCTTCGCTCGTTGTGTCTGATCAAAGGGGGCGTGCTGTCGATGTTGATTGACAGCATGCCCCCTTTGGTGGGCGTGCCTCCCAGACGGAGGCGTTCCCAAGGGAACGCCTACCGTCAGAAGCCGGCACTAGTGATGTCAGTGGGCGTGATTTTGGCTCTGATAGAGCCAAAATCACTCCGGGCCTTGCGGTTGAGAAACTCAACCGCAGGCTTCGACTCGCACTGGCGATGGTCACGATGGTCAAGACCATCGCGACCATCATCCTGCACGCTCGTATAGGCTGTGGGTGGTGACCCACAGCTATACGAGCGTCCAGGAGGACGCTCCATAATTATGGAGGTGGGAAGAGATTCAGAGCGAGCGCTCTGGTCAGAGCGTCCGGCTCTGAACCAGGGCCTTTGTCTGATAAAAATAAAATAGGGAAATATCAAGAACCACTTCCTCCTAGTGCTGAAGCTGCTGCCACTAGTCACTAGTCATGACAACGACGATAAAATGCCATCAACGTCGTCTTTCAAGGTCGATGTCCGATGTCATAGTAGAGGGCATATAAAATCTCAAATGACAAAGTTCAGGAAAATTACCTTTTAAAAAACATTTAAATCAACTGAGGAGAAACGTAAACTTGCCAATATGCCATTTATGACACGGAGTGGCACGGAACGGCTAAAGTCTTTCCCTATGTTCATGACTAGTGGTTCAGCTTCACATGACGATGGAAGCCCTCTTCCCGCTACAAAAATCAAACGAGTTAAGCTGGCAAAAGCACAGCGAAGAACTGTGCGTTCTAAGAAGATATCAGAAATCCCCAAGGAGTGTCCAAGTGTGGTGGCGGTTGCGATGCCTGACCTTCCCAACACTGGACGGGAAGATGTGGCTCTTTCCACCATTTGCGCGCCCTCTGCAAGTGCTGAAAGGAGCACCCACAGTCCACTTGCTAATATGCAAATTGAAGATGTCACTGTTGAAGTACAACAGGATGAGGATACTGGTGTAGCTGGCGCTGAGGAGGAAGTTGGCGAGGAGGATTCTGATGGTGATGTGGTTTGTTTAAATCAGGCTCCGGGGGAGACAGTTTTTTCTGGCAATATTTCTATCCAATCCGGACAACAATTGTCTTCCCATATGTACCATACGTAAAGGTGAAATAAGTAGGGGTAGGGACGTTAACCACCTAGGAACATCCTCCCTTATACGTCACCGGCAGGGCGTTCATAAAAAGTTACTGTCAAGTTCAGAAACTTTGGCTAAGACCGTAAGCAGTCCAGGTACACCTAAATCCCTTTGTCCTTTTGTATCCAAGCGCCTGCAAACCACACCGTCAACTCCCTGCTCGTCAATTTCCTCCTTAGTCAGGATCGGAAGTAGTCCTGCAGGCCATGTCACTGGCATGACTGACTCTCCTATCCGGGATTCCTCCAGAGGATCCTGCATTGCTACGCCTACTGCTGCAGCTGCTGCTGTTGCTGCTGGGAGTCGTTCATCATCCCAGAGAGGAAGTAGGAAAACCACTACTTTTACTAAACAATCGACCCTCCAACAGTCCTTAGCGAGGAGGATGAAGTATGACAGCAATCATCCTGAAGCAAAACGGATAACTGAGGCCTTGACTGCTATGTTGGTGTTAGACGTGCGTCCGGTATCCGCCATTAGTGCAGTGGGATTTAGACAAATGATGGAGGTAGTGTGTCCCCGGTACCAAATTCCGTCTAGATTCCACTTCACTAGGCAGGCGATACCGAGACTGTACAGAAACGTCAGAAAATGTGTCCTCAGTGTCCTAAAAAATGCGGTTGTACCCAATGTCCACTTAACCACGGACATGTGGACAAGTGGAACAGGGCAGACTAAGGACTATATGACTGTGACAGCCCACTGGGTAGATGTATCACCTTATGCAGCAACAACAGCAGCGTCACCAGTAGCAGCATCTCAGAATCGCCAGCTCGTTCCAAGGCAGGCTACGCTGTGTATCACCGGTTTCAATAAGAGGCACACCACCGACAACCTCTTAGAGAAACTGAGGGAAATCATTGCCCAGTGGCTTACCCCACTTACACTGTCCTGGGGATTTGTGATATCTGACAATGCCACCAATATTGTGCGGGCATTACATCTGGGCAAATTCCAGCACGTCCCATGTTTTGCTCACACAACAAATTTGGTGGTGCAGAATTTTCTGAAAAACGGCAGGGGCGTGCAGGAGACGCTTTGGATGGCCCGAAAAATTTTGTCCACTTTCGCCATTCAGCGACTGCGTGCCGAAGACTGGAGCGCCAGCAAACACTCTTGAACCTGCCCCGCCATCACCTGAAGCAAGTGGTTGTGATGCGGTGGAACTCAACCCTCTATATGCTTCAGAGGATGGAGGAGCAGCAAAAGGCCATTCAAGCCTATAAATCCACCTATGACATAGGCAAAGGAGGGGGTATGCACCTGACTCAAGCGCAGTGGAGAATGATTTCCGTGTTGTGCAAGGTTCTCCAGCCCTTCGAACTTGCCACACGTGAAGTCAGTTCAGACACTGCCAGCTTGAGTCAGGTCATTCCCCTCACCAGGCTTTTGCAGAAGCAGCTGGAGAAAGTGAAGGAGGAGCTAAGACAGAGTGATTCCGCTCGGCTTGCCGATGAAGCCCTTCATTCACTTTGCCAGGATTCCAGGGTGGTCAATCTGTTGAAATCAGACCACTACATTTTGGCCACCGTGCTCGATCCTAGGTTTAAAGCCTATGTGGTGTCTCTCTTTCCAGCCGACACAAGCCTGCAGAGGTGCAAAGACCTGCTGGTGAAAACACTGTCAGCTGAAGCGGAACGTGACATGTCAACAGCTCAGTCTTCATTTTGTCCCGCAACTGGGGCTGCCAGGAAACAACTTAGGTATCCTAAGCAACCTGCTGGCAGTGATGCAGGGCAGGCAGGACCAAGTTTGGACATCTGGTCCGGACTGAAGGACCTGGCAACAATTTCTGACATGTCTACTGTCACTGCATATGATACTGTCACCATTGACAGAATGGTGGAGTATTACATCGGTGACAGCATCCAAGTAGGCATGTCAGATAGTCCGTACCTGTACTGGCAGGAAAAAGAGGCAATTTGGAGGCCCTGTACAAACTGGCTCTATTTTACCTGAGTTGCCCCCCCTCCAGTGTGTACTCCGAAAGAGTGTTTAGTGCAGCCGGGAACCTTGTCAGCGAAAGGTGTAGGAGGTTGCTTCCACAAAATGTGGAGAAGATGATGTTCATCAAAATGAATGATCAACTCTTCCAGGGAGACCAGCCTCCAGAACATACAGAGGGACCTGTGGTGGTGGATTCCAGCGGGGACGAATTAATACTCTGTGAGGATGAGGATGTACACAACACTGAAGAGGGTGAGGAGTCGGTGGATGAGGAGGATGAGGACAACATCTTGCCTCCGTAGAGCCAGTTTGTGCTGGGACAGATTAATTGCCAGCTTGTTTTGTGGGGGCCCAAATGAACCAATCATTTCAGCCACAGTCGTGTGGCAGACCCTGGCGCTGAAATGATTGGTTTGTTAAAGTGTGCATGTCCTGTTTATACAACATAAGGGTGGGTGGTAGGGCCCAAGGACAATTCTATCTTGCACCTCTTTTTTTTCTTTGCATAATGTACTGTTTGGGGCCTAGTTTTTCAAACTGCCATCCTGTCTGCCACTGCAGTATCACTCCTAGATGGGCCACGTGTTTGTGCCGCCCACTAGTGTCGCTTAGCATAGTCATCCAGCTACCTCGGTGCAACCTTTTGGACTAAAAACAATATTGTGAGGTGTTCAGAATATACTGGAAATGAGTGTAAATTAATGTTATTGAGGTGAATAATAGCATAGGAGCAGAAAAACCCACAAATTCTGTGATTTTAGCTGTTTTTATGCTTTTTAAAAAAAAAATACAGATCCAAAACACAAAACCCAGAACCCAAAACATGGAAGGGTGGTTTTGGTAAAACCAATCCAGATCCAAAACAAAAACACCACACACGAAAAGTGGCCGGTGCACACTCCTAGTCCATACAAACTTATTCTCAAATAATGGTAGAAGTACAGAGCATGACCACTCTGGACACTGCATGCTGCAGCGGTGTGCCAGTCACAAGGCAGGATCAAGGTCTGTGGGAGCCCCTGGCAACAAATGTGTGGGGGTCCCTATCAATAAAAGTTGTGTGCATATATATATATATATAATTTAGGGGTGAGCGGGTTCGGATTTCTAAAATCCGAACCCCCCCGAGCCCCCCCGATCCGAGTCAGGCTCGACTTTTCCCGCCTGACTCGGATCTGAAATCGAGGCAAAACGTCATCATCCCGCCTTCCGAGTCTCGCGGGTTTTGGATCCTATATAAGGTACCCGCGTCGGCGCCATTTTCTCACTCGGCTGTGGACAGTGAAGAGGGAGGGTGGGAGTTAGGGCTGTGTAGTGTAGTGTAGTGTAGTGTAGTGCTGCTGTTGTCCACTACTTCAAAGTCCATAGGGGCTGGCTGTGTTGTGCTGTGCTGCTGTTGTTAATAGGGGCTGTGTCCACTACTTCAAAGTCCATAGGGGCTGGCTGGACTGTGTTGTGCAGTCAGTTCTCCATAGGGGCTGTGTCCACTCCAAAGTCCTGTGCAGTGTCCCAGTCCTAAAGGAGAGCTGTAGTGTTGTCCAGGGGGTGCTCTGTCCATCAGGGGCGCTCCCCCCAAGTGCTAAAAAAATAATATATTTTCTGTGTTTGTGAATTGTGTGCGCAGTAGCCGTACGTGCATCAACAAAGTAGTGCCAAGCGTGCGCCTGTGTCATAAGTAAAGGGCCGGCTGGCTTGACCGTTAAAGGGTGCTGTAACCCCCGAAAGTACACTCCAGTCCAAACCAAAAAAAAATTATTTTCTGTGTTTGTGAATTGTGTGCGCAGTAGCCGCACGTGCATCAACAAAGTAGTGCCAAGCGTGCGCCTGTGTCATAAGTAAAGGGCCGGCTGGCTTGACCGTTAAGGGTGCTGTAACCCCCGAAAGTACACTCCAGTCCAAACCAAAAAAAAAATTATTTTCTGTGTTTGTGAATTGTGTGCGCAGTAGCCGCACGTGCATCAACAAAGTAGTGCCAAGCGTGCGCCTGTGTCATAAGTAAAGGGCCGGCTGGCTTGACCGTTAAGGGTGCTGTAACCCCCGAAAGTACACTCCAGTCCAAACCAAAAAAAAAATTATTTTCTGTGTTTGTGAATTGTGTGCGCAGTAGCCGCACGTGCATCAACAAAGTAGTGCCAAGCGTGCGCCTGTGTCATAAGTAAAGGGCCGGCTGGCTTGACCGTTAAGGGTGCTGTAACCCCCGAAAGTACACTCCAGTCCAAACCAAAAAAAAAATTATTTTCTGTGTTTGTGAATTGTGTGCGCAGTAGCCGCACGTGCATCAACAAAGTAGTGCCAAGCGTGCACCTGTGTCATAAGTAAAGGGCCGGCTGGCTTGACCGTTAAAGGGTGCTGTAACCCCCGAAAGTACACTCCAGTCCAAACCAAAAAAAAAATTATTTTCTGTGTTTGTGAATTGTGTGCGCAGTAGCCGCACGTGCATCAACAAAGTAGTGCCAAGCGTGCGCCTGTGTCATAAGTAAAGGGCCGGCTGGCTTGACCGTTAAGGGTGCTGTAACCCCCGAAAGTACACTCCAGTCCAAACCAAAAAAAAAATTATTTTCTGTGTTTAGCCGCACGTATATATCAAATCGATATAACATAAATGGAGGACCAAACTTTCTCCGATAAAAATAAAATAGAGAAAGATCAAGAACCACTTCCTCCTAGTGCTGAAGCTGCTGCCACTAGTCATGACATAGACGATAACATGCCATCAACGTCGTCTGCCAAGGCCGATGCCCAATGTCATAGTAGAGGGCACATACAATCCCAAATGGCAAAGTTCAGGAAAATGACCTTGAAAAAGACATTTAAATCAGCTGAAGAGAAACGTAAACTTGCCAATATGCCATTTACGACACGGAGTGGCAAGGAACGGCTAAGGTCGATCCCTAGTATGTTCATGACTAGTGGTTCAGCTTCACATGACGATGGAAGCCCTCCTCCCACTAAAAAAATCAAAAGAGTTAAGCTGGCAAAAGCACAGCGAAGAACTGTGCTTTCTAAGAAGATATCACAAATCCCCAAGGAGAGTCCAAGTGTGGTGGTGGTTGCGATGCCTGACCTTCCCAGCACTGGACGTGAAGAGGTGGCTCTTTCCACCATTTGCACGCCCCCTGCAAGTGCTGAAAGGAGCACCCACAGTCCACTTGCTGATATGCAAATTGAAGATGTCACTGTTGAAGTACAACAGGATGAGGATACTGGTGTAGCTGGCGCTGAGGAGGAAGTTGGCGAGGAGGATTCTGATGGTGATGTGGTTTGTTTAAATCAGGCTCCGGGGGAGACAGTTGTTGTCCGTGGGATGAAAAAGCCCATCACGGTCATGCCTGGGCAGAAGACCAAACATTCCACCTCTTTGGTCTGGCAATATTTCTATCCAAATCCGGACAACAACTGTCTTGCCATATGTACCATATGTAAAGGTGAAATAAGTAGGGGTAGGGACGTCAACCACCTAGGAACATCCTCCCTTATACGGCACCTGCAGCGCGTTCATAAATAGTTACTGTCAAGTTCAGAAACTTTGGCTAAGACCGTAAGCAGTCCAGGGACACCTAAATCCCGTTGTCCTGTTGTATCCAAGCGCCTGCAAACCACACCGTCAACTCCCTCCTCGTCAATTTCCTCCTTAGTCAGGATCGGAAGTAGTCCTGCAGGCCATGTCACTGGCATGACTGACTCTCCTATCCGGGATTCCTCTGGAGGATCCTGCATTGCTACGCCTACTGCTGCCGCTGCTGCTGTTGCTGCTGCTGGGAGTCGTTCATCATCCCAGAGAGGAAGTAGGAACACCACTACTTTTACTAAACAATTGACCCTCCAACAGTCCTTAGCGAGGAGGATGAAGTACGACAGCAGTCATCCTGAAGCAAAACGTATAACTGAGGCCTTGACTGCTATGTTGGTGTTAGACGTGCGTCCGGTATCCGCCATTAGTGCAGTGGGATTTAGACAATTGATGGAGGTAGTGTGTCCCCGGTTCCAAATCCCGTCTAGATTCCACTTCACTAGGCAGGCGATACCGAGACTGTACAGAAACGTCAGAAAAAGTGTCCTCAGTGTCCTGAAAAATGCCGTTGTACACAATGTCCACTTAACCACGGACATGTGGACAAGTGGAACAGGGCAGACTAAGGACTATATGACTGTGACAGCCCACTGGGTAGATGTATCACCTTACGCAGCAACAGCAGCAGCGTCACCAGTAGCAGCATCTCAGAAACGCCAGCTCGTTACAAGGCAGGCTACGCTGTGTATCACCGGTTTCAGTAAGAGGCACACCGCCGACAACCTCTTAGAGAAACTGAGGGAAATCATCGCCCAGTGGCTTACCCCACTTAGACTCTCCTGGGGATTTGTGATATCTGACAACGCCACCAATATTGTGCGGGCATTACATCTGGGCAAATTCCAGCACGTCCCATGTTTTGCTCACACAATAAACTTGGTGGTGCAGAATTTTCTGAAAAACGGCAGGGGCGTGCAGGAGACGCTTTGGATGGCCCGAAAAATTTTGTCCACTTTCGCCATTCAGCGACTGCGTGCCGAAGACTGGAGCGCCAGCAAACACTCTTGAACCTGCCCCGCCATCACCTGAAGCAAGTGGTTGTGATGCGGTGGAAGGAGGAGCTAAGACGGAGCGATTCCGCTCGGCATGTGGGACTTGTGGATGAAGCCCTTCATTCGCTTTGCCAGGATTCCAGGGTGGTCAATCTGTTGAAATCAGACCACTACATTTTGGCCACCGTGCTTGATCCTAGGTTTAAAGCCTATGTGGTGTCTCTCTTTCCGGCCGACACAAGCCTGCAGAGGTGCAAAGACCTGCTGGTGAACACACTGTCAGCTGAAGCGGAACGTGACACGTCAACGGCTCCTTCTTCATTTTCTCCCGCAACTGGGGCTGCCAGGAAAAAACTTAGGTATCCTAAGCAACCCGCTGGCGGTGATGCAGGGCAGGCAGGACCAAGTTTGGACATCTGGTCCGGACTGAAGGACCTGGCAACAATTTCTGACATGTCTACTGTCACTGCATATGATACTGTCACCATTGACAGAATGGTGGAGGATTACATCGGTGACAGCATCCAAGTAGGCATGTCAGACAGTCCATACCTGTACTGGCAGGAAAAAGAGGCAATTTGGAGGCCCCTGTACAAGCTGGCTCTATTTTACCTGAGTTGCCCCCCCTCCAGTGTGTACTCCGAAAGAGTGTTTAGTGCAGCCGGGAACCTTGTCAGCGAAAGGCGTAGGAGGTTGCTTCCACAGAATGTGGAGAAGATGATGTTCATCAAAATGAATTATCAGCTCTTCCAGGCAGACCAGCCTCCAGAAGGTACAGAGGGACCTGTGGTGGTGGATTCAAGTGGGGACGAGTTAATACTTTGTGAGGATGAGGATGTACACACTGAAGAGGGTGAGGAATCGGTGGATGAGGATGACATCTTGCCTCCGTAGAGCCAGTTTGTGCAGGGACACATTAATTGCCAGCTTGTTTTGTGGGGGCCCAAACGAACCAATCATTTCAGCCACAGTTGTGTGGCAGACCCTGGCGCTGAAATGATTGATTTGTTAAAGTGTGCATGTCCTGTTTATACAACATAAGGGTGGGTGGGAGGGCCCAAGGACAATTCCATCTTGCACTTCTTTTTTTTCTTTGCATTATGTACAGTTTGGGGCCTAGTTTTTCTAACTGCCATCCTGTCTGCCACTGCAGTGTCACTCCTAGATGGGTCACGTGTTTGTGCCGCCCACTCGTGTCGCTTAGCATAGTCATCCAGCTACCTCGGTGCAACCTTTTGGACATGAAAACACTATTGTGAGGTGTGAGGTGTTCAGAATAGACTGGAAATGAGTGGAAATTAAGGTTATTGAGGTTAATAATAGCATAGGAGCAGAGAAACCAACAAATTCTGTGATTTTAGCTGTTTTTATGCTTTTTAAAAAAAAAATACAGATCCAAAACACAAAACCCAGAACCCAAAACACGGAAGGGTGGTTTTGGCAAAACCAATCCAGATCCAAAACACGAAGAAAGATCCAGATCCAAAACCAAAACACGAAAAGTGGCCGGTGCACACCCCTAATATAATTGCATAAGAAAGTCCCGGCACTCCTTAAGCCCCAAGCTGGGCAAATACCTTGTTCCAGGTGCCCTCAATGAGGCAGAGATCACTCGCCTCTATCCAAACCACAGCATACACAGCGGCACTCAGGAGACTTGACACTGAGGTGAAATAACGTGTTTACTTCAACGTTTCGGGATACGGGATATGTGTGTTCCTGAAGACGGGTTCTTCGTATCCCGAAATGTTGAAGTAAACACGTTATTTCACCTCAGTGTCAAGTCTCCTGAGTGCCGCTGTGTATGCTGTGGTTTATATATATATATATATATATATATATATATACACACGCATATATATACCCATATATGTGTATATGTATGTAGGGATGTAGTTAATAACCCAGGCAAAATGCTGACGCCGCTATCTCTGCACGAATCAGGATACCGGCGTCGGAATCCCAAGGAAGAGCGTCCCAATAAAAAGCCCATAGGCTTCTATAGGGTAATGCCACCTTAATGTGGCATTACCCATCAGGATGACCTGTGCTTTGTACATATGGGGAATTAGGTAAATCCCCCGAAAACATAATTTTCAGGGGTTTTACCACATTTTCGCCATTAGTACATCCCGCCCATAGACACGAAAGTTTGAGAATCTCTACTCATGACAAAGCATCTAAGTCTTGCCGTGTGTCTTAAACCAATGGAGCAAAAACAATTGGTGAATGAGGACACATCTGTACACACGGCGACACCTGGCAGCTTACTCCTGGCTCTGCTCCTTAACTCAAAAGAGAATATTATTAACATTTCTGGAATTTGACAAACAGCTACAATTGAAACTAAAATCACATATGGTCACAAAATCTAAATGGGCACGAAAGAGGCAGCTTGGGTCAGAATTACTTAATCAAGGAGAAAACAATAACCCACTATTTCCTTCTCTGTTACTGGATGTGCTCCCTTAGTTCTAGACTCAAGTTCCAGAATCCCACAATTAACGAAGCGTTTGACCCCTGTAGCACCATAAAAGTGTCTGTGGCAATAGGTGACCTCATCCCCGTAACTGGATCGCTGCTGTACCCTCAAACAGGAAGAGTTAACGTGATTATATCAGAGCTCAGGCTGATGTGAGGTTTGGGAAAGAATTTGCAGACGGATATTTTATCTGTTTATAGCTTACCTTGCGCAATGCGAGGGACAGGCAGGAATGTTCAGAAAAGAAATGGAACAGGCGTCCTAGGACAGCTGTGGATCAGAGGAGATCTCTATAAATCATCCATTCCAATAAATGATACACACTAGGAATGTCACAATGTGCCATGGCTGTGACCTAACCACACATTTATCTTCATCACCAGTATTTTTCCATAGTAGAATCTCCTGAGCTTCAGCCCACCACTTACATAATGTGGACCCATTAACCCCTTGCACTCCATAAGCAGCAACAACTGCCCAGTCGATAAAATTAGGGATCTTAACACAGATGTGGAACACAGAAGATTGATACATAAAATTATATAGTGATATTATAGACAGGTATGAAGTGCAGAATTTAATTCCATGCGGAATGCAGGCAAACGTATTAAACAAAAATTGAGTTCACTGATGATGTCTGTTTATAATACATTGTGTACTTTGTTATACGGAAGGAGAGAGTATACAGGGGGGAGATATCCAGGCACAAGAATGTGGTGCGGTGTCCCGCAGCAAGGAGGGTGGCGTACTCACACCTGAGATGCTCCTCTAACTCTCCGGGTCAAGGTTGTAGAGGGAGCTGGGGTACTACACGCCACCCACTTGCAGCATCTTAAGCCAGTGCATCTCCGTCAATGGTGCATATTTAGACTAACCATTGGCGCACCATCATAACTTGCACCAGCCCTATGGAAGGGGCAGTTTCTCCATCTGCGTATAGCCTCCTGTGTGAGCAATTGTGCTTCTTTGTATGCAGACACTTTCAGAGAAATGCCCGTGTAGTCTTCGCAGCCCCCTTTTACTGTACCTCCCAGGTATTAGCAGAGTAATCTGCGCCAACACTCTGGTCTTTAACCTATTAGCAGAGTATAGAGTTAACACGTTGCTGGAGATTTGGGCACCGAGCCTATGTCATATCAGCGGAGTGTGAAATGCAAGCAGACGTGCTGGGTACAGTAGTACTCCAGACAGTTGCTATGCCAGGATACATACAGTATATATTTGGCCAAGGTGTTGAATATGTAATGCACTTGTTGGTGCTGGTGGTAGTCCACATGTGGTACAGCTTAACCAGTTTTTAGATTTATTGAATCAGGTAGAACAACAAGTAGCATAAGACACAGGGATGTCACAGGTGTAACAGCGGCATGCAGATATATACTGTATATTATATATATGAGTCTCCCCTCTTGTTTGGGGATTTTACAATATTGGATTTATATGTGTTTTTGTAAGTATTGTCTAGTTATTTTGTGTTAGTATAATTTTTTATGGGAGGGTGTTTTCTTGTTCTGTGAGCCGATTGTCTGCCTGACCTGTGAAATACTGGGTATTGGCATCAACATGTACCATCTGATCTACCTATATGATCTTTATGCATACTTGCCGACAATCTGGCTGCCCCTTCCGGGAGGGAGCAGCCAGATCGGCATGACTGGGGGGCGTGGCCAACAAACGGGGGCGGGGCCGGCCAGTGGATGAGAGTTTGCGGGCGGGCGGGGGGCGGAGCCACGGAATCACGTAATTTTGGCCCGCCCCCGCTACACACTGCCGATATTACAGGCAGTGTGAAGTAGGGGGCGGGGCCAAAATGACGCGATTCCACGTGAATTGCGTCACCGCTGTCCACCGCTGCGGGGGCTTTACATGTAAGTACGGGGGGGATAGGAGGGGTCGCTGGCAGCCGGGAGGATTGCCTGCCTTCCCGGGAGGTCGGGAGCGGCACCCGATTTTCGGGAGGCTCCCGACCAAATCGGGAGGGTAGGCAAGTATGTCTTTATGGGGGATAGTATAGTTGATGTATTACTTTGGAGAGATATGTGACTATGGTGGTATTTGATATCTAACCATTATCTGATGTATATATTATGATTCCCATGTATGTTATGATGTCATGGGTTAATGTTCGGGAAGAGCGTAGTGGTGCCTCCATTTATACTGGTTACTATGGTGATGACGTCTTGTCTTGTGTCTTATCTGTTGTTCCCGACCAGGATGCGTTCCAATTGGTGGACCGCATGCTTCCTAGTTGGGCCACTGATGATGCGCTGCTGACGTCTGTTCCCTAGCCCGCTGGAACTTCCGGATGTCTTGCGTTCCACTGGTTGGAGCGCATGTTACTTCCGGTTATAGTATGTGGGTTTTTTTTCGGTGTGTTGGCTCCGGTTTGGGGCTCCGACAAACGGATCTTATTCAGTGCTGGTGTGCCTACTGGTTAGGTAGGCACATGATATCTGTAGTACTGGCTATGTATTGTATATAGGTACTTCTGGGTTGTTATTGCGGGAGGGACCTACTGGTATGCTTTGGCTATATAAATGGTTGCTGCTATTTCCTATGTGGCTAAAGGACCTCTGTGACGTATCCACCACGTGACCGCTGCAGGAGGCTGGACCGCTCCTGTGTTACCATCCACTAGGGCATAGAGAGGGAATAAATATTTGTGGCGAGCGCAGCGAGCCTCCGTGCCCGAAGCGTGGCGAGCGTAGCAAGCTCGTGAGGGGACACGTTTGGTCCCCCGTTAGCATCCCCGTCCCTCCCCCTTTCTGGCCAGGTCACGTGGTTGTGACGTCACAGGTCCATCAGCCTTGTATAGTCTAGACCTAACCCTATATAAATCGGCTCACACAACAGGTGGACTTGGGGTTTTCTGTGGTGGAGATATGCTGGTGATTTTGTTGTCTTGACAAAGGTCTACCTGGATCGAAACGTCGACCATTACCTTAGATCATGTGAGTGATTAAAACACTCTTGCAACTGATTGGTGAGTGCCTATTCCGTGTCTGGACTTATATATATATATATATATATATATATATATAGAAGCCAATGGTACTCCGGCACTCACTAGGCTGTAATCCAAAGAAACTTGCTCAGGTGCCTTCCTTAATAGGGAACAGCGTCCCCACAATACCAATCCAAATAAGGCGGCACTCCGAGTCCATGTATTAATGAAAGTGGGTAGTGTTTATTAACACATTCATCGACGTTTCGGGGCCATCTGCCCCTTCTTCAGGATTTCATCCTGAAGAAGGGGCAGATGGCCCCGAAACGTCGATTAATACATGGACTCGGAGTGCCGCCTTATTTGGATTGGTATATATATATATATATATATATATATATATATATATTATACATATATATATATATAAATGTGCAACAATGATCCGGCACTCACAAATAAAAAGAGGATAATACTTGCTCCGGTACCCTTCTTGACAGGGAACAGCGTCCCCACAGCATACTTGCACAAGAGGCTGCACTCAGAGTCCAAGTGGAAGGTGAAAAAATAGTGCTGATTTATTCAAACATACATGCATCTTATCGACGTTTCGGGGCCACATGCCCCTTCATCAGGATAACAAAGATGCATATTATAAATGAAAAATAATCTTAAATAACTTACCTAACGGACGTGTGCTCCCGTCATCCGCGCCAGCCTGGGTCCCGGAAGTCCAGCGATCACACATGTAAACCATAGTGAATAGAACCCTTACATAAATAACACTGGATGCATATTAATGCATAATCCAATGTGGTGATGGTGCTGTAACTTAATACCATAATTTAGCCACAAAATAACATCTAGTGACCAAAAGTGAATATGAATAATAAATAAATACTGAAATATGTCATATCAAGCAAATATGGACTCAAACGTGAAGAAAAATCTAAGGTGAAAAAAATATATACTGTTTTACATGAAGGCAATACCAAAGTGTGCTCAAGTGATATATTGTATCTATACAACATTTTTTTTAGTGAAAATGTTTTAATAAAAAATGTGCTACCCATCAAACTGCCTATGTTTGATGTGTTTAAAACTTGCTAATGCAAGACACATATATTTGAGACCATCAGAATCAACAAAGTTAGTCATAATGTGTTAAAGAATGTGACTGAAATACATTAAGAGCATCATGATGAGCTCTTATTGCTATCAAAAATGCTGATATGTTGTGGTAAATTAACCACCTATAACAAAAACAGAAAACATGTGAATACCATGCAGTAATGCAAATTGTTGCTTGCTTAGAAACTACAGATATGTATATAGACAATATACAACGTGCAGTTAAATGTTTGAAAAGAGGGAATGTTCAACATGCAATTAAACATATGAGGAAAAAACTATTACTCATTGAAACTCACAAGGGCATAATATAATCGCTAAGCAAGGCTACTATTTAATGCTACTAGTGACTGCAAGAAAAAAGAACACAGAATACTGTGCAATGGGTGAACCCATACAAATGTATGAGTAGTGCTAAAGATGACATTGAAGTCCCAGGGGACTCAATGAGTCCGCGGAGGGCTAAGGTATCTAAACGAAAAATCCAAGATGTTTCTAATTTTAATAGTTTTCTAGATCTATTGCCTCCCCTCAAAGAGATGGGCACATGGTCTATAACCTTGTATCTTACTGTGGTTATACTATGTTTTTGTTGAGCAAAATGCCTTGCGACCGGTTGGTCGCTGCCACCAGCAAGGAGTGCTGCCCTAATGGCTGCCCGATGCTGAGCCATCCTCTCCTTGAACTGACGCTCTGTCTTGCCCACGTAGTATAAACCGCATGGGCAAGACAGAACGTAGACAACAAAACGTGAGCTACATGTCAGAGGACAATTGATGCTGAACTTTTTACCAGAGTAGGGATGAAACACATAAGTGCCAATCTGCATGTAGCTACATGTGGTGCACCCCAAACATCTAAAGCAGCCATTTTTCCTGCTCAAGAAGTGTTCACTGGGTGCCGCTGTTTTGAACGATGTGATGTCTCTAGTTGGTATATATTACATTTGGGGTGAGCGTTTGGGCGTAGGACCCCCGAGGCTACTCTGGCTGGGCCTCCTCAGGGCATCACCACTTAATACACATACTGTAGTTACTTTTCACATCACTTTTTATGTTTGTTTTTTATTCATGTAATTTTTTCACATATATTTGAACCCCTTTTTTAACACTTATTAACTACTCGCACACATCTATATATTGCATTGTCATCCTTTTTCCATTTTTCGTGTGATGCCCTGGGGGGGTCCTGGGGTGGATGTTTTTTGGGCTGCCCTGCGTCCTGGATGTGAACCCCTTAGTGTAAGGGACTGCTAGTGACAGAGAAGCCGTGACGTGGCCTAGCAGCTTCCCATGTATTTGCAAATGCATGCAACTAACATCTCTGAATTTCTATTACCATATAGTCTTCATATATTGTTGCAAGTATAATTCAGTGTGCTGGGGAACAATAGGGGGTTAACCCCCCCTTTTTTCTACTTGGTATGACCACTCCCTTTCATGCACCTGAATAGTACTGCATGATTGATTGAGCAGCTGCCATTTTTTGTCTTTTTGATTGTTGTCAAGATTCATGTATGATTGAATAAATCAGCACTATTTTTTCACATCATCTTTCATGGACTTTTATCCAGGAATGATGTTTGTCCATGAAAGATGACGTTTTGCCTCTGTCTGAGACCCGATTTTTGGCGGGAAAAATCTGAATTTGGAGGGAAAATCTGAACTAATCCGAGCCTGCACATCCCTAATTTTATATATATATATATATATATATATATATATATCAACCAGTAAGGGCGGCACTCAGAGGTTGTAATTTTCGTGAATCAACTAAGGATATTGAATTAGAACCTCTATACACTCCTGCCTATACCTTCTAATATCCTGCCTATAAACCTCTAAGGATGATGCTATTTTGCGTACGCAGTCATATAGTAAATAAAGACTCCAGACCTTTTACCCGTGGTTCCGAAGCACAAAGTGATATTTCAAGTAAAAGTACAGTCAGTTACACGCTATGATCTAAGTACAATTTAGGGCAAAGAATTATACAGACCCAAGTACAGTTATACATATGCAGTGTTTCTGGACCAGATGTAGGCTTCAGCAAGAAACCCCCGTCTATCAGCATTCAGCAAGAAGACTCAGACTGGGGTCACAACACACACATTTATACTCTCACAGAAACAGACAACACAATAGAGAGGCTTGTCGCTGATGCCATTGGTTCCCAGGAGTATGCATCTGTTGCAGAGCATTTAACAGGTTGATTCAAATAGACACAGTCCAGCCTCTAACAACTGGTTGTCTCTGGTTTCCTGTTCATGCACATCCTAACAGTTGGTCATATAATGTACATTTTGGTGCTTTAAGTCTCTGCGGTCCATAAGTTGAGAATGCATGTTGTGATCTTCACACTGACGATATCAAACTGCTGTTGAAAGAGTGCAGATCAGTATAATATCAAACATGACTTACTTATCATGTATTAAACCTTAGCTACCAAATAACCTTTATTTCTCAGCAATTATAATAAATGAACAATCTTGAATCTTATACTTTAAAGCTTATGAGATCTTTTATGTGAATATGTACTGTGTAAGTATTTGGTGTTTGATATAAAGATGCTAGTTAACTTGGGGCAGATGTGTGCGCATGAAGCTAATAAACAGCGTTTTCATACAGGATCTTATGCATTCGCTAATATGCGACTAGTTAACAGCGCAATTGTGCGTAATAATGTGTGTATGAGAAATGGTGAAAGATGCAATTGCATGATGCTAATAGTAATAGCGCCATATGTACTTAAGTGTGAGTTTACCTAAAATGGCGCTTGGGCGGCCATTCGCAAAATGGCGTCTTGCGATCTCATCTTCTAAAATGGCGTCTTGCGGCCAGTCACAAGATGGCGTCTTTACGATCTAATTTTAATCTGATCTTGTCTCAGCCAATTATCCAGCTTCGACAGTCCACCCTTTGATAGCGAACAACATGCTATCACAATCTGATTTTAAAAATTAATTTAGGCTTACATTTATATATTATTTAAATGTAATTAAATGATCATGATTATGGGATGGCACAAGGTGGTTCTTAATCCATCAATAATGTGTCTCTGAGTGGGGACATAAAAATACTATTATACGCACACCGCGGATCTTGGAAGATCATGTGAAAGGTGTGGGGACACACCTTTCACCTATAAAGGCAGTCTTGAAGGGGAATTTGAGACTTTACATTATCTGAGGTGTTTTAAAAATAACATTTCAATAATACATTTTATGCAGGTCTAAATATAATACATTAAATGATGGTATTTCCTAGTTCAGGGTTGTAATGCAGTTCTATATTTACCTCGGTATTCATATTGTCATTGCTGACCACCATCATAATTTTGTTCTTTCGTTTTACTTTATTTTTACATTTTCCACACTTCAACACAATAGGAACACACCGGACACATATGCCAATTATTATGATGACAATCAGTATAAGGATCAAGAATTTGCCTATGCTGGCGATTACTTCCTGGACCCATTCCCCTAGACCTGAGAACCATTTCACTGGGTTCAGCCATGAAACCCATCCTTCTATCTTCTCCCCTACTTCAGCCACTGAGGCATTATGGTTCTTACGAAACTCCCATTTTAGCTGCAGAATTTCATCCATCTTCCAGTCTATCACCTCCTTGGGGTCGCTGGTATCATTGGTGACATAGGTGCAACATTTTATTCCAAATTGGGTGGCCAAAGTTACGCAGTACCCTCCAGTAACAGCAGTTAAATAATTTAACACTAGCCTGTGTTGTACCAGTTCTTTCTTGTACGCTTGCAATTCTCTCCCTGTATACCTGAATGTGTCATCATACATCTCGGTGATATTATCTATCAATTTAGCAAGTTCCTGAATATATCTAAAATTTAATGTACCCCGAGCGATCCTGGTGGGATCCAGTGCGACTAAAACTTGGAAGCCAGTTGTCTCACTAATTAAGGGTCATAACTTCTGGGACTACACTTCCCAGGTAACACAAACCTTCGGAACTCGGGGAGAGCCGCTTATACGCCTTTCTTCCACATATAAAATACACATTATTGGGGAGAACATAAGGGATGGTATGCATCATTATCATTAAACACATTTCCCTTGCAAACAATCCTATCTCAGGCTCTTCCATCTGGTATATGCAAGTTTTTGGTTGTATTATTTTAGCACAATAACCATCTGGTACCTTACCAATAATTTCTTTGGTGGAACTCAATGTATACCGGTACCTAAAATGTTTCCCACTAGATTTAATTGAACGTAACAGACCATGATTTACGGACTCATTATCAGCTCTCTGTGAAAAGGTCATCGTCTGATTATTCCCTGTCACTTCCCAACTCCCGGGTTTATTGGGGTTGGTTATGTTCAAACACAAAAGTGATCTATCTACTTGGAATTGATAGAGTTTAAAATGAGGTGGTTTGGATGAGAGTAATTTTCCATCCAATGTTTTCCCTTTTTGCAATTCTAAAATTTCCGTGATATTCAGTGGAAATGGCACCAACCCTACATTATGCTGTCCCTGTGGCACATGTGAACACAGCCAGCAATCAGTTTGATTTAATATTTTGCCTACCATGCTATGATAATCCTCTAAAGGATACCCACCCCAGTACGGGTTATATTTAGGCTGGCACCGTTGAATACAGTTCTCATCAACTAGGGACTCACAAAGCTCACAAATACAGGAATCTTCAGACGATAAACTTCCATACCGTCCCCGAGTATCCAGAATAACAGCTTTCTTAACAATAACAGTACTAAGATTGGTCAGACACTCCCCTGATTGGCATAGCACTCCTCCTGATTCCACTCCATCAGCACTGCCATCAGCTCCCATCTCCTCAATCAGTCCCCCATCACAGAAATCGGATATCCCAGAACCAACCAGAATGGTGAACACTCTAAAAGAGAATATGAAAATGAACACAGCAGGCCCGTCCATTGCCACAACAAGACCTGCAAATTTCTTTTAGTTCAGGTATCTCACTACGACCTTTTCAATCCTCCTGGAACAAGTTCGCGATTGACAGGTCCACGCTATCAGCCTTGTCTCCGACTTGTTTCTCCACCGGTTGATTGACCTTTTTGCAGTGAGTGGAATGGACCCAGGTATCTCTCTCAGCCACCTTCAAAGATGTAGTACTTGTCAGCAGCACCTGGTATGGACCTTCCCACCGATCAGTCAAACAACCTGAACGCAAGAAATTTCTGATCATAACATATTCTCCTGGTTCAACATCATGACAGTTAGTTTTAATTGCTTACTCATTGATATAAGATACCTTACAGTTACCTCGTTGTTACCTTTCAAGTCTTCCTGTGGACTTATAATCAAATGAGGTTGTCTACCGAACAGTATTTCAAATGGGGACAGATTTAGAGAGGGTCTAGGAGTGGTCCTTATGCTATGCAGGACCAACGGTAACGCTTCTGGCCATCCTAGTCCAGTCTCTGCCAAGATTTTACTTAACTTATTTTTAATAGTCCCGTTCATCCTCTCTACCTTGGCACTTGCTTGCGGTCGATAGGGGGTGTGAAGTCGGCTATTAATACCCATCAGCTTACACATATTTTGGAAAACATCACCTGTGAAATGAGTACCCCTGTCACTCTCGATGACTTTAGGGATACAGTATCTGCATACAAATTCCTGAACTATTTTCTTGGCAGTAAACGCAGCAGTATTAGTGGCCGCTGGGTAGGCCTCAACCCAATTAGAAAATACGTCAGTGCACACCAATACATACTTGAGATTCCTGCAGGGTGGTAATTGGATGAAATCAATTTGTATCTCCTGGAAAGGTCCATCAGTCGGTAGAATGTGGGATGATTCGGTAGGGATCGCTTTCCCTATGTTCTTCCTGAAGCAGGTCAGACAGGACATTGCTCTCTTTTCTGCTTGTGAAGAAAAACCTGGTGCACACCAGTATGCTCTTACCAATTTGCACATACCTTGCTTTCCCAGATGAGTCAGACCGTGTGCTGCCTCAGCCAGGTTGGGGTAATATGCCTTGGGGGCTACTGGTTTACCTTGTCCGTCCCTCCAGAGCCCGGAGGACTCTTGCCCACATCCCTTAGACTTCCAGATGGACCTTTCCTGGATTGAACACAAATTTTGCATCTCAATTAATTTCAGCATATCAATTGTTTGGAAATACATAATTTGTTCAGTTGGAGAAAGCATTTTTAACCCTGCTTCATCGGCTCTGTTGTTGCCCAGTGACACCGGATCATCCTCACATGTATGGGCTTTACACTTAATTACTGCCACCGCTTTGGGCAGTTGGATTGCTTCTAAAAGATGTTTTATGTGTCAGGAATGTGCAACTGGTGTGCCTGCTGCTGTCATAAAATTTCTCAGACGCCATAGAGCCCCGAAATCGTGCAGCACCCCAAACGCGTACCTCGAGTCAGTGTAAATGTTAGCAGTCTTGCCTGCTGCCAGTTCACACACTCTAGTTAGTGCTACTAACTCTGCCACCTGCGGAGTGAGGAGGACCAAGAGGTTTAGCTTCTATGATGTCTGTGTCATTTACAACAGCATAACCTGTACATAATTCACCTGTGTCTGTTTGTCTATGACAACTCCCATCCGTGTAAAAAGTTACATCTACATTCTCTAAAGGTGTGTCATGTATGTCAGGTCTAGCAGTAAAGGTCTGATTCGTTGCATGCTGCAACGTTTAACAGTGATGTTTGCAGGTGCGATTAGAGCTAGTTCCCATTTGGCTGAAGAGACGTGTCTGGTTTGAGCAGAGTTCAGCAGAGCAGATACAGCGTGGGGAGTATAGACAATCATATCATGACCCAATACTATGTCCTCACTTTTACTCACCAATAGAGCGGTAGCTGCTACACTTCTCAAACAGGTGGGGAGTGATCTTGCCACAGTGTCCAATTGGGCACTGTAGTATGCTACGGGCCTACTGGCATCACCATGTTTTTGTGTGAGGACACCTGCAGCACAACCATCGGCTTCCGTACAATACAAATCAAAAGGTTTTTCATAATCAGGTATTCCCAATGCAGGTGCTTTTGTCAGACTATCCTTAAGATTAAGGAAAGCCTGTTCTGATTCCTCTGTGTGTATGACACGATCGGGCTTTGAGGAAGAGACTAAGGACCTCATTCAGAGTTGGTCGTTGCGGCCGCATGGTCGTACGCCACCGATGTTCGCTACACTGCGCATGCGTAAAATTCGCAATGCGCGTGCGCAAACTAGCTGTTACGATCGGAAATATCTCTCTCCTTGAACTTGGCCAGGTCATTAGTTTGAGCGACAGGATGAGGCATTTGTGGGTGGTAACAGGGGAAGGTGCTTGTGAACGGGGGAGTGGAAATCCGAACGCAGGCGTGCCTGACTATGCAAACGGCGTTTTCTGGGAGTGCATAATTAACAAAGTAGTGTCATAGCACATGTGACATGGGAGGATTTTACACTGACTTGATCGTAGTGCTTAAGAGAGGGTATGGTCAACCTTAAGCTCTACGACCAGCTCCGATGGTTCCCGATGGTCTCGATTAATCCTTATATGCCCGGAGATGATGTGTAATGCGAACGAGAAGGGGGCGTATTTTTAGTCTTACGGCCGCATCCTCCCCTTGGTCGTCCAGCTAACGATCCCATCTTAACGACGAAACTTGCGAGTGCATCATTTGCATATCCGGCCCCTTTTCCCTTACGACCGTGCGGCCGCAACAACCGACTCTGAATGAGGTCCTAAGTCCTGCAAAGGCAAGGCCAAAATAGAAAAACCTGGGATCCACATTCTACAGTATCCACACATTCCCAAGAAGGTACGAATTTGTTGTTGATTCTGCGGCAGTGTCATGTTCTGTATGGCCTGGATTCTATCATTTGTGAGATGTCGTAACCCCTGGGTTAGGCAGTGTCCCAAATATTTTACTCTGGATTGGCACGGCTGTAGTTTGTCCTTAGCAACCTTGTGTCCTGTATGCGAGAGATGAACCAACAAAAGTTTAGTATCATTCAAACATGACATAAATGAATCTGAACATAGCAATAAATCGTCCACATATTGAATTAGAACAGATCCATTGGCAGGTTGAAAAGATTGTAAGCAGTCGTGCAAGGCCTGGGAGAAGATACTGGGGCTGTCTATGAAACCTTGGGGCAACCGTGTCCATGTATATTGTACACCTCTGTATGTAAATGCAAATAAATACTGACAGTCAGGGTGGAGAGGCACAGAGAAGAAAGCAGAACAGAGGTCAATGACAGTGAAATGGGTTGCGTTTGGAGGGATCTGCATAAGAATGACAGCTGGATTTGGCACTACGGGGAATTGGCTCTCTACTACTTTATTAACACCTCTAAGGTCTTGTACCAGCCTATAACCCCTCCCACCACTCTTCTTCACCGGGAAGATGGGACTGTTGGCTACACTAGCTGTACGAATTAAAATTCCCTGTTGTAATAATCGCTCAATTATTGGAAAAAACCCTAATTCTACCTCCTGTTTTAGTGGGTACTGGGGAATTTTTGGAGCTTGCCTACCGCCTTTTAAATTTACCATTACGGGGCTTACGTTTGCCATTAATCAAGTGTCCTGTCCATCCTTAGTCCAAAGGGAATCTGGAATTTGGGACAACATTTGATCTACCTGAGATGGATTTTAATTTAAACTGGTAGAGTGATACATTATCCTTTGGGGAGTGTCTAACATATCCCGCACCTCGTGCGCAACTCTTTCTGGGATATCTAGAAATACACCATCAGGGGTGCAATATATGACACATCCCATCTTACATAACAAATCTCTACCCAGCAGGTTAGTAGGAGCCGCAGCAGCCAGAAGGAAAGAATGCCTGGTATGCAACGTCCCAATAGTAACCTCTGTGGACTTTGTTAAAGGATAATGTTGCACTTTTCCTGTTACACCCATTGTTGGTACTGTCTCGTTGGTCACCTGTAAATTAACGGGAGATTTGATCACTGACCTGGTCGCACATGTGTCTACAAGAAAAGGATATTCAGTACCAGCTACATCAACCATCATGACCGGTTCTTCCCTAGTACTTCCCGTTAACCTGACTATCTGTAGACTACAGGTATGACCTGACCCCTAGCGTTGGCAGGGCCGGTTCTATGGTTACGCATGGTATGCAGCCGCGTAAGGCGCCACGTAGTGAAGGGCGCCGCGGCCGCGACCATGCAGATTTCAGTGGCTTACAGTGGTGCAGACTGTGTCTCTGTGACACAGTCTGCACCGCGCGTGTAGCGCTGACCGGACGGAGTGCCGCCGGAGCCGGCAACTGTGTGTTTGTTTCAGCAGCTGATGAGAGTCTGTCAGACTCTCATCGGCTGCTGTAGCTCCCACTGCGGGAGCCATCTTCCGGCTCCCGCAGTGGGTAATGGGAGAGACGTCGTCATGACGACGTCTCTCCCATAATGCAAAGTGGCCCTGGAGAATGGTCGGGAGTAGCTGATATCGGCGGCGGGAGCAGGAGCGGGGGTTACAGGTAAGTGTTTTTTTTTTGTTTTGTTTTTTATAACGTGTGTCTCTACTGGGGGGGGGCTACAAGGGGGGATTACTACTGGGGGCACTTGAAGGGGGGATTACTACTGGGGGCACTTGAAGGGGGGGATTACTACTGGGGGCACTTGAAGGGGGGATTACTACTGGGGGTACTTGAAGGGGGGATTACTGCTGGGGGAACTTGAAGGGGGATTACAGGGGGCACTAGAAGGGAGGATTACTACTGGGGCACTTGAAGGGGGGATTACTACTGGGGGCACTAGAAGGGGGGGCTACTGGGGGCACTTGAAGGGGGGATTACTATTGGGGGCACTACTACTGGGGGCAGTTGAAGGGGGGCTACTACTGGGGGCACTTGAAGGGAGGATTGCTACTGGGGGGGACTACTACTGGGGGCACTACATGGGGGGGAAACCTCCACTGGGGGCACAACAATGGGGGGACTACTACAAGGGGGGACTACTAGGGGCACTACAAGAGGGGGGACTACTACTGGGGGCACTGTATAAGCTTACTAATGGGGGCACAAGGGACACTGCACAGGGGGGACCACTACCGCGGGCACTGCATAGGGGGGGCGCCAAAAAACCTACTCGCTTACCAAAAAATATGGGCTAGAGCCAGCCCTGAGCGTTGGCTATCATTCTCTAATAAAGCATTAACGGCCACAATTGGAGCTGGTGCTTGCTGGATATTTGCTGGCCTCTGTGCATATCCCTTATGGGGATATGCATGTTTTCCCTGATTTGAGGGTCCTACCCTTCTTACTCTCTAGTTTCTAATTAAATGTCCTTGCTGGTTACAATTAAAACATGTTCGTGGATCGGATGAAGACACGGGTTGTTGTGAGGTTTGAGCAGGGGGAAAAGGTGATGGATATGGGTAGGGATATGGAGGATAAGGGTATTGTGGGGGGTATGAAGTTTGTGAGTAGTATGGGACCTGTGGATGTGTAGGATTAGTTGAATAGAGCTGTGTTTGCTGTTGCGTGGGATTAGTGAGGGCATATAACTGTTCAGGTGTAAGTGTGTGTGTAGATGCAAGTGTGTCTGCTGGCTGTGATGTTACCGTCATTCCTTCCAGAGCCTGGATACTGACAGCCATTAGTTTTTCGCTCTGGGTCTCTCTCTTCTTTGAGATGTTCTTATCATGTTCTATGGCAGATTCTTTGAGGGTATCTATTGTGATTCCCCTCCAGCCAGGTTGTGAGGTCTGAACCCGAGTCTTTAAGTTTTCTTTAAGACCGTCCATGAGTACCGTGACTATCATTCCCCTGTGGTGAGTGCTATCTTTAATATCTTCTATCCCAGTGTACTGGGTGATAGCCTGCAGAGCCCGGTCGCAATAATCTTCTGCAGATTCACTCTCCTTTTGCTTTATAGTGAAAATTTTGTTCCAGTTAACTACTACCGGAAAATATATACCCAATTGAGGGCCTGATTCAGAGCCGCTCGTAAGCGGCCGCTCGTTCGCTCCGAGCAATGTTCGCACATCTGCGCATGCGTATGGGTTGTAATACGCATGCGCGAACCAGTCAGTGCGGTCGGAAATCGTGTGCTCCAAAATAGCGAATGCCTGCTAATTTGAGTGACAGGATGAGGCGTTTGTGGGTGGTAACAGGGGAAGGTGTTTGAAAACGGGGAGTGGAGATCAGAACACAGGCGTGCCAAACGGTCAAAACGGGCGTTTAATGGGAGTGCATAATTAACAAAGCAGCGTCATTGACCACGTCACTTGGTTGTCTTTTAGCCTGAACTGCTCGAATGATTGCGGTAGGAAAATGCTACAACAAGAATAGCGAGCAGTTCATACGCCGTTCGATGTACTCGATTAATCTAATAAATAGCGGAGATGACGTATGATGCGAGCGGCCAGGGGGCGTTTTTTTCAAAATAGCGAGCGCATGTTTCGTTCGCTCGTTCAGACATAGAGGCGTCAACAGACCGCAAAGAGCGAGCTCTTAATTTAAATATCCGGCCCCTTTTTCAGAATGACCGTCCGCAAATAGCGTCCGGCTCTGAATCAGGCCCTGAGTTACAATGCGGGAAATGTTACCTTGGTTTACTTGGTCTGTTAAGGGAACGTCACCATCCAATACACAATCCGTGATAAATTTTGTCACGTCGGTATTGCGTGGTAGACAGGCCCTGAACAACACACGCCAATTTTTATTAGTTGGCTCAAGAGAACTACCCAAATTCCTCAAAAATCTTTGACATTTGACTAGTTCCTTTTTGGGATCGGGGAAATCATTTATGATGGAATTCAGTTCTGCTCTTGTCCAAGAACAATGCATTACCACTTCCCTCGTGGGTACTATACCGTTCGCATCTGCATTTCCATTCAGAACAGTTATTGTCCTTATGGGATGCAGACCGGTAGCGCTGCTACCTTTGACCTTGTTACCTGGCTGGGGGTTTAATCTGCTGCTGCTACGTATGGTATTAACGACTTCCTCTACGGGTGCAGAGGGGGCTAGCACTTCCCTTACTGTTACCGATGGAGATGGCGGCACCACTCGTGATTGTTGTGGTGCAGCATCTATCATCTGCACAGCATGGGAAATGGCAGACATTACAATAGGCTCATCATCCACATCATGAACATTTTCTTTATGGTTGCTTAAGAGAGGGTACAAACTGCTTGTTAAATTTTTATGGGTATTTTTGATAACTGTACTTGCACCTCCATCCACATAAGGTGGAGGTGGTGCGCGTGACCTGCCGGCAAGACTTTCCACAACGCTACCTTGCTGCACATGCACGCCATTTTGCAGCTCGCCCACATTGCAATTTAGTGTCGCGGATGTATTCTCTGGCAATGCGCTCACAACGCTAGCATTTTTAAGCCACGCATCCCCTTCATGCTGCCACAACTTTAAACATTCATAATATTTGACCCTTTTCTCTCGGGAGCGCATCAGGCTGATGTGATCCCGGACATTATCGAATACATCTTTATCAAAACTACTAATTCTGGGAAACTGTCTAACACTCTTCATCGTCATTTTAAACCATACATCACATTACCTTATTGCATAAGTACCGTACTTAGTATGCATAATACAACGGGGCGATCCAAGCGGCGCTTCCATTAGCAGCACATCATTGTCTAACATCTCTATGGTTTGAATGGCTCCCATTCTGAGACAACTCCTCCGTTTTTCAATGAAGATTTAAACTGGTGAAAGACAGTCAAGATACTTTCACTTACCTGTGGACGATTTAAACGGCAGCGCCCACACACCTGTGAAGATTGGAAGAAGGCTACTCCACGCACCCGGATAAGATTTAAGAAGGCAACTTCCACACCTATGGAAGTTTAAGTCGGCTACTTCCACGCACCTCTCTATAACAAAGACAAAATGTACACCTGCTACTGTGTATAGAACGGTAAAGCTGCTTACCGAGCGGCTAACACTTAGCCCTTAAAGGTCATACGGTACCTCTAACTTTAGGGAACAAGTTACCCCTACCAACAAATACTCACTGTTACACACTTTTTTCCTGCACAGAAAAATACACGTTAACCCAGATATTGACAACAATTGAAAAGAATGTAAACCTCAACGGCTTTGTTTAAACACGTGGCAGCACAACCGGAAGTACATATAAACTATTGTGCAACCAGTCGCATACACAATAATGCGACTACCACACAACCATATGACAACCTTTAGCTGCGTACACAAAAGTGCGTCTTGACTGTGTGCAAAACTGCGACTCAGCCACGTGCTCAATACTGCGGCACCCCTCTAAACATAAGCTTCTAGCAACAAAGGAAAACAAACTTTTTCCTCTCTTGTCCCTGGATTCTAGTCAGCGTCCCTGGCTCACACGAAAACAGGTAGCAATTTCTCGGCACCGAGCGGTTGCAGGTAAACCCTGCATGTGGCCACTCCACCCTTTGGTGAGATATCGATAACCGTATGTATCGTGTGAGTAGGTAAGTGACTTCACTATGAGCCCCCATCTAAGGATATTGAATTAGAACCTCTATACACTCCTGCCTATACCTTCTAATATCCTGCCTATAAACCTCTAAGAATGACGCTATTTTGCGTACGCAGTAATATAGTAAATAAAGACTCCAGACCTTTTACCTGTGATTCCAAAGCACAAAGTGATATTTCAAGTAAAAGTACAGTCAGTTACACGCTATGATCTAAGTACAATTTAGCGCAAAGAATTATACAGACCCAAGTACAGTTATACATATGCAGTGCTTCTGGACCAGATGTAGGCTTCAGCAAGAAACCCCCGTCTATCAGCATTCAGCAAGAAGACTCAGACTGGGGTCACAACACACACATTTATACTCTCACAGAAACAGACAATACAATAGAGAGGCTGTCGCTGATGCCATTGGTTCTCAGGAGTATGCATCTGTTGCAGAGCATTTAACAGGTTGATTCAAATAGACACAGTCCAGCCTCTAACAACTGGTTGTCTCTGGTTTCCTGTTCATGCAAATCCTAACAGTTGGTCATATAATGTACATTTCGGTGCTTTAAGTCTCTGCGGTCCATAAGTTGAGAATGCATGTCGCGATCTTCACACTGACGATATCAAAATGCTGTTGAAAGAGTGCAGATCAGTATAATATCAAACATGACTTACTTATCATGTATTAAACCTTAGCTACCAAATAATCTTTATTTCTCAGCAATTATAATTAATGAACAAACTTGAATCTTATACTTTAAAGCTTATGAGACCTTTTATGTGAATGTGTACTGTGTAAGTATTTGGGGTTTGATATAAAGACGCTAGTTAACTTGGGGCAGATGCGTGCGTATGAAGCTAATAAACAGCGTTTTCATACAGGATCTTATGCATTCGCTAATATGCGACTAGTTAACAGCGCAATTGTGCGTATTAATGTGTGTATGGGAAATGGTGAAAGATGCAATTGCATGATGCTAATAGTAATAGCGCCATATGTATTAAGTGTGAGTTTACCTAAAATGGCGCTTGGGCGGCCATTCGCAAAATGGCGTCTTGCGATCTCATTTTCTAAAATGGCGTCTTGCGGCCAGTCGCAAAATGGCGTCTTTACGATCTAATTTTAATCTGATCTTGTCTCAGCCAATTATCCAGCTTCGACACAACTTAGGTGTTTATTCTTAGAATTTACAGCCTCTGTCCTGGTTGATGTGCATGGAAGTTTTCTTCTTGGAGAGGGCACCGGAGTGCCGGGTATTGCAGTTTATATATATATATATATATATATATATATACTGTAAATATGAGCAGCTTGGAATTTAGGGTGCTGCTGGGCATTGTAGTGTAATGGACATGATAGCGGAAAATACACAGGCGGATGGTAGCACTATTTCCCCGACTACAGTGTACTTGCAGTGTCCAGTATAGGCGCTATATAGCTCTATAGCTGGTGAGTCTCCTGAGTCCGTCCATTCTCATGGGACACCAGGGAGCAAGTATGCACGTAGACCCCATGCATGCGCAGTAGCACATGTCAGAGGTCGGCCCTGTCGAGTCAGCTTACCTTGCATGGTACTGTATAGGAGGCAGCAGAGCCATAACTAGAGCTGTCATGACATTGCGCATAGGGGGGCTGGGCTGCCGGCAACCCAGATCTGCAGCAGTGCCCAGAGAGTCTTGAAGACGTTCCGGGCAGCTGTAATTAAGGGAGTGTGTCTGCCTGTAGCATCCTTCCAAACCAGGAACGCCTACTATAATTCTCAGACCATGCATCTGATTCTGTGCTGCGTCTCTGCGCAGACAATTGGGCAGTATGTGAGGTGCGACCCAGGCGCATGTGCAGTACAAAAAACATTGGTCAACTGCATGCATACCGGCACTGCATCCTCCTCTGAAGCAGGTCCAAAGAGTCTACTCAATAACTATTCCCTTATTTCCCTACATGAGCTGTAATCATTGATTTGTTTGGAGCGATGACCTGGTCACTGAGCTACACTGTCCTTCTGTATTTGGCAGCTAAACAAGATAACAAGGTCTGCAGAGACTTGAAAGTTCAGACTTGCCCAAGTGGAGTCGTATGAGGGACCAGTTCCCCTTTAATCTCGGTCTGGGTCCCATTGTGGTGTGGCTTCAGTAGTGTAACTCATATTAGGATCTGGACATCCTGGACCAATGCTCCACCTCGCCCTTTCATCTTTTCTGTTGCCCTATTTAATTATTTATTTTAAATAACACCCTATTGAAAAAAGCAATGTGTGCAAAAAAAAAATCTTAGTTGTCTGTAATGTTGACCTGTGTGTTCCTGAGGTTCTGGGAGCCTGATTCAGCAAGGATCGCTATTGCAAAGCTGCATGCAGGCTATAGATATATGATGTATGCATGAAGGAAGCTTTGCAATCGCAATCCTTGCAATAATGCAAATGCAGCAGGTGCAAGACACCCCCTGCTACATTTGCGATCCCAGCACTGTGACGGAGGCGGCTGGCTGGGATCACCATTGCGGGCATCGGTGGTCGATGGTCGCGATGGTGGATGGCACCAGGCAGCTGGTCAGCTGAGTAAGCCTGGGTCCCTGAGAACCGAACCCATCCGAACTTAAGGGATCCGAGCCAGATCCGAGTCGACTCTGGTTTTCCTGCCTGACTCGGATCTGAAAACGACGCATAACATCATCATCCCGCTGTCGGATTCTCGCGGGTTTTGGATTCTATAAAGGTCCCGCGATAGCCGCCATTTTGAATTCCGGCTGTGGAGAGTGAAGAGGGAGGGAGCTGTACTGCTGTGTGCTTAATGTCCATAGGGGCTGGCTGTTGCATATATAGGGGCTGGCTGTTGTTGTGACTGAGGTTGTCCTGTCCATCCATAGGGGCTGGCTGTCTGTTGTCCATATCTGGCTGTTGTCCTGTCCATAGAGGCTGGCTGGCTGTTGTCCATAGGGGCTGGCTGTTCTGTTGTGTTGTCCAGGGGGTGCTCTGTCCATAAGGGGTTCTCTTCACCCCCAATGTGAAAAAAAAATAAATTCTGTGTGCGTGTTAGCCACACTTGTCAGCAATGTAGGTGCGCAGGGGTGCTGTGCTGCTGTCTGTCAAGGGGCTGCTACCTCTTTCAGGGGTGCTCTTCACCCACCTCCCGTGTGAAAAAAAACTATTTTTTCTGTGTGCGTGTTAGTCACACTTGTCAGCAATGTAGGTGCGCAGGGATGCTGTGCTGCTATCTGTCAAGGGGCTGCTGCCTCTTTCAGGGGTGCTCTTCACCACCAGTGTGAAAAAAAAACATTTTTTTCTTTGTGCATGTTTGCCACACTTGTCAGCAATGTAGGTGCGCAGGGGTGCTGTGCTGCCTGTGTCATTTACCAAGACGCTGCTGCCTCGTTCGGGTGCTCTCCCAAGTGCCCCCCAAAAATGTATTCAATTAATCTTTTTTTTTGGTATGTGTCAGGGGTGCTGCATGTGTAATTTATCAAGAGGCTGCTGCCTCATTCGGGTGCTCTCCTTCCCAAGTGCCAACAAAAATGAATTCAACCAATCAGTCACTCAATTAATCAATCTTTTTTTGTGTGTGTGTCAGGGGTGCTGCCTGTGTTGTTTATCAAGAGGCTGCTGCCTCGTTCGGGTGCTCTCTCTCCCAAGTGCCCACAAAAAATTAATTCAATCAATCAATCAGTCAATCAATGTGTTTTTGTTTCTGTGTGTGTGTGCGCGTTCGCCATGGCATCACAAACGCCTCTGCTGAGATTTGCATAAACATTTTCAAAGGTGAATATAGAGGATATGGTTTAAAATATGGAATAAAGCAGCTAAAACTGTGTTCTCTGATTATCGTGTCCCTACTCCCTACCCATGGCCCCTCTACCTGACTTTCAGCGAGTCAGAGGGGCAACTCCATGCAACCATATTCCAGAGTACAGCTGCTTCTCCTGTAGCCCAGGTCAGAAGATATGTAGGGGGTGTGGTGATGATATGGACTAAAATGGAGCTCACATCCACTAAAGTGGACAATGAATCCCCAATCTAACAGGGAGCGCAGCTGTAATTTATACACAATACAGGATGGGATGATGATATAGGCTTGGGTGATGGCATAATCTGGGGTGATGTATACATCATCCTCTTCACACAATATTAATTTGTCCCCGCTGGAATCCACCATTACAGGTGCCTCTGTAATTTTTGCACGTAATTGATGGTAAAGGTCTTTCTCATAGAATTTGTAGTTAATTTTGATGGACATCATCTTTTCAACATTTTGGGGAAGTAGTCTCAGGCTGATCACTGACAAGGTTCCCGGCTGTGCTGAAAACTCTACACACTGGAAGGTGGGCAGCTCAAGTAAAGTTGGAGGGAGAGGAAAGGCTGCTCTCCTCCCCTCTCATCTATAGTTCTATTGCCTAGTCCCGCCCCCGGCCACAGACTTACTGCTCCAAAGTTACAAACTGTGCTGGGGGAGGGGGGGGGCTGAGCCCGAGTGACGTGAATGGACCAGCTCCTCCCCCAGCTTTAGCACTGCAGTCGGAGTCCTGTTGCCTTGAACGGCCCAGCTGGAGGTGGAGGAGGCCCTCAGGAGGGGCCACTCTCTCAGCCCCTCCCCTCTCCTGTTTAAATTCCAGCGTTCCCCTCCCGGCTTCTTTCCATTCATACCAACCATACGGCCTCCGATGATGAATAGGCCCCTATATGTGCTTTATAGAGAGTCTAGTCACTGCACCCTAGAGTTTCAGAATAGTTTTCATAGCACCCCATGGCCAAAATTTTCTTATTGAAAAATTCTGAGAAATATTAAGTAAACTGTGCTTATGTCATCCTTAGGGTCAGTTATTTGGTGAGACAGGTTTCACTTTTGTTTGTCCACAGATTTTCTGATTGGAAGCTACAAGCACTGGTTTTGCCTATTACATTTACCATAAATAATCTGATTTATTTAAGTTACCGACGTCGCCCTGCAGAGTTTACAGCTGCAGAAAGTATATCAGGAGCAGAGTGATATGTTAGTGAAGACAGGGCAGCATGTGACAGGGTCGGACTTGCCCACAGGGATACAAAGGAAAACCCCCGGTGTGTCCCACTGCCTAGGGGCCTACCCCCCTCCTCTAGGGATCAGGATCAAGAAAATGCCCTTGAATTATACATTATACATATCTGACATTATACTGCCCAGGACTATGGTGTATATTCTACTATGTATTGCTGTTATTATTCTGGTACTTTATCCTGCATGCACTAGCAATATTTACTATATATATTTATCAAGGGGCCCAGACCATGCACTCGGTAATGGTTAGCCAAGCATCTAAGCATGGGCCCAGTGGCGTAAGTTCATCCCAGATGCCCGGAGGCAAGTTATCATTTAGTGACCCCCTATCCCCCATGTTTACAGCCCTAAATGGGGTGAATATATTGTGGGTGATTGAGGAGGTGCCCCTTCAGTGCTGGCGCCCGGCAGCAGGCGCCTCCATTGTCTCCCATGCTTCTGCCCCTGCATGGGCCCCTACCACTGCATTTCCCCTCTGGGCCCTTCATGCCCCAGTCCAACACTGAGCAGTGACCTGATGTGAGGATGGGAAATTGGGGTGCGGGGTGCCATGAATGTGGGGGGGGGCAAAGCATATTCTTGCACCTGGGCCCACCATTCTCTAGTTCCACCACTGGTGTAAAGGGCATTACTGTGTGGCATAATGTGTAAGAGGCATTGTTGTGTAGCATAATGTGTACAAGGTCACTACTAATGTGTGGCATAATGTGTAAGGGCACTACTGTGTGGCATAATGTGTAAGGGACATTATCGGGATAACAACCATACGGATGCCGCTGTTGGCATTTTGACAGGAGGCATCCCGACAGCCGGCATTACATACCGATTCCACCACCCACGGCTACCCACTTACAGAGCACAAGTGGGTGGCCCAGAGGAGCCAATGACGCAATACTCGCTGGATCACATTTTCGCGCCATTGAAATAAAGGATAGTAATGTTTATCTCACATAATGCTTATGAATACTGTGCAGGAGAAAAACATGAAGGAGTCATTTGAGATAAGTTTGAAACCAAGAATTTAAAGGTGCATCTATTCAGGGGCATTTCTAGAGAGGATAGGGCCCGTGTGCAGTCTCTGACATGGGCCCCCTCCTCTCTGTCCGGCGGCTGGCAGCGCAATGAGTTGTGCATGGCCAGCACCGGAGTTACAGACTCTGGGCACTAGAGTGCGCCTAAAGTCTATAGAGGATGCGCTGGTCACCGTGAAAATGGCCGCGGCGGCCATTTTCCCTGTACTGCGCATGCACAAACGATGGGCAAATGGCTGTGGCGGCCATTTTCCAGTCATTTTTACAGCGCCGGACCCCCACGCCGAAGTGGGACTCCGGAGAGGTAAATAATTCTATGGGTGCAGGGTGTGCGGTGCGGGGCCCCCCGTGTTCCCCGCACACCCTGCACCCATTATAGATACACCCCTGCATCTATTCTAGTTTTATTTTCATCTTAAAAAGGCTTGGATCTATTACTACACCCATTTTCCTCACTATTCCTCAAAGCGTGGTCTCTCACTGGGTGTGACTGTGTAACTGTAACTATGCAAGTCATTACGTTATTACCCTATGAAGGATTTTTCTCTTTCTTTGAGCCAACATTTGAAGGAGGAAAGGAGGACAGGAGGACAGGAAGACCTCTGGAGAAAATCACTGTTACTGTATATGCCTTTAAGTATCTCTATGTGGTATTTTTCAGTGTGTGCTTTATGCCAATTTTATTTAGTATAGTTATCTGTATTTTATTGGTGGATACATTTATTGACAGTTGCGACCTAATATTCAGCGCTCTTTGTAACCAATGTAGTGCACCCAACATGGCTGCCTCGCTTGGTACTCTATTGTGCAGAATGAACAATGCATTTATCTGATGATTTTGCAAGGATCTCAACCAGTATTTTTTTTATCTCCCCATTATGTTTAATCAATTCCAGACATTGCCTATTCTGATTAGCTAAAATGGCTGCCACACTGTTGTATTATATTCCTGTGTTATGTTCATGGTTTCTGTATATTTTGAAAATCTAACACTCTGTATTTTGGGCCTGATTCATATGTGGACGGTATAGCACAGCCGCAAGGAAGCTGAAGCTTACTCAGCCAGGCCATCCTAAACCCTCTGCCAGGTCCAGGAAGTCTGCTCCTCCGACAACACAGACCCTGGACTTGGCACTCCCACAAAATGGAGACAACATGTGGAACGGACCCGGTTGCCACCCACAAATGAACGCAGCTTGTCAATCAGGCTGCGACTCAGGGGGCTCTGCGACTGCGATCGTAGGACCCGTTCTGCACATGCGCAGCATAGGTCCTGCACATGCGCAGACGCCCCACCTTCAAAAATGTAAGCAAACCATCAGGTTTACATACATATCTGAATCGTGCCGTATGTTCATACTAACTGTTAAGCTCCTTGAGTAGTATTGGGGAACAGCACAATATAAATAACATTATTATTATTTCATCTGGAAGAGCAGAGACATAAGGCCATTTGACAGAGTGATCAAGCTCATAGAAGACACAAGATCTATGAAAAAGAGATATGATATATCTCTTTATCAGCTAAGGACACCTCAATGGTAACTCCCGTAAACTTCCCCAACAAAGACAACAGCAAAGGAAAGATGGAGAAGTTGGAAGATGGAAGCAAGCAGTGATGGATGGAATCATCAAATGTTTGAAGACTAAGAATAAAGTGAACAGTGATGACGAGTGAAAGGGGAAGTGAAGGTCGCTGCTGTAACTATGCTAAGCCCAGAACAGATAGAACAGTGTTTCTACTGTTTAAGACATCACTTAATGTTTATTCATCAGGCTTCCCATACTGTTAGTGGAAGTTGAAGCTTCAGAATGCAGTCATGACATTCTAGGTCCATATCTGATCATACTGGAAGATGTGTACAGTACATTGTGAGGAGGCCAGAAGAACCGTCCTCGGGGAAAGAAAAGGAAGGAAAAGAGGAGCTGAATGACGGAGGGTCTTATCGCAGAACACTTCATGGAATAAGGAATCTTTCAGTGATACAAATGCTTCTCGATAATGTATCATGAAGCATTTACTGTTGAGTTGAAGAAGTCCAGCACAGTATGACTAACCTTCATGAGATAGTACCTTCGTCTATTGACCAGATCCACTTTACTGTTTATTTTTGTAGATGTCCCATTAGTTAGTTTCTTGCAGTCTGATTTTATGAGAAAACTCCACATGTGAATGTTGTTTCATATTCCATTAACTTCTTTCTTTTATTTTAATTTTTAATAGTAATATTAGTATTTACACATTAGTCTGAGCACAAAACCGTAACAAATTTAAGTTAACAAAGCATACAAGAGCAATATTAAGAAAGTTACAATAATAAAAGGTTACAATCTGCATACTAAAAATACAACTATGGTCACAAAAAGGAGTAAATAAGAGTAGAAAACAAAACAAAAAAAAAACACCGCCCCACCGGGAATCTGATTAGAGAATCACCAGGGGACACTAATTTCTAAAAACAATTTGGAACCTCTTGGATTCCCTATATAAGCTGCAACCATATATCCCTACTCACAATAGATGTACAAAACGGGGTCACCTTTAGTAAGATATGAATCTGATCGAGTTTTTGTTTTTTCAAACTCGATTTTCTTCACCGAAACTCAGGTGATCTTCCCATTTTTAAACTCTCAAATTTACTAAGAAGTGAGTTTAGCTGAGAGTGAGATGGCCGATGGTGAAGCAGATCGAGATTTCTCCCCCAAGTAGCAAGTTTAGATGAGATTACTCACCTCACCCGAGATTGCAGTGTTTTCTCTCTGCAAAACTCTCCCGAGCAAGCAGCCTGCACATATCAGTGAGATATGTGAAGGCTGCTTGTGTGGTCTACTTGTTAAACAAGGGTTAAATCTATTTAAAAAATTACGTAGTGTCCACCCCCAAAAGCATAACCAGCCCCAAACTGCTCAGCCAGTCCTGGTTCCTAAAATTATGGGGAACAAAACGAATAGGGTTCCACCGTAATTTAGGAACCAGCACCTGGCTACAGGACTAGTGCTGGTTTTAAATATAGGGAGGAAAAAATATGTAGGGGTCCCCCTACATTTTAAACCAGCACCAGACCCAAAGAGTCTGGGCAGAGACTCTGGCTGCAGGTGCTGCTGCACAACATCCACGATCGGAGCTCAGCTGATAGCTCCGATTGGACCTGGCAGCAGCAGTTTGAGGGGCGGGAGCATCTGGACAGTGGCTAATGATTAGCCCCAGGCTGGCTCTGAGACTTCACCCAATCAGAATGAGCTTCTGTGCATGGGCAGAGGCTCATTCAGGACTTTAGGTAATGGTCATGGGAGGGCTGCTGCACTATGGGTCTTTGCGGAGCTAGGAGTAGTGAGTCACACCTTATGGCTCTGTGTTCCACCTCCAGCAGTCGTCACACACAGGTTATGGGAAAACTGGGTCCGCCGCCCGCGGCTTGCTGTATGTTGAGTCGGAGAGTTCTGCAGGCTACGCTCAAGTAAAGTAAGCTTGGAACTAGCAGAGGGTCAGGGTACTGTGGTGCTCACTGATGGGAGAGGGGTGCTCTGCTGGGATAGGGGTGGTGGATGACGATGGGTGCCGATACTTTGCTGTGCTGGGATAAGGAGTTGTTGTACTGGGTGAGGGCCCCTTCCATGAGGCCACACCTCTTTTCAGGATCCCACGGGGAGGGGGCGCCACTGAAAATCTTGCCTAGGGCACTAATTTGGCTAGGGCTGGCTCTGGGTCTTGACAAAAAAACAAAATGCAAACCAATCCAGATACTTACATTAGCAGTGTATGTGTGTGACCACATACAACGCTACGCGGCTCCTGTCTGATCAGTGTGAACTGCCAGGGGCCGGCAGCCAATCAGCGGCCGCTAACTGTAGAGCGGCTGTTGATTGGCTCCGGTTCCTGACAGTTCCCACGTGGGCTAATGGCTTAGTACATAGACCCCATAGTGTACTATGGGCCTGATTCAGAGCCGCTCGCTATTTGCGGTCGTTCATTCTAAAACAAGGGGTGGCTATTCAAATGAACCGTTCGCTAATTGCGGTCTGTTCACGCCTCTAAGTCTGAACGAGCCAGCAAAACTTGTGGTTGTAATTTTGAAAAATACGCCCCCTGGCCGCTCGCATCCTACGTCATGTCCGCTATTTATTAGATTAATCGAGCACATCGAACAGCGTATGAACTGCTCGCTATTCTTGTGGCTGGTTTTTTCAACCGCTATTTTGCGATCAGTTCGGGGTAAAAAAAACCAAGTGACGTGGTCAATGACGCTGCTGTATTAATTATGCACTCTCTTAAAACGCCCGTTTTGACCTTTAAGCACGCCTGCGATCTAATTCCACACCCCCGTTTTCAAGCACCTTCCCCTGTTACCACCCACATACGCCTCCTTCTGTCACTCAAAATAGCAGGCATTCGCTATATAGCGAACAAACGTTTTTCGGCCGCACTGACTGGTTCACGCATGTGTATTACAATCCGTACGCATGCGCAGATGTGCGAACATCGGTCAGAACGAACGAGCGGCCGCTTACGAGCGGCTCTGAATCAGGCCCTATGTACTTAATGAACGTACCTTTAGAACTCTATTGCAGTGGTTCCCAAATGTTCTCCAATCATGGTGCCCCAGAGGCATGGAATATATTCCATGGTACCCCTAGACCAAAAGTTTCCTACTGAGATACTCAGCAAAAATTATTAAACTAAGAAAATTCTGCTTACCTGTCAACCTTAGGTTCAGTTAGATAATGGATGTGCATTGTTGTGTTTCTGTTTGTCCACGTACTTTTGGATTGGCTGGTCTTGCCTATCACATCAACCAGAAGAAGAGCAGGAAAGAAAACCGGGAAGAGGGAAGAGTGTAATACAAAGGGGGAGATGTGGTGCAAATGGACAGAGGGTTGTGGGAGCAGAAAAACACAGAAAAAGCAGGGATGGAGACAATGGAAAGGACAGAGAGGCACACATTTTAAGAGAGACAGGTACAGGGGGCGTTGCTTGGTCAGCACTGTGAGCAGACGTGCTGCTTTTTGCTCCTGACCTCCGGAACCGTTTTGAGGGAAATCATAGGGGCTTCCTGCCTCCAACCCACTATCCCAGTGCTTGCTCCGGGCCCAGACTCCTACCCGCTGCACTTGGATTACCCGGGAGGCAAGAGGCGGCTCCGTTAGCAGAGCTCCAGAGAGTCGGGACTACCATTAGGCTGAAGCTGTGGGCTGGAGTGTGGATGCGGCTCCTTTTCTCCGTGCCGCTCATGCGCTACCACCGGGACTTCGGATCATCCATGGGACCGCCGGTTACTGCCTCCTGGACACCTGCTTACAGCTGGACACCCGCTGCCACTGACAGGGCGGCCCACAGGTACACTTAATCCCCGCTATCGCGGCGCTCCCGTCTGTCATTTTGGATACAGGCCTGTGTCTCTAAGCTGCCGGGGCTCACTGCTGCCAGGGATTGAAGCGGGTTTCTATAAGTTTGGGGCTGATTCAAGTCATGCTAAGTATTGGTTGCCCTGGGATTGGTGCTTTCACCTTTGGAAGACACACTGCCCTGCTGGCTACCTTCTTCATACATGCATTTCTGCCTGTATCCCTCTAGAGCCTGAATACACCATCAGAGGGCCCTCTATGGTATCCTGGAGAAGATTTAAATCATTATAGAATGGCTCTATAGTGCTCAACTTGTCAGCTGTTTGTCGTTTGACTTGTACTGCCCTCTCACAGCATGTTTCCCTTTTAGGGATGGAGTCACCCTTGCCCATGCAGTATTAAAGTGCATAAATGTCCATATCACATCACTACCAATCACTACCTGACTTCTGAAGGTCAATTACACGTTTATTTGTATTACATCCTGTTCTGCAATACCGCCTAAACATGAAGGGAAAGCTCAGAGTTTACTAGCACATGTCCAGTTCCCTACTCCATCCTCCACTAAACAGAAATCATCAACTCCGGCGTCATTGAAAAATACACCAACCTCTGTTGCCCCATATTCCCTTGGCTCCATGACCCCGGCTGATTTGGGCCTAGATCTGGAAACAGCAGCTCCTCTCACTACACAATCTATGTTCCAGATGTTTGCAGCTTTTCGCACTGGTATTCTCTCTGGGGTGGAATGCTCAGTTCAGTCGTTTAAAATGGAGCTCGTGGCATTAAGTGGTCGTACAGATCATTTGGAGGGAAAGATGGGCGAATTGATTTCCTCACACAATGACCTTCTAACTGCTCACTCTGAGGACCTCATTCAGAGTCGGTCGTTGCGGCCGCACGGTCGTACGCCACTGATGTTCGCTAAACTGCGCATGCATAAAGTTCGCAATGCTCGTGCGCAAACTAGCTGCTACGATCAGAAATTTCTCTCTCCTTGAACACAGCCAGGTCGGTAGTTTGAGTGACAGAATGAGGCGTTTGTGGGTGGTAACAGGGGAAGGTGCTTGAAAACGGGGGAGTGGAGATCCGAACACAGGCATGCCTAATTATGCGAACGGCGTTTTATGGGAGTGCATAATTAACAAAGTAGTGTCATGGCACACATGACATGGGAGGTTTTTACACTGACCTGATCTTAGTGCTTAAGAGAGGGTATGGTCAACCTTAAGCTCTACGACCAGTTCCGATGGTTCCCGATGGTCTCGATTAATCCTTATATGCCCGGAGATGACGTGTAATGCGTATGAGAAGGGGGCGTATTTTTTGTCTTACGGCCGCATCCTCCCCTTGGTCGGCCAGCTAACGATCCGATCTTAAGGACGCAACTTGCGAGTGCATCATTTGCATATCCGGCCCCTTTTCCCTTACGACCGTGCGGCCGCAATGACTGACTCTGAATGAGGTCCTGAGTTACAAGCAGAAGTATCATCTATTCGCGATAAAAAGGCAGATATGGAAGACAGGTCAAGAAGGAATAACATTAAAATTCGAGGTATCCCCGATTCGGTTGCTCCTACAGAATTACAAGAATACGTGACCATATTATTCCAAAAACTCCTTCCCTCTGCTTCACCTCAAGATCTCCTTATCGACACAGTTCATCGCCTGCCTAAGCCGAGAGTGGGGACTAACAGCTTCCCTAGAGGTACCCTATTGCGAATTAATTTTTTTTCATGTCAAGGAACTTATTCTGAGAGCTGCCAGGCAAACTGAAGGATCCGATACACTGGGAGGTCTGCAGATCTTCCCGGACTTCTCGGCACATACCTTGGCTAAGAGTCGTTCGTTTCATTCCATCGCTTCAGCGCTCCGTGAATACAATATTTCCTACCACTGAGGATTCCCAGTCAAGCTCCTAGTACAGTATGAATCATCCTCATATGTTATTTCTTCAGTTGAAGCTGGCATTAAATTACTAGCGGAATGGGACATGGGACTGATCGGGCTCCTCCTGATTGATCGTGATCCCGAGAGATCATACTATATGTAGATATTTCTCTCTTTCTTAAATGCTATTGATAATAAAGATCCCTACAGATTTCAAGTGTTTATGTAGGTGCCTTACAATTCTACCATTTCTGAACGATATCTCTGTTCTATATCTCTTGATCGAGTTGATATGTATGTATATTATTGTTCTTTTATATAGGAATTTTCACTTTTTTTATTTTTTTACTGATATGTTCCACTTAATTCAGCGATTTGCAGATTAGATTATAATTTTTAGGTGGTGACTAGTATTATTATAACTTCTATAATTCCTATGTAGTAAGTAGTGATTGTTTATATCATTTATATCTTTAAGCTGGATTCAAAACATCAAGTATGTTTTAACATTTTTAGAACTGCTTAGTTTTGTTTCGATATTATTAGCTGACTGCATGGGTGGGTGGTTTTCATGCTGAGCCACCTCCCCGATGTGTTTTGTTTTGCCATCATTTTTCCCTTGCGGAAAACATTCTAGCCCCGGTTCTTGGGCTAATTTATTTTATTTTATTTTTTTTCAATATATTGTAGTGTTGTTTTTTTATTTTTTTCCCTGTTTATTTTTAGGAATCCGGATGCACTATTTTATATATGTTTGTTAGAGTTTTGGATCTATGTTACCAAATGGTTAAATTTTGTTCTTTAAATACACATGGGCTGAATTCCCCCAATAAAAGGAGATTAGCACTGGCCACTTTTCAGCGGGAAAGAGCAAAGGTGATAGCATTGCAGGAAACGCATTTTTCTTCATTAGCGCCTCCGGTGATCTGTGATTCTAGATATCCAGAAGTATATTATGCCAATGGTCCCTTTATACCCAATGGGGTGATTATTCTATTTCATACTGTAGGTCAATACATTTTGAACTCTCCTGCAAAACTGCAGATAGGGACGGCAGATTTATTATCTTACTGGGGAAATTAGATGATAGAGAAGTTACCTTGGTTTTCCTCAATGCTTCAAACTCGAGACAAGTTCCCTTTTTAAAAAAGGTGTTAGAGGCTATCAATAAAGTCCAAAAAGGTCATCTGGTGATCATGTGTGACTTTAACTTGGTCCCTGATATTAAACTTGACAAATCATCCAATGTAGGAAATTTGAGTCAGGAATCAGTTCCCTCCAATAGTTTCCGTAACCTAATGGCAGAGGACGATTTGTACGATGTCTGGCGAGTTCAGTCCTCCGACAGATAAAGATTACACCTATTTCTCCCACGTTCATAATTCCTACTCCCGAATCGATTTGATTTTATTAGATAAATGGATATTGCAGACTGCTCGCCAGGCTAAAATTGTCCCTATAGTATGGTCTGACCATGCAGCTGTAACCTGGTTTTGGGACTATAGAAACTCTAGATTCCCCCCCTAGACCATGGAGATTCCCTGAGTATTTGTTGTCATCTCCTGAAGCAACGTCGTCTATTTCTGATGCTTTTTCCACCTATAAGGCTACTAATTCCCCAGAAGACACGTCTATCTCTCTTGGTGCGCTCTTAAGGCAGAGGTGAGGGGAGTAGCCATTCAGACTGGCTCTAGGCTAAGACGGCAATATCTACAATAACAATCAGACCTAGAACAATGTCTTGCACGAATAGATTCCCTGAATCGTATTAGACCATCTCGCTTCCTTAGGAGAAAAATGGTGGCCATCCGAAATCAGCTTCAAAAATAATTTTTGACTCAAATGAAAAGTGCTCTGTCTAAGCTACAGCAGAAGCTCTATACTTTGGGCAATAAGTCTGGTAAATTTCTAGCTCGAAAGCTGCGATTACGCCATACAAGAAATAAAATTAAAGCCATTTATCACCCCAGATAGACAGAGGTTACTTAACCCTTCGTCCATAGCAAACGCATTTGCTAGCTACTATGAGAAACTGTATAATTTTGATAAAGATCCCACCACTCCTCAACCCACAGAAGATCTTATCACTATGTTTTTGGACAAATTGCATTTGCCCAAATTGAAAGCTGATGAGTTGGAATCCCTCAATGCTCTGTGGACTGAGGAGGAGATTTTAGCTGTTATTAAAACACTTCCTGGACCTGACGGCTTCACCAATTCCTTTTATAAACACTTCTCAACTGAAATTGCCCCTGCTCTTACTATGCTTTATAATTCAGCTATTAAGTATGGTTCTCTCCCTGCTGAAATCTTAGAGGCCCAGTTAATCACTATTCCCAAACATGGGAAAGATGCCTCTTTATGTCAGAGTTATAGACCTATTGCTCTCCTTAATTCTGATGTGAAGATTATTTCAACATTAATAGGTAACCAGCTCTCTCCCTTAGTTCCCCAACTTATCCACCCTGATCAGGTGGGCTTTGTCCAGGGACGTCAAGCATAGGACAACATCCGTAGAGTTTTCGATTTAGCTGAACTTCTGGTCAAAAAAAAACAGCAAGCTCTTTTGCTTTCTTTAGACGCTCAAAAGGCGTCTTCATTGGAAATTCCTTACTGCCATTTTAACAAACTTTGGTTTTCAGGGACAGACACTTTCTTCCATTGATGCTCTATATAGTAACCCAACAGCTAAAGTATTGAGCAATGGTTTTTTATCTTCTTTGTTTGGTATCTCAAATGGCACAAGATAGGGATGCCCTCTCTCGCCTTTGATGTATGTTTTAGCTATCGAACTCTTTGCAGCTACCATTTGGCAATTATCACTTTTCCCAGGTATCATCGTAGCCTCCTCTTCTCTTCACACAAGTTATGTCTATTTGCCGATGACATTTTATTATTTGTGACTAAACCGGAGACATCACTGCCCGCCCTGCATGAAGTTATAGATAATTATAGTAATGCCTCATTTTACAAATTAAATACCACCAAGACAGAGGCACTACCCTTCAATATCCCCCAGAATACATTGTCCCGTCTCCAAAGTATCTATAAGTATCAGTGGAAGAATGATTCTCTTTTATATCTGGGCATACATATCCCAAATAACATTTCCACTTTGCCAGAGATCAACTTTTCCCCTATCATCTCCCATGTGGCTGATCTCTTAAAAAGTTAGGTGGGTTTTGAGGTCTCCTGGTTGGGTAGACTGGCAGCATTTAAGATGATGATACTACCCAAATTAATGTATCTGTTCCGCACAATACCTTATTTAGTCCCTCGGCGGTATATTAGACAAATCCATAAATTAATTTTGAACTACATTTGGAAGGGTAAAACCCCACGAATTGCCTATCAACGCTTAACACATCCTAGACACCAGGGTGGTCTCAATGTACCTGACCTTTTGGCATACCAACACGCATGCTTAGTGGCTCAGATCAGTGATTGGACTCTACCTCTTAACTCGAAACCGTGGGTTGATTTGGAAAGAACTCTATTTCCTCAGTTCCCTCTCACAGAATTGATCTCAGCTCGCGCCCGGAGCCAAGCTTCTCTCACCGACACTTTACCGCCGCCACTGATGGAAGGGATCAGGCGGTCCCTTCACCAGGTACCCACCACGGTGGCTTACCCGGCGCTGGGAACAAACACACTGTCCCAGCGCCGGGCACGGATGCTGTGCCGATGCTGGGATCAGACACTTGATCCCAGCACCGCTTTCCACAGCAGCAGCCAATGAGAGTCTATCTGACTCTCATTGGCTGCTCTAACAGACATTGTTGTGTCTGTCTCTGCAGGGGGACGTGCTGTGCTGCAGCCAGCTGTCAGGGATTGGCCACAGCACAGCGCTTCCCCGGGGACCCGAGTACTTTCAAAAAGTGAGTCCCCAGTGACCGATATCGGGTAAAATACGCGCTATAGCGAGTATTTGCGAACACTGCTATTAAAGGTATTTCATATTTGATATTCGATGTTTTATGTGTGTATGTGTAATCGCTATATATTTTCCTAATGTTTCAATTTTGTGATATCAATGTATGGACAGTGTTGTCTGATGCCTTCCCTCCTTTTTTATGTTTTCCTTTACCTGTAATTTTTATGTTCACTACCTATTTTGTTATTGGAAAATAATAAAAATGATTGATGATAAGAGAGATAGGTACATATACATGGGGAGACGTACTAAGCTCTGGTAAGTGATAAATTGCTAAGTGATAAACTACCAGCCACTCAGCTCCTGTCATCTTACAGGCTGTGTTCGAAAAATGACAGTTAGGAGCTGATTGGTTGGTACTTTATCACTTTCCAATGTATCACTTTCCAGAGCTTACCAGTGAGACAAGAACAGTGCATCCGGAAAATATTCACAACTCTTCACTTTTTCCACATTTTGTTATGTTACAGCCTTATTCCAAAATGGAATAAATAAATTTTTGTCCTCAAAATTCTACACAGAATGGACCTTATTCAGAGGCAGCCGTACGGTCTACGACCGCACGGCCGCCTTGATGTTTGGCCAGTGCTCATGCGCACGAGGGAGCCGGCTCCCTCGTGCGCATGCATGAGACCCGCTGCGACCGACAGCGCTGGTCGTAGCGGGTCTCTTTCCAAAGGGGGCGAGCTGTCGATGTTGATTGACAGCTAGCCCCGTTTTGGAAGGCGGGCCGGGGTGGTGGCAGCACAAACGGAGGCGTTCCCATGACAGAGCCAGAAGCTCTCTGGGGCTTACGACAAGTCAGACCCTACCCTAGGGTCTCGTCATAAGCCCCAATGGTCGCGATGGTCTCTGACCATTGCGACCATCACCCTAGCGGTCGTTAGAGCTGTGGGTGTAAACCCACAGCCTAACGACCGCAACAGAGGCGGGCGGTCAGGATGCAAGTGGCCGCACAGTTTCTGAGCGACCGCTTGCATCCTCCAACCGCCTCTGAATGAGGTCCAATATCCCATAATGACAACGTGTAAAAAAATTTTTTGAGATTTTTGCAAAATTAATAAAAAAAACCCACTAAGAAATCACATGTACTTAAGTATTCACGGCCTTTGCCATGAAGCTCAAAATTGAGGTCAGGTGCATCCTGTTTCCGCTGATCATCCTTGAGATGTTCCTATAGCTTAATTGGAGTCCACCTATGGTAAATTCAGTTGATTGGACATGATTTTGAAAGGCATACACCCAGGGCCGGTGCAAAGTTTCAGGGCGCCCTAGGCAAAGGTTCACAATGCCACCCCTGTTTTTCCCCAAACCCTCCGTCCAGCTCACAGACACATTCACATGACCCTATTTAAAGGGATGATTCCCCCTGCAGTGCCCCCAGTAGTAAGGGCCCCTGTAGTGCCCCAGCTGTAATGCCCTTGTAGTGCCCCCAGTAGTAATGCTCCCTGCAGTGCCACCAGTAGTAATGCCCTTGTAGTGCCCCCCAATAGTAATGTTCCCTGCAGTGCCCCAGTAGTAATGCCCATTGAAGTGCCCCCAGTAGTAAGGGCCCCTATAGTGTCCCCAGTTGTAGAGCTCCTAATAGTGCCCCCATAGGATGCCCCCAGTAGTAAGGCCCCTATAGAGTCCCCCTGTAGTAAGCCCCCCCAGCGCACACATATACACACACACAAAAAAAAATACTTACCTTAAACCCCGCTCCAGTGCCTGCTGCCGTCCATCCCCAGCGCCCGCTCCTCGGAAGTATGGGAGTGATGTCATGACGTCACTCCCATAGTGCACTGCGGGACCCGGAAGCCGGAGCTCAGGAGTGAGCTCTGTCTTCCGGCTGCCGCTGGCGCCAGGGGGGGGGAGAGAAGGAGCCGGACACCCGCTGGTAACACAATCTCAGTGGGCGCCCGGCAAATGGAGGGTGCAGGGGGTGCGATCGCTGGGCCGGCGGGCCCCTTAAGCCACCAGGCCCCATAGCAACCGCACCCCCTGCACCCTCCATAGTTAGGTGGACTCAGAAGTGCCCTCTGGTGGCCAGGGTCCCTAGGTAGATGCTTAAGCTTGCATAGTGGTAGTGCCGGCCCTGCATACACCTGTCTATATAAGGTCCCACACTTGACAGTGCATGTCTGAGCACAAACCAAGCATGAAGTCCAAGGAATTGTCTGTGAAGTCCAAGGAATTGTCTGTAGACCTCCGAGACAGGATTGTCTCGAGGCACAAATCTGGGAAAGGGTACAGAAAAATATCTGCTGCTTTGAAGGTCCCAATGAGCACAGTGGCCTTCATCATCCGTAAATGGAAGAAGTTCGGAACCACCAGGACTCTTCCTTGAGTTGGCCGGCTGTCTAAACTGAGCGTTCAGGGGAGAAGGACCCTAGTCAGGGAGGTGACCAAGAATCCAATGGTCACTCTGTCAGAGCTACAGCATTCCTCTGTGTAGAGAGGAGAACCTCCCAGAAGGACAGCCATCTCTGCAGCAAACCACCAATTAGGCCTGTATATTAGAGTGGCCAGACGGAAGCCTCTCCTTAGTAAAAAGCACATGGCAGCCCACCTGGCGTTTGCCAAAATGCACCTGAAGGACTCTCTGGTCTGATGAGACAAAGATTGAACTCTTTGGCATGAATGCCAGGTGTTATGTTTGAAGCAAACCAGGCACCGCTCATAACCAGGCCAATACCATCCCTACAGGGAAGCATGGTGGTGGCAGCATCATGCTGTGGGGAAGTTTTTCAGTGGCAGGAACTGGGAGACTAGTCAGGATAGAGGGAAAGATGAATGCAGCAATGTACAGAGACATCCTGGATGAAAACCTGATCCAGAGCGCTCCTGACCTCAGACTGGGGCAACGGTTCATTTTTCAGCAGGACAACGACCCTAAGCACACAGCCAAGATATCTAAAGGAGCGGCTTCAGGACAATTCTGTGAATGTCCTTGAGTGGCCCAGCCAGAGCCCAGACTTGAATCCAATTGAACATCTCTGGAGAGATCTGAAAATGACTGTGCACTGACGCTTCCCATCCAATCTGATGGAGCTTGAGAGGTGCTGCAAAGAGGAATGGGCGAAACTGCCCAAAGATAGGTGTGCCAAGCTTGTGGCATCATATTCAAAAAGACTTGAGGCTGTAATTGCTGCCAAAGGTGCATCAACAAAGTATTGAGCAAAGGTTGTGAATACTTATGTACATATTTCTTACTTTATTTTAAATTAAATTTGCAAAAATCTCGAAAAAACTTTTTACACGTTGTCATGATGGGGTATTGTGTGTAGAATTTTGAGGACAAAAATTAATTTATTAAATTTTGGAATAAGGCTGTAACATAACAAAATGTGGAAAAAGTGAAGCGTTGTGAATACTTTTCCGGATGCACTGTACACATACAAGTTGGAGACGGAAAAACAAATACAAAAATGGTGACAGACACACAGAGGGCGAGCAGAGGCACAGACAGAGGATGGGAATCAGGGATGGACAGGAGAGGAAAGAGGCCTTACTTCAGACTGTCTTTATGACCACATTGTACCTCTCAAAGGCAATAGGCAGCTTGTTGACCAGCCTAGAAAGATGCCAGCCCAAATAATTTGACTATGTACCAGGCCACCCACCCATGGCACCCATGCAAGCGCACTGAAGCTTCCCGGGGTGTCATAGCACCCATTTTGGGAACCACTGCTTTACTGTATTTTACTAAACTCAGCTGGAAAAGTTAAAATTGACAGAGGGTAAAACAAGCATTTGTCAGAAGGTTTGTTAGCACAGGTCCATTTACTTGTGTTAGAATAATCAACCAAGAATACAAAGTTTTAATTCTAGATTTTGCATTTTCTCCTGTAAATATCAGGTAACAGAAAATATACTGCTCTTCCACTGGGAGATCCTGATAGCCTGTATACAGCTTAGGCACACTGTGATAAGTTAGTTATGTAAATAAATTAGGATTTCCTTCTACAAATACCACAAATATTCTTAAGATTTCCTGTTCTTCAATAGTCTACACTATTATAAGCTCAGGAATATATTATAAGCAGAGGTCTGTTTGTCATCCATCATGAAGTTTAATCCAAAATGCATTAATGTCACTTAGTAGCGCAGTCTAGAAATGTGGATACAAGAGTTTCATATTTAAGTGCATTACATTTCATAGCAAGACAACATTATTCTGGCAGCTTGTACATTGCTTTAAAACCTATGCTATATGCCTGTGCCCCATATGGTTGTAGATACTCATCTGAATTGATCAGTAGTTGTGACTGTATTACATGGGGTAGTTAGAAATACTCATTTTTGTAAGGGGATTGCCATGGCAGATGTACAAGGTTGACAACCCAGCACCAAATTTTACAATTCCCCAAACAGTCAAATGAGTGAAAGTCTGTTATTATGATGAATCTTCAAACTATGAAGATACAAAGTTCCTTTTCACATCAGAAAATTACTCAGATACTTGTGCAATACCTGACTTCTCTCGCCCTTGTGTTGTATCGCTAACTGTAGCCATATTGATTAGCAACTATAGTTTCAAGTGCAAAACCTAAGGGCAACTGACAACCGTTGAACACATTGAGTCTTATATATAGTAGGATGTATATCTGTTTTGGTTTTTTTGGAGGGTTTTTATTTTCTTTTTAACAAGCATTTCTGCCACTGTTCACCAAAACATGTACGCTGACATCCATATATTGATTTTTTTCACATTGCTGACTTGCGTCCCATTATGCCAGGATATGCAGAATGAAGGCAGGATCCCAGCTATATTACATGAAGTCACAGCCATCTTTTTGCATTGCATAATTGACATTTCCATTTGGATTTGAAGATTCCTATTTAATTTTTAAAGGGAGAGTCCACAGATGTTTGTATTTTATTTAATTACATTTTTACATGAAGCCTGCTTTTACATTTAGTAATAACACTGTCAAGATACCATGTTGTATTTTATCCTTCATTACAGTAATATATTGTGTACAAGTAAGGTAATAGGATTTTAGGACTTTCTACTAATGCTGTTAAGCAACATCTCTATGCTGTTGTGTGGGGTAAGTATGCACGTTTGTTTTCCCTGCGGAAAATGCTACTATTTTTTAGCTCGATCCAGCTTGAGATGGATCTGACTGAAAATATGCACAAAAATACATTTATCATTTCACATAAATATATTATTGTTCATAAAAGTTTAGTCATTATCTATGGAAATATTGCCAGCTGCAGAACAAAATTCTATCTCTCTGCTCTTAGGGCCTGGGTCAGAGGTTGCATGTGACTCAAAATCAGTCCCTTAGTGTTCCTGGTAGGGCCATATAAATTGTCCATGTTGCCCATTTAGTAAAGTGGCCTCGTTTATAGTCACTCTAGGGCAGGGATGGGGAACCTTTTTCTGCCGAGGGCCATTTTGATATATATAACATTATTCACTGGCCTGGTGATATCACAAAGGGGCGGGGCCACAATCGCCGGTGATTACAGCAATACCCGGAGCATCCTGAGGATGCTCCGGGGAGCTGTATGGGCAGCAGCGTGACTGTCTGAAGTGTCCTAGGGATGTTCCAGACGGCACTGCCGCATAGATTCTGGCTGCAGCGTGCAATTCTAGGCACCCTGCTAGCCAGATGAGGCTAGCAGAAAAAAGCTCAAAGAGCTGGACCAAATGATTCTGAGGGTCTTATACGGCCCCCGGGCAGGAGGTTCCCCATCCCTGTTCTAGGGAAACAACCACCATACTCTTATTTGGAGTTCTATTGATTATTTGGAGTTCTATGAGAGTGTTCATTAAGTAGCTTTGATAACACACTTCTAATGCATTGTTACAGGTGAGCACAGGGGTTTCTCTGCTTTTAACTGTGCACAAGTCTAAACTCAGAACTTAATACATTTTTTATGCATGAAGTTTGTGTTTTGTCCACAAGGACTACAGTATAGGCCACAGTCAGGGCCTTAATTAGGAGTGTTGTGCAAGCAGTGCCGTCACACAGAGAGCAGGGCTCTGTGAGTGGCACCGTCCCTGCCCCACATCCCTTCCTTCTGGCTAGCAGGGTGCACAGTCATGATCATTGCTGCAGTGCTGTCTGTAGCACGTCCTTTGGACATTCAAGACATGCACACTGCAGCCTTTACAGCCTCCCAGGGTGACCTAAGGATGCTCCGGGCAGATCTATACATTCTCACACTTGTGGCCCCGTCCCCTTGGAATGACGCCATGATGTCATCTGGTCAGTGTGTGTGGCTGGCACAGGGTGCAGAGACGTCTAGTTACAGCACTGGCTACAGCCAATATGGAAACAGGAGCGGAGCAACCACAATAATAGGTAATAACGGTATATTACTCATCTGTCTACGAGTGCCACAACTCATGGATGGATAATGGATGCTGGCCCGGGATTGGCGAGACCCAGTACTGAGGCGCGGAATTTAACATGCCAGCGGTATTCACCAGGGACCCCTGCAAGGAGGTTTGGACTTAGCTGTGTCCGACATGCAGGTCGCTGCCCTCAGACTTGGTTCCCTTGTAGAGGTGCTGGTGTACTCTGGATTGGAGTGGTGTACAATGAAGGCATGCAACGTAGTCAACAAGCCGAGTCAGAACCAAACAGACAAGATGGTACCAGGGAGCAGACGTATGCAGGTCACAGAGCATAGCCGAAGTCAAAACTGGAATACCAAGCGCAGTATCAGGGAGGAGACAGAATCAGGTCACAAGCAAAGCCAAGGTCAGGAACGAGCAGTAGGAGTCACTAGGAACGCTGGAGTATGGTTTGGGAGCTTATACTCTGGGAACTTCCTTTTATAGGGAGGTGTCAAATTCACGTTTGGCGCATCTGTCCCATTAAATCATCTTGCAGGTCGGCGCACACACCCCTAGAGGGAATCACAGCTGCCTGCACTTGCAGCCGCTGAGGAAGGACGAGAGAAGGAGCAGGGAGCTCTGCCCACTGCCCTGTGCTGACCAAGACCCCAGTGCTGCCAGACCCGGAAAGTAAGGGTTGAGATCAGCCATGCTGTGACAAAGAGTGTCAGGAGCAAGTAGTTCATAGTCCACAATTGGTACACAACTAAGCACACAATGACAAGCAAGGGTTAAACAAGGCATAGACCAAAGAAAGCTCAGTGATGCACTGTATAATCCAGAAGCAAAGTCAGAGGTTCGATTCACAGCAATACAGGTATAAGCAGACAAGGAAGAAGCGCAACACAGTTGGGTTGGTACACATTTTTTATCAGTCAAGGAGCAGTCAGTGGGGTAGCATCACATTCAAAGTTTGGTGGGTATGCACAAATGAAGATGCAGATTTCAATCACCTAGCACTGACTGCTAGGTGAGATCCCATTATAATGTACTAGGGGTAAACTTACTAAGAATCATGTTTGACTTCTAAACAAACACGCTGGACATCGCTAGAAAGTTTTAGACTCAAAATCACTAATTTACTAAAAGGCAATTTAGACTGTCTATTTTGATCCGATGGTGATACTGATCAATTTCTGGCATGTGTGATTTCAGTCAGATTGCCCCGTTTTCAATGCACTCCGTAGCCGAAGAGAATTCAAAGCACTGCAAAGATCAGTCTGATCTGTGCAGGATTTTTTGTTGTACATTAAAAAAAGGGTTAAAAAATGTTAAAAAAAAGTTGGTGTATGATTCCCCTGACAAATGCATCTCCAGCCCCTGACCTTATAGCCCGTTCTGGTACTGACACATCGAGGGTGCGGGAGGGGGGAACCAGTGTGGGGCCTTCTCAATTTTTCAATAACCATCACCAGATTGAACCAGCCTTGAGGCTTATGCTAATAGCAGGGAGACAGATAGTGTCGGGTTCCGCTGCCATACTATAAAACCATCCTCAAACTGGTCAGCCCAGGCCTGGAATTCCTCCTCGAAAAGCGGTCTGACTCTTAGTCAATCAGCGCTATAGTGCAGAGAACCACATGGCAACTGCCATTCGGGTTGCTATACTGTATAGACAGTACAGTGTGTCCGTAGGCTTGGAAAGCTGCATTGTTTTATTTTTCCAAGACAGGATCTCTACATAGACAAGGGGGCCGAGCACTGCCAAGGAGTACAGTAGGTGAGTATGAAGTGTGTGAGTGCAAGTGTGTGTAATAAAGGATTAAATCAGTCTGTGCATGAGTCCTATCTTTTTTTATATATGTTCTTTACACTGGGTTTACAGGTGCCAGCAACTACTTACTGTCCAGGCATGCTGGCACTTGTGGTTCTCCAAGTGCCAGGCTGCCAGAGCAGACTTCCTGTGAACTCTAGTCCCCCTGTAAAGAACAATTTTACATCTATATTTGAAACGATTGCGTAGCACTGACTGTGACAATTTGCCCTAATCAACATCAGTTTACAAATCTAGCTATTTAATTGAATAGAATAAAACCTGGATTTGTTTTCCATAACTAATATGTTATAACCAAGTAATACTGTAAATATAGTTGTAATTATCTCTTACTGTACAGTATAACCTGTGACACAGTTAGGTTAGGGGGTCCCTCTCCTGGGTAGAGGACTCCTTCCTTACACACACTCACAGCAGCAGGGAAGCAGCACACCAGTCTGGATGCAAGTACAAGCTGGTCGGCGCCAGTCTTTATTGTACAATGTCAGAAACATAAAGAAAACATAAATCCTAGCCCTGTCGGGGCACTAACTTCACAGGTAGTTCCCTCACTACCAGAACCTGGCAGGGCCTAATGCCCTCGCCAGCAACAAAAGCACAGCACAACACTCACAGTTAGGTATCCAAGTGTCTCTGAGCAAACTCCCTGCCTGCTCTCCCAGGTGAGACCATCAGCCCTAAACACACTAGGCTTATATTGGCCACTCTCAGGTGGAAAACTAACAAGCCTGTTACCAGGCTGCGAGAACCAAAACCTGGAGTGGCTGTGGGTGGAGCCCTCCCTCTCCTCTCACCCACAACCCCCAGGTCCCAAACCGACTTTTCAAAAAACCGAAACTCAAGCCTGCTACACTGCAGACTTTCTCCTGGGGGTTTAAAACACAAAAGACAGGAATCTGGGACAAATGTACCTGCCACAGACCACTTTACCAGTGATCCTATCACATATCCCCCCCCTTTGTTTCGACCTGTGGGGCGGAACAACTGAAGCCCCCAAACAATGAACGCGTGACAACGCGTCAGCATTGGCCAGCTGGCTTCCTGGCCTGTGTTCCACTGAAAATGTAAAAGTTTGTAACGCCAAGAACCATCTTGTAATTCTCGCATTACTGTCCTTATTTTCAGACATCCACTTCAGAGGGGCATGGTCAGTGATCAATTTGAACTTTCTTCCGACCAAGTAGTACCTGAGAGCCTCTAACGCCCACTTTATGGCCAACGCCTCCTTCTCCACTGTGGCATAGTTTCTCTCATGTACATTCAACTTTCTGCTAAGATAGAAAATAGGGTGTTCCTCACCCTCCTTGTTCTGGGACAGGACCGCTCCTATACCTACTTCTGATGCATCGGTTTGTACTATGAATTCCCTTTCAAAATTAGGAGTCATCAGGACTGGTTGGGAACACAACGCTACTTTCAACTCCTGAAAAGCTTTCTCTGCCTCAGGACTCCATTCTACCATGACTTTTTGTTTGCCTTTGGTCAGGTCAGTCAGTGGGACTGCCATTGTGGCAAAGTTGGGTATAAACCTCCTGTAGTACCCCGTAATTCCCAAGAAGGCTCTCACCTGCTTCTTATTCAGAGGCCGTGGCCAGTTTTGTATGGCATCAACTTTATTGAGCTGAGGCTTTATCAGGCCTCTGCCAATGGTGTATCCCAGATATTTTACTTCCTCCATGCCTAGACAACACTTTTTTGGGTTGGCTGTCAAACCTGCCTTATAGATGGAGTCCAACACTGCTTGTACCCTGGGTAAGTGAGACTGCCAATCAGGACTATGAACGACCACGTCATCCAGATAAGCAGCCGCATACCGTCTATGGGGCCTTAGAATCCTGTCCATCATTCTTTGGAAGGTAGCAGGTGCCCCATGTAACCCGAAGGGCAACATCTTGTACTGAAACAAGCCCTCTGGCGCTGAAAAAGCTGTCTTTTGTTTGGCGCTCTCGGTTAACGGTACTTGCCAATACCCTTTGGTTAGGTCAAGAGTGGTTAAATACCTTGCCGTCCCTAGTCTCTCAATCAGTTCATCCACTCTTGGCATCGGGTAGGCATCGAATTTTGAAACACTGTTCAACTTTCGGAAGTCATTGCAGAAACGCACACTCCCGTCGGGCTTTGGAATCAACACAATGGGGACTTGACCATTCACTATGTGATTCTTCAATAACCCCTAACTCTAGCATATTTTTAATTTCTTTCGACACCGATTCTCTTTGTGCTTCTGGTAACCTATAGGGCTTTAGATTATCTTTAACCCCTGGGTCAGTGATGATGTCATGTTTAATGACCGAGGTTTTCCCAGGTACGTCAGAGAACAGCACCCTATTTCTAATCAGAAACTCCTTGACCTCTTGTTACTGAATTGCCGACAGGGTTTTTGCCACTGTCACTTCGGGAACTAAGGGCCCTGGACTTACTGGAGGGTCTCGGACGGCCGACAGTACCGTTCTATCTTTCCAGGGCTTTAACAGATTTATATGGTATATCTGTTCCGGCTTTCTTTTCCCCGGCTGGTAAACTTTGTAATTGACCTGCCCCACTCTTTCTAAGATTTCAAAGGGCCCTTGCCATTTAGCCAAAAGTTTATTTTCCACAGTGGGAACCAATACTAACACTCTGTCCCCAGGAGCAAAGCTGCGTAACCGAGCATTGCGGTTGTATACCCTCTGCTGTGCCTGTTGAGCCTGTTCCAGGTGCTCTCTCACTATCGGCACTACCGCAGCAATTCTCTCCTGCATTTGGGAAACATACTCAATCACCGTTTTGTAAGGACTAGACTGCCCCTCCCATGTCTCTTTGGCAATGTCTAGTAACCCCCTTGGGTGTCTCCCATACAACAAGTCGAAGGGTGAAAACCCGGTGGAGGACTGGGGAACTTCTCTTATGGCCAACAATAAATACGGCAATAAGTAGTACCAATCCCTACCATTCTTGTCGACCACTTTCCTAAGCATGTGTTTTAACGTCTTGTTAAACCTCTCGACCAGCCCATCGGTTTGGGGGTGCTAAACCGAAGTTCTTAACTGTTCGATTTTGAACAGGCGGCATAACTCTTTCATGACTTTGGACATAAACGGTGTACCCTGGTCAGTTAGTATCTCCTTAGGTATACCCAGCCTGCTAAAGACATGAACTAGCTCTCTGGCAATGGTCTTGGTTGACGTATTGCGCAACGGGATCGCTTCCGGGTACCTGGTAGCGTAATCCATTAGGACCAGAATATACTGGTGTCCCCTGGCAGACTTCATTAAGGGTCCAACCAAATCCATCGCTATTCTTTCAAACGGCACCTCTATGATAGGCAATGGAACTAGTGGACCCTTAAAATGTGGCCTGGGAGCATGATACTGACATTCAGGGCAGGATGCGCAAAAGTCAGATACCTCTTTATGAAGCCCGGGCCAGAAAAACCTCTGCATTATTCGCTCAGTGGTTTTCTCTACCCCTAGATGGCCTGCCGTTATATGACCATGGGCCAGATCCAACACTGTTCTTCTGTAGGCTTTGGGAACTATTAGTTGTTCCACAACATCTTCCCCCTTCTTAGTCACCTGATATAACAAATCCTGACACATTGCCATGTGGGGATAGGACAAAGGACTATCAGGGTCTACGGGTTTACCATCAACTACTTTTACATTCTCCCTGGCTTTTACCAAAGTAGGGTCATTCAACTGCTCCACGGCAAAGACCTCTCTTCTGACCTCTAAATCAGGCAGACGATCACCTGGCCCAACAACATTTCCCACCTCAATGGGAGGCACATCAGTTGGCGGACCACCGTCACGTTCCGCATTCTCTAGTTCGCCAACCATAGTAGAAAAAGGGAATAACTCAGACTCAGAAGAAACTCCCTCCTCCACTACATCGACAACCTTCTCAAATGGATCGGGGTTGTTCACCTCTGGAACAAAACGGCTTTCCCACAACTTCCAGAAGTGAGCAAAGTCTCTCCCCAATATTGCATCGTACACCAGACCATGCACCAAACCCACAGAAACTATAGCAGAGCCACATGGTGTCTCGATGTTCACCTCGGCCGTAACATAATATCGAGTATCCCCATGTATGCAGGTCACACCAACAGTTTTCCCTGTATGCCTCAAGGGGTTCACCAGCTCAGCTTTTATAAGTGTCACCAAGCTACCAGAGTCTAACAGTGCCTCTACTCGGTTGCCATCTACAGTGAGTACACACATATGCTTATCAGTCTCAGCCTGCCGGTCAGCCGTACAGGCTATCTGTGCAAAGAGAGACCCCCTGCGGTAGACATGAGCAGTATCACATTGCATAGGTTCAGTTGTAAGTGCACAATTAGCGGCAATATGGCCGAAGCCAATGAGTGTAGGGCACTTGGATTCTCCCTGCAATAAGTCCGTAAAGTACACAAGTACACACATATGTATATATATATATATATATATATACATACATACATACATACAGTATATATATATATATATATAAAGAGAGAGAGAAAGAGATGTGTGTATACTTAATGAATTATAGGAAATTGTTTTCCAGTAACTAATGTTTTACTGGAGTGCAGCTCACTAGGTGGGACGCTGGAGCGGCTTACAGTGGTTTTGAGGAGTTGAAGTGTTCCTCAGAGACCATGTCACATCACAGTGGGGGTAGGAGAGTTGAACTTGTAAGCTAGCTGCTGCTGTGCACACATCGACAGGGCAGGTGGAAGTGAAGTGAAGAGCAGGAAGTGGAAAGGGCGGAGCCGGCTGTCAATTACGGGTGGTCAGTAATTGGCAGGATCGGCCCGGGCTAGCGCTTTAAAAAAAAGAAAAGCACTTTTATTTTAGTGCGCCCCTGCACGGCCCTGACAGTAAGAAAAAGTGCTGCACATAGGCACCGACGGATGGGCATGATTGGGTATTGCATATGACGGCGCAGTGAAGGGCTTTACAAACCCTCCCTGCACCACATGACATTACATAGTGTACCCTATGTGATGTCACGTGATGCAGGGAGGGATTGTAAAGCCCTTCACTGCGCCGTCATATGCAATACCCAATCATGCCCATCCGTGACACGACTCAGAAAATGAATGGAGATATTCTAAGGGGTGAGCAGGGGTGGTCCTGCGGCGGTGTTTGTATACAGAGGGCCTAGGAGGACGGCCGCTGGCAGCCGTGCCAGGAAAAAATATGTTTTTCCTGTCAACGATGTCTTTCTCCTGTGGGCCTATTTTCATGAGGGGCCTGGAGCTGCAGCTCCACCCGCCCCATTGCTAATCCGGCCCTGCTAATCATGAAGACAGACAGTGGCGCAATAGAGAGAACATAAGATAGGAACAAACAAGTGGGACATAGAGCAGCTGAAACCACACATTTCTTAATTTCTACATTTCTTCAGAAAAGCCTAAATGATGACTATATTCCCTTCCTGTGGCTCATAAAGTAGACTGCACCGAGCACAGTAGCATATGTACAAAACAGACATTTGTCCACTTACTATGGAACACTGAAACAGCCTCCGTACACATACACTAGCATAGATAAACACCTAATGCCTCCAGGAGTGCGGGGAATGCTAGATCCTCGGGTCCCCACTTTACGAGGATTTCCAGCCCTGTGCTGACCAGTTTGGGGCTGGTTTTACATTATGGCAGTAGGACCCCACACTGTGTCTCTCTCTTCTATAGTGTAAGCACCCAAGTTGGTTCAGCCCGGTGCTGGTAACTAGAAAATACAGCGGACCCCACGTTGGTTTTCCCCCCAATTTCCCAGTACTGACCGGGGTCAGAGATCCGGTGCTGGTTATGCTTTTGGGGGTACTCAATGCCATTTTATTTAATTTTTATATTAACCCTTTGCACATTTTAACACAAAAGCCTGCACAGATCAGTATCAGTAGCGCTTTGGACAAACACGTCGGCCATAGATAGGTCTATTTATTTTGTGGATTGTGCTGCAATTTTGTTGTGATTTTTACCTGTGATTTGCTGTCGATTTGGTCTGTAGCAAATCTCCAATTTGCAAAATCAAAAATCACACCCAAATTGCAGAAAAAGCACCAAATCGACCAAAAACAATCTCAGTAACTTTACCTCTAGGACTCAGAAATCTGAGCACAGAAAGGCTGGCTGGTTGCATATGTGCAGTTGTATTCCAACAACCCTGGGACATGGAAGTCTTTCTCAACTGGCAGGCAATGTCTTCGAACACCTAAGAGCCATACCAAGATGCCAACTTACCAAAATAAGTGACACTGACTTAAAATGTGCACTGAAACATCACAACATATAGCACTGACTGTGACAATTTGCCCTAGTCAACATCATTTTACAAATCTAGCTATTTAATTGAATAGACTAAAACCTGGATTTGTTTTCTATCCCTGATATGTTATAACCAAGTAATACTGTAAATATAGTTGTAATTATCTCTTACTGTACAGTATAACCATAAATAGTATCAGCAAAAGGGAATTCAGTAGTTTACCATAATCTCGTACTAGTTATGCCTTTACATTACAAACCTCCCGCAAAGAAAAAAGAGTTCATCTTTGCTGTTGCTGCAACGTTTAGTCCTTCCGCCATTAGGGTCCAATGTCCAGTCCTTACGCTAACCTTACGCTCCTTACACTAACCTAACGCTATGAGATAGTCCATTCCTAATCATGAAGACAGACAGTGGCGCAATAGAGAGAACATAAGATAGGAACAAACAATTGGGACATAGAGCAGCTGAAACCACACATTTCTTAATTTCTACATTTCTTCAGAAAAGCCTAAATGATGACTATATTCCCTTCCTGTGGCTCATTAAGCAGATGGCACCGAGCACAGTAGCATATGTACAAAACAGACATTTGTCCACTTACTATGGAACACTGAAACAGCCTCCGTACACACACACACTAGCATAGATAAACACAGATGTTTTCACTTGCTATTGGCCTGCATAGGTTTGAGTTCTATTCAGACACCTGCTATGTGAACTTCTGAAGAATAAAAGTTACAACATCAGTAACCATAAAAGAAGAAAGACTTGATTTCTAAAAATCAGATGGGGATGCAATCGGGAAGCTGACATTATACCGACAGCCAGCTTCCTGTCATATCCCGGCGAGGGTGAAATGCCCGGCATCTAGATGCAGACGCCGCTCATTTCACCGACGCCGGGAGACCGGCGCCCGGCATCCGGATCGAAGGGATACCGTGTGCCACGAGCGGACAGCCGCAAGGGGGGAGGGTTAGGTTTAATGCTCCTGGGGGGGACTTAGGGTCAGGCACCCTACGGGAGGTTAGTGTAAGGCTAGGGGGAGGGAGGGTTAGGGTTAGGCACCCCCGGGGGGAGGTTAGGGTTAGGCACCCCCCCCGGGGGACTTAGGTTTAGGCACTTAGAGGGGAGTTAGGGTTAGGCACTTGGGGGGGAGGTTAGGGTTAGGCACCCCTAAGGGAGGGTTAGGGTCAGGGGGGTAGGTTAGGTTAGTTAATACTTACCTAGGGACGATCGGGATTTCCAGCGCTGTCGGGCTGCAGCTGCCGGGATCTGTTCCAGTGTCGGGCTGCGGCTGCCGGGAATCGGACCGTCGATTCCATCAGATGTATATAATAAAGTGTACATCACCAAAAACCAGGGGCTGAATTTACTAAAAGTCAATTTTGGCTTTTTGGTCCTTTTGCCGTCTATTTTGCAAACCGACCATTTACTAAAGTCAAATCTGACAGCAAACCCGACCAAAAACCCAAATTTAGAACAGTTTAGAACATAGTAGCAACTATCGGTTTTATAACCGACCATAAAACTACGAGTTTCAGTGAAAAACTGCAAAGATCTCTATGATCTGTGCAGGCTTCAATAGCTTAAAATGTAACAAAAAGAGTAAAAATGAAAAACAATGTGTAGGGTCCCCCACCAAATCAGTAAACAGCCCCGGACCGCTGAGCCTGGGCTGACATTCGAAAATAATGGGGAAAAAAATGGCATTGGGTTCCCCCTATTCTCCAATAACTAGCACCGTGTTGAACCAGTGAGGAGGCTGACACTATAGCAGGGGGCTACACAGAGTGGGGTCCCCCTGCCATAATGACAACCAGCCCCAACTGGTCTGCCGAGAACTGAAATCCCTTGTAAAGTCAGGACACCAAAAATAAAATGGGATCCTCCTCCCAGGGGCTATTCCTCGCACCCCTGGTGGCAGTGGATGTGGGGTTAATGGGTAATTTAAGAGTTAATAATATTGTTCTTTACAGGTGGCCTACGAGTTCCAGCAAGTCTACCTGGGCATGATGGCACTTGTGGAACAACAAGAGCCAGCATATCTGGATAGTAAGGTCCCGCTGGCACCTGTAGTCCGACTGTAAAGAAAATATTAAAATAAAGAACACTGACACCGAATGTTGTAACACTTTATTACAAAACAGCCCCCTCACATCCCTCTATTAATACTTACAAAATCCTTGGATGGACTTCTCTTCTTTCAAGTAGGCACCCACAGGTCTAGGCAAATTAACAAACCATTCGGAACCAAACGGACAAACTTCTGGCAAAGACACCCCTATAGAAATGAATGGGGAGCAGACATTGCCATAGCAATCATTCTCACGCTCTTAGCCAATCAGTGCTTCTCCATTAATTTCTATGGCAGTGTCCTCAAATGACCTGTCGTATTTCAAATGGCAGTCAAAAACGATGCATAGTAAATGCTGTTTTTTTAGACTGCGATCTGACATCGACACCCATTGTTGGCAGTCGGTTTTGAAATACACTCAGAAGCGACAGTTAGTAAATTTACCCCAGGAACTTAAGAGGGTAGAAATCAAGCCAACTGAGGTTTATGTACCTTCCATTTATACATGTCTTAAGACAATCCAGGCCTTAGGACCTTCCCTGCACCCCTGTCTGATCCACACCAGCAACTTGATCAAGATGGGGGAGGATCTCCCCTATCCTGGCTTCAATAAACGCAGGAGCAATATCATTTTAAAGAAATGTGTCCCATCTTTCAAATTGTGTGCCCCCTTAGTAGTTATTGTCCAGTGATCAACAGACAATAGCATCATACACTATAGAAAACATTAAGAGATGGAGGAAGTTATAATGCCCAGATCTTCCCTATCCTGAGGCGCTTAGTCATTTAATGTGGTAGGGTTAGGAGCATTTTTAGAGATTGGGAGGCCAGTGTGCAGTGGACTCCCCATAATGCATTGGGCCCTCCCCATGCATGTTGCCAGTGGTGCCATCCTTCCATTGATGCCTTTGAAAAGATGGTTTATGCAATGAAGATGGCAAAGGCTCTTTGCTAGCCCTTGTGTTGGTGCCATGTTTCCGAAGACATAGCTGGAAAGATGTTGCAGCAAGTATAGGGGGGGGGGGGGGGGGTGCAAAGTATATACTGCACCCATTGTAGATGCACCACTGGGTAGGTTGTCTAGTTTTCAAAATGATCTGTCTTGTTGGGCTGCACATTTTATTCCTGCACATTTTTTGCTTTTTGTTCAAGTCACCGTAAGTTAGCCATACAAGATGCATTAATCATTTTCATATGTAGATTTTATTATGAAAGCCTGCGTGTAGGGACCGGCCTTGTGCTGTTTTGGAAATATGGGTTGATACCAAAAAAAGTACCATAAGGTATTTCTTGGTGGTGTTCTGAGGAAGAAATACACACATTTGCGTTTTGTTTACTTTCTTGCAATAACAGCAGCGCTCTTCGGCCGGTTTGGGTATTTTTCTTTGCCATGTCAGGAAATACAAACAAATTATTGATATTTTCTGGAAAGTCAAAGTCTTATGAAAGAAAATAAGGGATCATTGTGGTGGGCACAGCATAAACAAATTACTGATACTGATATTGGAATGTGACCAGCTCAAAAAGTGCCAACATACAGTAGGCCCAGCACAGTGGGAAAAAACCTCGGCAACAAGAAATCCCCCTTGTTTCAGGACTAATGGCCCCAAACCCGAGAGAGCATTTGAGTGGGGGAAGAACCAAGTGACAGCTACCTCCCAGGTCGGCATTTTCCCGGTGCTCATATATAGTTGAATGCGTTTGCAGCAAAAGACACATAAAAGAAGTGTGAATATGTTAGGCCAGATGCATCTCATTATTATCATATGCTCCAGTCTTACCTCAGGAATCCATGTAAATGTGTCTTTTACTAATAAAAAGTCACAATACCCTATTCGTTCATAATATCAGTGCTCAAAGTGTGCCGGTATACTAAGGAATGGTATACCGGCACTTCAAGCACTGAGCCCAGGCTGCAGAGGCGCCGCCGCTGCCTTCTCCATATGCCGGGTGCTCGCTCAGATTTACTTACCAGCGGACACCCAGCGGCTCCCTAATTCCAGCTGGAGGACGGAGCTCACTTCTGAGTTCCACCTTCCGGCTCCAGCAGTCTGTGTGTCGGGCGTAAGGAGCGATCAGATGGCGGCGGGCGCAGGAGCGGGGCTTCAGGTAAGTACTATTTGTTTGTGTGTGTGTCTGTCTGTGTGTCTTTAAGTGTAAGGGGCACTACTACAAGGGGCACTACTACTTTGGCCAATGTATAGGGGACACTACTACAAGGGACACTACCATTGTGGGCATGGTATAGGGACCCGACTGCAGGGTGCACTACTACTGTGGGCAATGTATAGGGGGCACTACTACAAGGGGCACAACTACTGTGGGTATTGTATTAGGGGCACTACTCAGGGGCATATCTATAATGTGTGCAGGGTATGCGGTGCACAAGGGCCCCCGGATCCAGGGGGGGCCCGCACCACACACCCTGCACCCATACTTTGTATTACTTACCTCTCCGAAGTCCCGCGTCGGGTTTCCCAGCGCTGTTCAAATGCCGTAAAATGGCCGCCACGGCCATTTTTCCGCCGTTTTGCACATGTGCTGTGAGATTACCAGGAAAATGGTGGCTGCCCCATTTCCCCGGTGATCTGCACATGCGCAATAGACTCTAGGCACACTTTAGTGCCCAGAGTCTATTGATTCTGCAGTGGCCGGCCAGCTGCATCAGTAGGCTGCCGGCCACCGGAGTGAGAGGAGGGGGCCCGTGTCAGGGGATGCATACAGGCCTCCTCTCAAAAGACGCCCCTGGCACTACCACTGTGGGCAATGTATAAGAGGCACTACTATAAGGGGCACTAATATTGTTGGCAATGTATGAGGGCACTACTACAAGGGGCACTACTACTATGGGCAATGTATAGGGGACACTACTACAAGGGGCACTACTACTATGGGCAATGTATAGGGGCCACTACTACTGTGGGTACTGTATAAGGGGAACTACTACTGTGGGCATTCTATAAGGGGCGCTACTACTGCGGGTATTGTATAGGGGGACTACTACTGTAAGCATTGCATAAGGGGCACTACTATTGTAGGCATTATATAGGGGCACTACTACTGTGGGCATTGTACAGGGGTCACTACTACTGTGGGCATTGTATTAGGGGCACTACTATTGTGTGGCATTATATATATATAATTGGTACTACAACGTGGTACACTACACTGATGAAAGAGGGGTGTGTCTTAAGGACACATCTCATTTGAGTGGCCACGTCCCCTTTTCTGCCGTGCACATATGTACAATCTTCCATACCCCCACTTCAAAATTACCACTTCTACCACTGCAGAATACAATAATGTAATATGCACACAGAGAAGAGTGTCTTGATAGTGTTATTAAATACAAAACTTGCCTTTATTATATAAAATATACTTTAGTACAACCACAAATTCAAATTCATAATAAGTGAAATTAAATACAAACATCTGCTTTTTTTCCCTTTTTTGAATCAAATGGGAATTTTTTGTCCTGATGCAGTTCAAATATAAATATTAATTAAATAATATGAGTATGACTGTTGGTCGCCATCATCATTACTGGGTTTTGCTGCACTAGTCCTCCAGTATGCCTCCTGACAGACGTATTTGCAGGGTGCCCTCTGTCACAGTTACATGAAGATGCCCTTACAGTACTCAGATGACGTTGCTTGCCCCTTCCCTCTCCCATTCCACCTCTCCAGCCGTAAAGAATAACAAGTGGAAGATGAAGCCAAATCTATAGACATTTTGGTACGCAGGAACCTGAGGTACTTCTACTTTGTACAAACGTGAACTTCCCACATGGCTGTACTGTTTCTGGTATGCCTGTAGTCAGCTCCCCTACAAGCAGCGAGGAATGTAATCACGCCAGTCAGAATGAATACATTGGGGACACTGCCCTGTGGCCTATTTCATGTGTGAACTTTGTGGAACAAGAAGGAAGTTTGACCCTAGGATGTGCACTTACTAAAAAGCCTCACATCAAACTGTTACAGTGGCTATGATACATCTTCAGGAGGAAGAAATGCCCAGTAATGCGACTTGTTTAGATGTATATTTAATACATGTTTCCTAATGTCCATATTAGTTGTAAATGAGGGTTAACGTGACATCTGGATTCAGGTGCATAGGGTCTAGTTTAAGAGAATTGACAGCAGAAAGACTTCTAAAGAGGCAACTTCAAAGAGATTCACAGATTACAAGCAAATATTCATCTGCATGTGAGAAGCATCAGGACCCAGCAGATATATGGATATAGTACAAGGTATGTTATCCATTGAATAAAAAGTTATACAAATTAAGGGAAAGTGCAAAGTGGGGGAAACATTCTAAGGACTATCTTTTAGTCAAGTAAAATAGAAACACACAAAGCAATTTTCAGTTTACTATATTACATTATTTTGCTAAACAGTTGTTCCAGCAAATAAACTCTCTGCATACTGTATGATAGACTTTGCATGGAAATAACATCTGTATGGTATAATAAAATGAGGATGTAGTTGGCATTCCGGCTGTCGGGATGCTGGCGCTCAGAATGCCAGTTTCCTGAATCCCGACACCAGTCAGAAACCCGGCGCCAGCATCCCAACAGTAAATATTGGGGTTAGGGTTAGGCACTATGTGGAGGGTTAGGGTTAGGCACTAAAGGGAGGGTTAGGCACTAGGGGGAAGGTTAGGGTTATGCACTAGGGGGAGGGTTAGGCACTAGGGGGAGGGTTAGACACTAGGAGGAGGGTTAGGGTTAGGCACTAGGGGGAAGGTTAGGGTTAGACACTAGGGGGAGGGTTAGGCATTAGGGGGAGGGATAGGGTTAGGCACTAGGGGGAGGGTTAGGCACTAGGGGGAAGGTTAGGGTTAGGCACTAGGAGGAAGGTTAGGGTTAGGCACTAGGGGGAGGGTTAGGCACTAGGGGGAGGGTTAGGCACTAGGGGGGAGGTTTAGCAGTAGGGGTAGGATTCTTACCAACAGTTGTCGGTATCCAAGTGAGGTACATGGCTGGGGAGGCACTGGCTGGTATCAGAGCCAGATTTACAGATACATATATGAACCAGAGAGTTAATTTAGGCTGCGGATAGGGGAGGTTAGGTTTAGGCTATGGGGAGAGCGGGTTAGGTTTAGGGGTAGGTTACTTATCAACAATTGTCGGTATCCCAGTGACATGCGGTGAGGTAAATGCATACTTGCCTACCCTCCCGATTCGGCCAGGAGCCTCCCAAAAATTGGGTGCCGCTCCCGGCCCCCTGGAAAGCCAGGCAAGCCTCCTGGCGACCAGTCCACTTTCCCACATTACAGTGTAAACCCCCGGCAACAGGGGGCCGGTGACCTGATTCGCGCTGAATCACGTCATTGTAGCCCTGCCCCCTGCTTCTGAAGAGGGGGCGGGGCCACGATGATGCGATCGCGCTGTCACGTCACAAGCTCCACCCCCAAAATCATGTCATTTGTCGGTCACGCCCCCTTTATACCACGCCCCCGCCGAGAATGCCCGACAGCTTTCTCCCGGAAGGAGGGAGCAAGAAGTTGGCAAGTATGGGTAAATGGCTGGGGAGGCTCTGGCTAGTATCAGAGCCAGATTTACAAATACTATAGGAACCCCAGGGTTCATGTGGGCATTGTACAAAGGTGCAGCAGTATATAGTGCTGTAAGTTTGGTGTGTTTTGATCAGGGATGTACAGAAAAGGTAGACAGGGGAGGCAGTGCCTCACCTGTCATACACTTTTTACTCCAGAGTTTTGATTATAAAAATGATTAGAATAATACAAAGAAGATATTTATAATATTTTCTTTACATTTTTTTTAAATCTATTTTATTGTCATAACTGTGGAGTATAAGTATACCTAAGTATGGCAGGAATGACTCTGCCTCACCTGACTGTATCCTAACCCCGTCGGGATGCTGGCGTCGGGATTATGACTGCTGGGATGCCGAGTGCTGGCATCCCGTTTCCAAGCCAATAAAACATTAATTTGAGGGGGAAAAAAAGTAATATGTCCATTTCAGAATAATTCAGTCCTATCTACCATGGACCTGAATTATTAATGGATATAAGAGTAAATATGGGCAAAACATCAAAATACGCTTTGCTATACATGCACAAAAAGTAGTTGTATTTTGAGTTTAAAGTAACTTACACTAGTTGCACTTGCAAACTCTGGGCCTGATTCAGAGCCGGACGCTATTTGCGCTCGCTAGTCCAGAAAAAGGGGCTGGCTATTTAAATTGACCTTTCGCTCTTTGCGGTCTGTTGACGCCTCTATGTCTGAACGAGCGAACAAAACATGCGGACGTTTTTTTATAAAAAACGCCCCCTGGCCGCTCGCATCATACGTCATCTCCGCTATTTATTTGATTAATCGAGTACGTCGAAAGGCGAACTAACTGCTCGCTATTCTTGTGGTAGCATTTTCCTACCGCAGTCATGCGAGCAGTTCTGGCTAAAAGACAACCAAGTGACGTGGTCGATGACGCTGCTTTGTTAATTATGCACACCCATTAAACGCCCGTTTTGACCGTTTGGCACGCCTGCGTTCTGATCTCCACTCCCCGTTTTCAAGCACCTTCCCCTGTTACCACCCACAAACGCCTCACTCTGTCACTCAAATTAGCAGGCACTCGCTATATTGCGAGCACACGATTTTCTACTGCACTGACTGGTTCGTACATACATACTAAAACCCATACGCATGCGCAGATGTGCGAACATCGCTTGCGAGCGGCTCTGAATCAGGCCCTGAATCAGGCCCTCTTTACACCCGGGATGTCGGCTGTGGGCACTCACATGATAGTTCAGTACAGTGCATGCTCCTCAGATTGCTGTCTAGTTAGACTTGGTCGTATCTGCAGATGTGATTGACGTTTCATAATTGTTTCCAAAGACATTTTGCTGTTCAGCAGGTGCATCTAAGTACATATTGCACAATACTATCCTGGCGGACATCGAGGACTAAAATCCCATCACATAACATAGAACATAACATAACTTTTTGCTTTGTAAACACTTCTCTTCCATAAATATTAGCTTAGAAAATAAGAATAACAATAAACTTTGAGCTTGCATTGAACATACAGAAAAAGAGGAATTCTACATTTGGCAAGTATTAAAAATTGGGACTTTGCCAGGGACAGCATTGACGGGGACAACTGTATAAAACCTGGAACCGTCCCTGGAATTGTTTTACTCTTGTTACAGAACTTCATGTTATATGTTTTCTCTTCCTCCCAGGGGATAACTGAAATTACAGCATCATCTGTGCTGCAAATCAGCCATCATCTGCGTGCAAGGTGCCGCATTGATCTGCAGCGGCTGAAAGATGAGAGTGGACACATGTTCTGTCGCATGTGAAAGTGCAGCTGTAAACTTTGGATGAAAAGCTATTTGTGTTTGGCCTGATTCATCTGTGAATAATGAGTAGAAAAACACTGGTCCCAATAAAAGACGATTAGTTACATAACACAAAATGGAATCTCTACAGCATAACGGTAGCGTTGGACCCATCATGCACCTTGATTAGCACAAGTGCATCTAGATTTTCACCAGAATGCCTGGGATTTATATCTCAAAATGGAAATCATTGCTTGACTCAAGGACTGGGACTCTATATGCTCTCTATGGGGCCTATTTCAAGTAACATTTGCTGGATATTCCCCAAAAACAGCCGTTTTCGGGAGATATCCAGAAATATTAAGTATCCCCTGAATGTACCATGGATTGACCACAGCAGATATCTCAGATATCTCTTTCGGTCCCTCCATTTCCAACAGCAGTAGCAGCCCCCATATGTTTCCACGGAAGACAAAGTTTTCCAGAGCTTGGCCGAGATTGGATACCGCCATCTCCCCGACTCCCGATATAGAAGTGAAATGATTGCTTTTTCGATCATTTCACTTCTGTACACATCGCAGGGATGGGCTCCCTTCATGTGATTTTTAGTACATTCAAGTGAGTGTTAATATCTTATTGCTGCGAATAACAGCAAAAAGATATTCTATTGGGTCTGAAACCCAATAATTAGTAAATATGCCCCTTGAAGACAAACTTACAGCGTCAGAGTTGGCACAATATAGGACTCTTGGTGCTCACTGAGATCCAGAGCCAACCTATAAATAACATCTTAGGCTAGCCTCCCTTTTGGATATACCACCCTACCCCTTCCGTTACAATGATGGTCACTGACTACTGACAAGGTTAAAACTATCTGGAATGGCACAGCCTTCAACTTGATTCAGGCCTTGGGAACCAGTATTGCAGGGGAATGGAACAGTCAACTGAAACTTGAACTTACAATATCTGTCCACTACACGGTAGTCAGTTGAGTTGCACTACACACTTCCCCCATTAGATAAATGATCTACAGACACACTCTGGAGATCCATTAGTCTAATACAGTTTACCGAAGGCACAAGAGGGGCACAATTCTCCTAAGAAGGGGAGACTGGAGAATTGGACTTTTATTTATTCAGGAAGCGAGTTATATATTCCAGCACTGGGGCATATGTGAACTGGGCAGTGCCGGATCAGCAACAGGGCAGCGGGGTTGATCTCCCAGGGCCCCCATACATAGCTATATCACCAGCACTGTGGCATATGTGAACTGGGGGTTTGTGGAATAATGAGAACTGTGGGCACTACAGTTTGTCTAACACATTTGTAGTGCTGGGAGTATATACACATTATGGGGTTGATTCACTTAACTACTCACCCACATGCGATGGGGACGAGTTGCCATTGCAACAGCATGGAAACATCAGCAATGGAAACCAAACTCGTCCTCCTCCTCGCTACCCGATCTCGCCCCAGAGCTGCTGATTTTGTCCCTAACACTGCCACTTTCTCCAAGTGGAAAAAGTTTACAATACCGGGCACTTTTATTGCACATGCATGAGATTAGCTAGACCGCAGAATGGCAGTAGTTGCTGTATTATGACTGTCTGGCATAGAACCACTGACGTACTGCAAATAAAATAAATGTTTTTGTGAAGGGCAGAGGGATAAACTGCAGTTTGTAAATATTTTCAAATCACTACATGGGGCTGGATGCAGCAAAGCATATTTTGCAGACAAACCTCTGAAAATGCCATTTTCGAAGGATTGACCACTTACCACATATGCACCAAGCTCCGGAATGCGATGTATTCCTGAGCTTGGATGCGGTGGGCAATGCCATCTTTAGATGGCGTTACCCAATAGAAGCCTATGGGCTTCTATTTGCGTTTTCCCCTGAGAGAGTTCCCAGTGGCGTCCCTCCCCGCGGTGATACCCGGTGCAGGGAGGGATGCCTTGAGCGCAGCAGAGCCGCACGCTCCACCGAAAAGGGGCGTGGCCTTGCCGGAGGAGGCATGGCCTTGGGGAAAGGAGGTATGGCTTCGCATCCCGAACCCGCCAGTACTTCGTTATCAATGGGGGGTGCTGGAGGTGCGGGCAGTGCAGGCTCAATCTCTGTGACAGGAGCCAAGTGCTGCATGTGATGTTACAGTGCAGCACCCGCCTCCTGTCACTGAGGGGGAGCCTGCACCTTGGTGTCACCCCGCGACGGGTGACACACGTGTGCGGCCCACCCCCCCCTTGTGACGCGACTGAGAGTTCCAATCGGATACCCCCAGCACCCCCTGCAGCGCGTTTGTCAGGACTTCTGGGCCATAAACCATTCTATCGCAAAGGACCGCTGTTACCGGATGAGTTGTTCTAAACGCCATTATGTTTGAGATGAGTGGCGGGATGCATGGCATTCAAAATGTGATACGTCATGCATCCCGCTCATGAAGCTACAGATGATTTTAATCTGCTTTTAAAATGTGCTCACTCTATTAGTATTGTCTTAAATCACAGCGATTTTGTGCAGGAACAGAGGGATAGCAAGTTCAGCAGCTCTATTTTCTCTCCTACCTGGTGTCTGGTTATAGGGGATAGGCCTGGAGGTAACAGAGAGTTGAAGCTCAGCTGTTTGGCCTCGGCCTCTGTATAATACCAGACATTACTCAGCTTTTCCACATGGCCAACATCAAAAGACTTCCACTATAATAGCTGGATATTTTTATAGACTGTTCGGCTGCTCTATTCTCCATAAGGAAACGCAGTAATATAGATTGTCCACAGGAGGGAACTACCATCCAACAGTATTGCTGCAATGCCAAACTTTGCTTAAATTATATACCACATTGTACAATCAGCCTAATACGATGTCCAGGAGCTCGGAGTGTGTTACGTGTTGTGAGTAGAAACAAGATTAGTAACTCGTCTTTAAACCTTTGTAGACCAAATCTGTGAATAATATGCTTTACAGGATACGCCTGTTCTAAAAAAACAAACAAAAAAAAACCATTTTATTAAAAAGGCTTATACTTATATTTAAGTGAACTTTTGTTTGTGTACAAAAAACAGGCACCTCTGAAAAAAATAAGCATGTACAAGTGCAGTGTATACTGTATACTGTATACTTGTATTGTCTTGCATAAATAATACTTGCATTACCAAGATATGCCACAAGAGGGCAATGCAAGTCTATCTTCTTCCTAGCCAGTGTCTGCATCTTGTCAGAGGTTGCCCTCAAATCTGCTTCAGAAAGTTATGATTGGAAATATGAGATCCTACAGTGCAAATTATGTAATACGACATCACAAACTTTATATTTCTACAAATACACCTAAACACACATATCTGTGGGCCAAGAAGATGGGGGTGCAAAAACCTGCACTGATTCCTTGAGAGGTTCTTCTTGGTGATCATGGATTGAAGCAAGGTTGCACAAAATGGGTACTATTTCACGTCTGAAATAAACTTACAAGTGAAAATCATGTGTATTCTGTTAGTTACGTAAGAAGTGCAGCAGCGCAGAGTTTTAGCAATGCATATAAGGGAATATGTTCAGCTATCACTCCAAAAATGTTACACATTTTGTGTATTTTATTTTCTCTTAAATAAGACTCTTTTATAGTCAACCACATAGTTAACAGAACACAAAGCTGAATACACTAACATCCCATGTAAATGATACATACTGCACATTTAATGATATTCTACAAAGCCAAGGGACCTGCAGAAAGGAGACACTTAGAAAATAATTGGCGACAACCTGGCTGCCCCCTTGACCACCTTTCCAGTGTTTTTGTTACATGGGGTCGTACTGCCCATCTGGTAGTTCTGGCAAATGCCAGAAGGGTCGATGGCGCTAATTTGGTGCTGGGCCAGCACCTGCATGCAGCCATGGCAGCTCTTGAGAGACCGTGCCGATGTCATTTTTAATCAGGCGCCAGTTCGTGAGTTCCAGTTAGCTCTCAGACCGGCAACCAATCAGAAGCGGCTGCGGGTCCGCAAGCTCTGATTGGCTTAAAAATGATGGTGGCGCAGCTGCATGCAGGTGCTGGTGGCCCGGCACCAAATTCACCAGCTGCTGAGGGCACACAGGTGAAGAACAGAGGTTGCTGGGTGGACACAGGGGGAGGTGAGGCATATTTTCAAATGTTGTGTAAGGCCAGCTCAGACTTTATGGAGCGCCTGTGTAATTGTCATGGTGTGCCCGTGTAATGTGTAATGGTCTGAGTGCATGTGTCGTGGTCAGGGAGTGCCTGTGTAATGGTCAGAGAGAGCATGTATCGTGGTCAGGGAAGAGAGAGCCTGTGTCGTGGTCAGCGGAGAGAGCCTGTGTCTTGGTGTGCATGTGTAAGGGTCAGAGAGAGAGCATGCGTCGTGGTCAGGGAAGAGAGAGCCTGTGTCGTGGTCAGGGGAGAGAGCCTGTGTCTTGGTGTGCATGTGTAATGGTCAGAGAGAGAGCATGTGTCGTGGTCAGGGAAGAGAGAGCCTGTGTCGTGGTCAGGGGAGGGAGCGCTAGTGTATTGGTGTGCATGTGTAATGGTCAGAGAGCATGTGTCGTGGTCAGGGAAGAGAGCGCCTATGTCGTGGTCAGGGGAGAGAGCGCCTGTGTCTTGGTGTGCATGTGTAATGGTCAGAGAGCATGTGTCGTGGTCAGGGAAGAGAGCGCCTGTGTCGTGGTCGCGCCTGTGTCATGGTCAGGAGAGAGAGTGCCTGTGTCTTGGTGTCCATGCGTAATGGTCAGAGAGAGAGCATGTGTCATGGTCAGGGAAGAGAGAGCCTGTGTCGTGGTCAGGGGAGAGAGCCCCTGTGTCTTGGTGTGCTTGTGTAATGTTCATGGAGTAATTTGTGTTGTATTCATTGCATTAATGAATTAATATAAGGGATATTTAAAACAAGTATGTGAATTAGGTGCCATTTATCTGTGTCATAAATAGAGATGTGCGCCGACCCCCGTGTTTTGGTTTTGGATCTGTATGTCCTCTGGTTTTGGATCTGGATTGGTTTTGCCAAAACCTCCCTTCCGTGTTTTGTTTTTCGTTTTTGGTTTTGGAGCTGGATTTTTTTCTTCAAAAATCATAAAACTGCTAAAATCACATAAAATGGACCTGTTTTTGTTCCTACAGTATTAACCTCAATAACATTTATTTCCACTTGTCCGTCGAAAAGAAAGACACAAGGTATGACTTCAACCTAGGATCAAGTATGGTCGCCAAAATATAGTGATCTGATTTCAATAGATTGACAACCGTTGGATGGTGGTGAAGCGACTGAAGTGCTTGATCTACAAGTCCAACATACTTAGCGGAATCAGCTCCTCCAGTTTCTCCAGCTGCTTTTGCAAAAGTCTGATTAGGGGAGTGACTTGACTCAAGCTGGCAGTGTCTGAACTAACTTCACATGTGGCAAGTTCAAAGGGTTTGAGTATCTTGCACAACATGAAAATTATTCTCCACTGCGCTTGCATCCACTACACGATTTTAGCAGGCGATTGAACGATAACAACGTCGTTATCGTTCAATCGTTTAAAAATCATTTATAAATCATGCAGTGTTTGGTCGTTAACGATCAAAGATGCGTGCTCCCGATGGTCGTTTGATCGTCTCGTCAGTCGACCGAACCATGTAGGTCAATTTCACTTGATCTATTAAAGATCGTTTGCAAATCGTTCAGACTGAAAGATAAAATTTCAAGGGAAAAAATCAAAGGAAAATCGTTTAGAGGTTGGACAGGGAGTAGATCATCTAGTGGATGTGCCCCTAAAGGTTCATTCCCGCTCCTCTCTCTATGTTATAGGCCGTAGTGTAGCCTTGGATGGCCTTTTGCTGCTCCTCCATCTGCTGAAGCATATAGAGGGTAGAATTCTATCTAGTTACTACCTCTTGCTACAGCTGATGGCAGGGCAAATTCAACAGTTCTTGCTAGTTTTACAATCTTCGACACGCAGTTGCTGAATGTCGAAAATGGGCAGAAATCTTTTGGGCCACCGAGAGCATCTCCTGCATGACCCTGTCATTTTAAAAAAAATAGTTGCACCAACAAATTGTGTGAGCAGAACATGGGATGTGTTCGAATTTGCCCACATGTAATGCTCGTACAATATTGCTGGCATTGTCAGAAATCACAAATCCCAAGGAGAGTCCAAGTGGGGTAAGCCATTTTGCAATGATTTCCCTGAGTTTTTCTAAGAGGTTCTCAGCGGTATGCCTCTTAGTGAAACCAGTGATACACAGAGTAGTCTGCCTCTGAATGAGCTGGCATTTGTTAGATGCTGCTGCTGTTTGCACTGTTGGAGGCAATACACCTACCCAGTGGGCTGTCACAGCCATGTAATATTTAGTTTGCCCTGTCCCACTTGTCCACATATCTGTGGTTAAGTGGACAGTGGGCACAATGGCATTTCGGAGGACATTATTAAGGTTTTTTTTAATGTCCTTGTACAGATTTGGAATTGCTATTCCAGAGAAGTGGAATCTAGAAGGGACATGGTAGCGGGGACACAGGACCTCCATTAACTGTGTAAAACCCACTGCATTAATGACGGATACTGGACGCACATCTAATACCAGCATAGCTGTTATGGTGTCAGTAATCTGCTGTGCAACTGGGTGTCTGCTGTCATACTTGTTCACCATTGCAAAGGATTGTTTGACAGTCAGAAGCAGGCGTAGCACTCAAGGATCCTTCTGAGGAACCATGTATAGGAGAGGAGTCAGTCATTCTTATGAAATTGGATGCAGGACTACTTCCGATCACGAATGAGGATCTTGATGATGATGCAGATAGAAGGGAGCAGCTAGGTAACACTGGACTGATCGTTGCTTGTTTTTTTGTCCTCAAAGTTTCAGAATTTGAAATACCCTTTCCAATTTGATGAATGCGCTGCAAGTAATGTAACAGGGAGGAGGTTCCTAGATGGTTAAGGTCCTTACCCCTACTTACTGTTACATGGCAATGATTACAAATGGTTTGGCAAAGGTTGTCTGGATTTGGGTGGAAATAATTCCACACATGAGAAGTTGATTTTTTGTTTTTTTGCCCAGGCATGGCAACAATGGGATTTTTCCCACCATGGGCAACAACTGTTGCCTGATTTACAGTTTTTACACAAACATCCTCACCCTCAACATGCTCATCATCATCAACATCCTCATCATAATTGTTGTTATCGCTAACTACGTAAATATTCTCCTCATCCGCCTGGTGCAATTCCACAGAAGCATCCTCGTTTTCTACATCAGCATGTTAACTTGTGCTGCTCATCCCCACATTTGCAGAGGGCACACAAATGGTTGAAGGAGGATCCTCTTCAAGTACAGTATTAGAAAAGTCAGACTCACACACGGCAACGCGGACACACTTGGACTCTTCTCGGGGATCTGTGACTTTTCGAAGCACACAGTTGGTTCCGGTGTCTTACTCGTCTTAACATTCTAATTTTTTTTTGTTCCTTTCCTACAAGCAGAAGGGATTAAATCATCACAACTAGAACCACCAGTCATAAATAAAGCCAAGGCCTTATCCTTTCCTTGCCACTTCGTGTAGTGAATGGTATATTGAATTTTTTTTGTTTGTCTAAAGTTAATTTAGCTTTAGATTTGTTTTTCTTTAACAGGATAAAAGTTGATTTTACATGGCCTGACTTAAGCCCTGGTGCATCGGCCTTCCTAGATGACGTTGATGGCCTTGCATCATCATCATGTCTGCTGCCGGGAGCTACAAGACTGGTATGTGGGTCCTGTTCTACTGTCATGTAAATGTCCTCTATACTCACTGCAGTCTTACAGCACTGTCGCCAAGCAATTATAGCGCAGCTACATTGTGGCTAACGCACACAACCACACAGAAAAAAATATATTTTTTAAACTGGGGAAAAGCACCCCTGACCAACCTACCCTTGATAAACAACACAGACAGCCCCCCTGCGCAGCTACGTTGCTGATAAGTGTGCTAACGCCCACACATACACACAAAAAAAAACACTTATTAATTTGTTGGGTTGTTTTACACTAGGGGGGGAGCACCCCTGAACGAGGCAGCAGCCCCTTGATAAATGACAAATGCAGCACCCCTGCGCAGCAACACTGCTGATAAGTGTGGCTAACATGCACACACACAAAAAAAAAAACACTAATTTTTATTTATTTTTTACTCTGGGGAAGGAGAGCACCCTTGAACGAGGCAGCAGCCCCTTGATAAATGACATATGCAGCACCCCTGCATAGCTACATTGCTGATAAGTGTGGCTAACATGCACACACACAGAAAAAACACTTAATTTGTCTTTTTACAGTGGGGGTGAAGAGCACCCCTGATGGACAGAGCACCCCCTAGACAACACAGCAGAACCCCTTTATGGACTGCAGTGACACAGGAGCCACTGAATCCTCCATCTTTTGTCTGCAGCACAGCTCCTAGTATAGACAGAGTCAACACAGCCCTTATGGACAACAGGCCCAACACAGCAGCCAGCCCCTATGGACATTGGACAACAGCCAGCCAGCCCCTATGACAACACCTATGAACAGCAGCCAGCGCCTATGCACAGCAGCAGCACAGCCCCTCACTTGCGTCCTCTTCATTCAGTCTCCACAGCTGGAATGAAAATGGCGGCGAGTGCATGAAACCGTTATACAATCCAAAACCCGCGAGAATCTGACAGTGGGATGATGACCTTCTGCCTCGCTTTGAGATCCGAGTCAGGCGGGAAACCCCGAGCCAACTCGGATCTCGGCTCGGATCATTAAGTTTGGGTGGGTTCGGATCTCTGATATCCGAACCCGCTCATCTCTAGTCATAACAGGGTGGGTGCTCCCATCCTATATTCCTTATTATTATTTATTACTACTACAACAATATCCTACCCAAGACGGAGAAGCCTCCAGTAGTAGGCTAGGCTCCTATCTGAACAGGGCGCAGGAAAAAGCCTCCTCTGCATCCTGGAAGAGGATAAACTAAAGAAGACATAATGTGTAAAGCTGGGTACACACTAAATGATTGTATACCCAGCGATGCAACCCGCAATCCCAATGGGCCGACATATCAGGCGGTCCATACACACTGGGTGATCCGGCGTCCAATCGCCCGATATACTGCCCCCCGCCGCATAGCGGTGCATGGGATCGTTAGCCGCTTCACCTGATCTTCCTGCATGTACAAAATATCAGCCGATGCGGCTGACAACCCCACGAGAGCGCGCACTACACAATGTAGTGCATACACACTGCATGATATTGAAGATTTATGATTCAGATGCGTTAGAATCATGAATCATGCAGTGTGTAGGTGCCATAGGGGGCAATACTGTGTTTGGCATAAAGTTTTATAAGGGCAATTACTGTGGGGCATAATGTGTTATATGGGGTATTACTGTGGGGCATAATGTGTTATAAGGGGCTTTACTGTCAGGTATAATGTGTTACAAGGAGCATTACTGTGTGTGGCATAATGTGGTGTAAGGGGCATTACTGTGTGGCATAATGTGTCATAAGAGGGATTACTGTGTGTGGCATGATGTGTGAGGGGCAGGGCCGTAACTAGGGTGGTGCGACATGAGCCATGGCACAGGGCACTGCAGGGCAGGGAGCGCTGTTTGAGCCTGTCAAATTTTTGTTTATATTCATTCTCACTTGTAACTTCCTCTTCTTTTATCTCCGGCATCTCCTGGCCGTCCCTATCTTTCCCTGGCTGACTCCCCCTCCATCTGGCCACTTCCCCAAGCACCTGCTGTCACATCCTCTTTTATTTAACACACACAACTATCTGCCCCACAATTTCTGATGGCAGCCCTGAACACAGCCACTAATTCCCAACCCAAGAGTACACTTTCCAGTGAGTTCAGCTACCGGTGCAGTGTACATAAACAGATCTCCCCGCCACTGATATGTGCTGAATATACACTAAAAGTAGCACTCCTTCCGTCGTTGATCGACACTGCTGGCTCCAGGCTTGTGCACGGCTGTTCTGATGGACAAATCCTGCTTCAGGTGCAGCAGCACCAGTGCTCTCCTACATCTAGAGCTGGTGAGTTATACTGCATAATTATTGTGTATCATCACTGCAGCCATTGGATTCACACTGTATTTGGCAGTGACACCTGGATGACAGTGGTACAACGGGATTGGAACCAGTTCGTCATCGTATGGGACAAATCATATTTTTCATGGCCCTTACACCATGAGACTACGCTACTTTTTTGGACAAGAAAAGTGGTGGAGGGATATCAATGCTCTTTCTGGCCCAGGGCACCAAAAAGTCTAGTTACAGCTCTGGTGAGGGGCATTACTGTGTGGCATAATGTATAAGGTGCATGTCACAGTTGGTGCTAGTGAGTCACCTGTCTCAGGTGATGAACTGGAATCACTGGAGGCCGGCTGGACTGGAACCATGGATAATATGAATAGCTCTTTTAACATAAGTGGGTAGCAATGAGAACTGCCTTTGGTGATGAGTGACTGGAACTGGAAACTTGAAGCGTTGGAGTGAGACCAGAAGGAACTTGGACTGGGACCGGCAGGTAGGCTGACTGAGCTGGTCGGGGTACCAGTAGATGAGCTTGCAGATGGATGGTAGCACGTAAGCTACTTGGTGCAGCTAATGAGCCGTGAGGTGAGTGGACTTGCAGACGGATGGTAGTGTGGAAGCTACTTGTTGTGGCTTGGGAAGCCGTGGGTAGACATTGGTAGCTGGGTGGCTATGTGGAGCGGCTGGATAGCCGTGGGTAGACGCTGGTAGCTGGGTGGCTACGTGGAGTGGCTGGATAGCCGTGGCTAGACGTTGGTAGCTGGTTAGCTACGTGAAGCAGCTGGATAGCCGTGGGTGGATGCTGGTAGCTGGGTTGCTACGTGGAGCGGCCGGATAGCCGTGGGTAGACGCTGGTAGCTGGGTGGCTACGTGGAGCGGCTGGATAGCCATGGGTAGATGCTGGTAGCTGGGTAGCTATGTGGAGCGGCTGGATAGCCGTGGGTAGACGCTGGTAGCTGGGTGGCTACGTGGAGCGGCTGGATAGCCGTGGGTAGATGCTGGTAGCTGGATAGCCGTGGGTAGACACTGGTAGCTGGGTGGCTACTTGGAGCGGCTTGGGAGCCTTAGGTGAGAGATGGTAGTGTGGAAGCTACTTGGTGCGGCCTGGGAGCCGTGGGTGAGAGATGGTAGCGTGGAAGCTACTTGGTGCGGCCTGAGAGCCGTGTGGAGAAGCTGGTAGCGTGGAAGCTACTTGGAGCGCCTGGGAGCCGTAGGTGAGAGATGGTAGCGTGGAAGCTACTTGGTGCGGCCTGGGAGCCGTGGGTGAGAGATGGTAGCGTGGAAGCTACTTGGTGCGGCCTGGGAGCCGTGTGGAGAAGCTGGTAGCGTAGAAGCTACTTGAAGTGGCCTAGGAGCCATAAGTGAGAGGCTGGTAGCGTGGATAGCTGAATGCAGCAGGCTTACAGATAGCACTGGTCTAGGAACCAGCAGGAGCCTGAGACATACTGGTACTCAGAGGTACAGCTATAGCACAAGTTGTACACCACGGGACGTAACGAGATGTTCAAGCACTGAGTGCTATTAGAGGAGGATCTATATACCTAGAGTCTGGCAGCGATTGGTGGATACAGACAGGTGGTCTGGCAGTGGCATTCTGAGTGGAGCAAGGCACAACATGCAGAGGGAGTAATCATCTCTGCAGCCCTTGAGAATCAGGACCACACCTGTGATTCCAATTAAGACTAGCAATGCTCACAGACAGAGCAGGGTCCAGGTGATTAATCAGTTTGGGTAGGAGAGCAGTCTGCACACACAGAGATGTCACAGCCAGCATGATTCAGCCAGAGCAGATGTCCCAGGAGAATTACAAACACAGATCCATGGAGCAGCTGGTAAAGGTAAGTCACAAAAGGTAAAAACTAGCCAGGATTGTGACAGTACCCCCCTCTTCATGGGTGGACTCTGAACACCCAAATAAATACATAGGAGAACATGAAAAAATTAGACACCCAGGAAACTGAAAAACTTTCTTCCAAACATGACATTACAGGAGCTTCAAACATAGGGAAACATCACTCTAGAAACATTTCTTTAGACATCTTCTTAATTCTTACATTATTTGGGATACCAGGAGTGAAAATTCTTCAAAGGGGATGGTTCAAGACCTTCGTCGATTCTTCTTTCTGCTGCGAGAATGTTTTGTGCCAATCAACGGACATGGGATCTCTGGTAACTCCTTTGGAAATACATGACTGGAAAGGACAGGGTCAAATGGCAGATGGTTTTCAGGGAATGGAGAATTATCATATGCAGGATCGAGTTCAGACTCCGAGTCAGTATCTAAAGGTAAATCGAAGGTTTAGTAGGACTTGAACATTGATAGGACTCCTGGGAGGAACTAAGCGAAATATAACCAATTTTGATGGTGTTTTGGGAGGTACCACAGTATGATGAGGACAAGGAGGTGGGCGCACATCTCATGTTCAGGGATGCCAATTCTATAGTGCCACTCTCCTTGGATGCTTCGAATTCAGCATGTTGGTCCTTGAAAACTTGACCTTGTTCAGATTTCAGGGAAGTGGAGGACTCAGCAGAGGATGATTCCTTAGTAGAACCAACAGACTGCTTGGAGCGATTTTTAGAACTGAGAATTTCACTAGAATTTCGTTTGACAGGTTTAAGACCAAATTCTTTAATAACAGCTTCACTGAAAGTCCTTATTTTTAGAAGCACAGGATCTTTAGACTCGATGAAAGGATTGGCCCAGTCCAATGCCTTACCTCTAAAGGAAGAGAGAAGGTACTTAGTAAAGTCGGTAGGAGTGATACCACAAGCTGGATCTGCTTCCATGATTGCAGCATATTGCTCCAGTAATGCAAAGTATTGTGATAAGTCCCCATCAAAATATATGCATCCTGGAGTATCCGATGAAGTTTGTGTGTTCGAAGATTGTGGAGCACATTCAGGTGCAGAGCTGGAAGAGACTTGAGGATGCTACGATTGATGAGGAGTCAAAACAACTGAAGTTGACAGCTGTTCGGTACTTGGACTAACTAAAGGAACTGGAAGGAGCCAGAGACAGCAGCTTCAACAATCGAGGCTGAGAACAGACTACAGAAACTGTCATCCTCTGGAACGATATTAGCAGGAGACATTGAACAGGAACCATGATCAGATTTTGTAGTACAAGACACTTCTCCCTGATAACTGGAACTTGAAACCCCCTCCTGAGGCATGAGACTTGAGACCCCCTCCTGGGGTGCATGACTTGAGACCCCCTCCTGGGGTGTGAGACTTGAGACCCCTTCCTGGGGTGCGAGACTTGAGACCCCCTCCTGGGGTGCAAGACTTGAGACACCCTCCTGGGGTGCGAGAATTGAGACCCCCTCCTGGGGTGCGAGACTTGAGACCCCCTCCTGGGGTATGAGACTTGAGATCCCCTTCTGGAATGAGGCACTTGAATTCCCCTCCTGGGGAATAGCACTAGAAACCCCATCCTGGGGTATGAGACTTGAGATCCCCTTCTGGAATGAGGCACTTGAATTCCCCTCCTGGGGAATAGCACTAGAAACTCCATCCTGGGGTATGATACTTTAGACCCCCTCCTGGGGTGCGAGACTTGAGACCCCTTTCTGGGGTGCGAGACTTGAGACCCCCTCCTGGGGCATAATTCTTGTAACCCTCTCCTGGGGTGAGAGACTTAAGGTCCCCTCCTGGAGTACAGAACTTGACACTCCGTGTTGGAGTATGGGACCCAAAATCCCCTTCTGGGGAAGCTGACTCGGCTTTTCCTTTTGGGGTATGGAACATAAACCCCCCTTTTGGGATGCGAGGACAGAGACTTCCTCCTGGAGTGAGTGACTCAAAACCCCTTCTTGGGTTACGAGACTTGAGGACCCTCCTGGGGTTGAGACTCTGGAGACCCCTCCTGGGGTTGCCAACTGGAGTCCCCTACCGGAACAGGCAGAATCCGGGATGGGACCGGAACATGCAGAATCCGGGCTGGGACCGGAACAGACAGAATCCGGGCTGGGACCGGAACAGGCAGAATCCGGGCTGGGACCGGAACAGGCAGAATATGGGCTGGGACAGGAACAGGCAGAATCCGGGCTGGGACCGGAACAGGCAGAATCCGGGCTGGGACCGGAACAGGCAGAATCCGGGCTGGGACCGGAACAGGCAGAATCCGGGCTGGGACCGGGAACAAGCAAAATCCGGGACGGGACCGGAACAGGCATTGAGACGTTGACACATTGGTATACTGCTGGAATTGCAAAGGGGACAGCCTTTGATAAAGTGGTCAGAAGCTCCACAATAGCGACAGAGATGTAAATCTTTACGCCGCTGGCGTTCAGCCAAAGAGAGCTTGGAGCGCGGGTAACTTTGATGTCTCATTTTACTTGGCATGGAAGAATCTTTGGTTCTTAGAGATTCCAAGACAGAGTTTTTAGTTGAGACAGAAGTAGCTCTAAGAAATTCAGGAATGGTCTGAAAGATTTTGCTGAGTAGAGCCTGTAGCTGTTCCAGCAGTTGATGGAAAGTAGTTAGGGGTTCAGGTAAGATTTGGGTAACATCTAGCCGGTTAGTCAGAATTTGCAGAAGCTGTAGTACTTGATGCTGTACCGCCTCCTGTGAATCCAAGCGAGTGATTAGGTTATGGAAAGCACTCGATCCAGATTTAGGTGCTTGATCCGCCACCATCGTTAGGCTTGAACATACTGTCACAGTTGGTGCTAGTGAGTTACCTGTCTCAGGTGATGAACTGGAATCACTGGAGGCCGGCTGGACTGGAACCATGGATAATATGAATAGCTCTTTTAATATAAGTGGGTTGCAGTGAGAACTGCCTTTGGTGATGAGTGACTGGAACTGGAAACTTGAAGCATTGGAGTGAGACCAGAATGAACTTGGAGGGACCGGAGTGGGACCGGCAGGTAGGCTGACTGAGCTGGTCGGGGTACCAGTAGATGAGCTTGCAGATGGATGGTAGCACGGAAGCTGCTTGGTGCAGCTAATGAGCCGTGAGGTGAGTGGACTTGGAGGAACCGGACTGGGACCGGCAGGAAGGCTGACTGAGCTGGTCGGGTTACTAGTAGATGGTCTTGCAGACGGATGGTAGCGTGGAAGCTACTTGTTGTGGCTTGGGAAGCCGTGGGTAGACGTTGGTAGCTGGGTGGCTACGTGGAGCGGCTGGATAGCCGTGGGTAGACGCTGGTAGCTGGGTGGCTACGTGGAGCAGCTGGATAGCCGTGGGTAGATGCTGGTAGCTGGGTAGCTACGTGGAGTGGCTGGATAGCCATGGGTGGATGCTGGTAGCTGGTTGGCGACATGGAGTGGCTGGATAGCTGTGGGTAGACGCTGGTAGCTGGGTAGCTACGTGGAGCAGCTGGATAGCCGTGGGTAGATGCTGGTAGCTGGGTGGCTACGTGGAGTGGCTGGATAGCCGTGGATAGATGCTGGTAGCTGGGTGGCTACGTGGAGCGGCTGGATAGCCGTGGGTAGACGCTGGTAGCTGGGTGGCTACTTGGAGCGGCTTGGGAGCCGTGGGTGAGAGATGGTAGCGTGGAAACTACTTGGTGCGGCCTGGGAGCCGTGTGGAGAAGCTGGTAGCGTGGAAGCTACTTGGAGCGGCCTGGGAGACGTTGGTGAGAGATGGTAACGTGGAAGCTACTAGGTTCGGCCTGGGAGCCGTGGGTGAGAGATGGTGCGTGGAAGCTACTTGGTGCGGCCTGGGAGCCATGTGAGAAGCTGGTAGCATGGAAGCTACTTGGAGTGGCCTAGGAGCCGTAGGTGAGAGGCTGGTAGCGTGGATAGCTGAACGCAGCAGGCTTACGGATAGCACTGGTCTAGGAACCAGCAGGAGCCTGAGACATACTGGTACTCAGAGGTACAGCTATAGCACAAGTTGTACACCACGGGACGTAATGAGATGTTGAAGCACTGAGTGCTATTAGAGGAGGATCTATATACCTAGAGTCTGGCAGCGATTGGTGGATACAGACAGGTGGTCTGGCAGTGGCATTCTGAGTGGAGCAAGGCACAACATGCAGAGGGAGTAATCATCTCTGCAGCCCTTGAGAATCAGGACCACACCTGTGATTCCAATTAAGACTAGCAATTCTCACAGACAGAGCAGGGTCCAGGTGATTAATCAGTTTGGGAAGGAGAGCAGTCTGCACACACAGAGATGTCATAGCCAGCATGATTCAGCCAGAGCAGATGTCCCAGGAGAATTACAAACACAGATCCATGGAGCAGCTGGCAAAGATAAGTCACAAAAGGTAAAAACTAGCCAGGATTGTGACAGTGCACTATTACTGTGTGGCATAATATATAAGGGGCACTACTACTGTGTGGCATAATGTTTATAAAAGTAAAACTGTGTGGCATAATGTGAATGGCCTCTGTGTGGCGTAATGTGAATAAGGGGCACTATTGTGTGACGTAACATGAATAAGGGGCACTACTGTGTGACTTCTTTTGAATTGAAAGTAATACAGGTTGAGTCTCCCATATCCAAGTATTCCGAAATACAGAATTTTTTTTATCATGACTGAGATAGTGAAACCTTTGATTTTTGATGGTTCAATGTACACAAACTTTGTCTAAAGCACAAATTATTAAAAATATTGTATAAAATTACCTTCAGGCTCTGTGTATAGGGTATATATGAAACATAAATGAATTTAATTTCTGTACACAAACTTTGCTTGAGCCACAAAATAATTGAAAATATTGTATAAAATTACCTGCAGGCTGTGGGTCTGATTCAGAGCCGGGCGCTATTTGCGCTCGCTCGTTCAGAAAAAGGGGGTGGCTATTTAAATTAACCGTTCGCTCTTTGTGGTCTGTTGACGCCTCTAGGTCTGAACGAGCGAACAAAACATGCGGATGTTTTTTTTTAAAAAACGCCCCCTGGCACTTGCATTATACGTCATCTCCGCTATTTATTAGATTAATCGAGTACATCGAAAGGCGAATGAACTGCTCGCTATTCTTGTGGTTGCATTTTCCTACCGCAATCATGCGAGCAGTTCTGGCTAAAAGACACCCACCTGACGTGGTCAATGACGCTGCTTTCTTAATTATGCACTCCCATTAAACGCCCGTTTTGACCGTTTGGCACGTCTGCGTTAGGTTCTCCACTCCCCGTTTTTAAGCACCTTCCCCTGTTACCACCCACAAAAGCCTCATCCTGTCACTCAAAATAGCAGTCATTCGCTATATTGCGAGCACACGATTTCTGACCGCACTGACTGGTTCGCGCATGCGTACTGAAACCCATACGCATGCGCAGATGTGCGAACATCGCTCGGAACGAACGAGCGGCAGCTTACGAGCGGCTCTGAATGAGACCCTGTGTGTATAAGGTGTATATAACACACAAATGCATTCTGGGCCTCATTCAGACCCGGTCACAAGCGCTGAGCACTCGCAACTGGGTCAATGGTGGCCCACAGTGCATGCGCATGTGTGTGTATGTACAGATGTGTCCTCATATACCTTTCCTTTTTTTCTTCATTTGGCACAAGATGCACAACGACGAGCAGCAATTAGATAGATCCCAAATTTTTTTTTCCTGCAAAAGTATTCATATAAAGTATCAGATTAAAGTAGCAAATTTTAAGAAAAATTACAATGTGTGGATAATACACAGATTCAAATTTGGCAAATTTGGCGACACGGCTCGATTTTAGGAAAGGTGTATGTGGACACATCTGAATGCTTGTGTGTGTGTGCTATGTGTATATGTATTAATTATATATATATATATATATATATATATATATTACAAAGATGCCCTCCACTTGCGCTAAATGGTAATTTAAATAAATCTAATAAAAGAGGTAGAATATTTTAACCTCCAGCTGCACCTCTCTATTTGCCCCTTTTTAGATGAGCCTTTAGAAAAATGGAGATGTAGAGAAAGAGAGGGTGCTGGACCTTGGTAAAGGGATTCACCCTGTACAGTGAATCTCTAATAATTATATATAAATTTAAATGTATAATAACCATAAAATCAATTCATAATACAAAATTTCACAACAGATCAGTCCTGAATGGATAATGAGATAAGTAGAAGTCCCTTCTTGAGGTGAACTTAAAAATGTCTTTGGAACTCTCCATAGATGATTGGAAAGTTGATTTTCTCCAAATACCCGATCCTTTCTTTTAGGTCGTGCTGAAATAGACCCTCGCACCAGACAAACACCCAGACAAATTAGGCCGAAAGGCCACCATTAATATTTAAAAATATTTAATTGGCTTAAAAATATTTAATCACAAAACAACTGTTAGGTTTTTCTTACATAGAAAAGCTGTTACGTTCAATCCGTAATCGGGTAGGTTGTTACATCCACTGCTACACCTTATAGTCAGAAGCTCACAGAAGTGGATCCCGACTGTTTGACAGATATGACAATGTTATGAACCAATGCATTTCGTCCTTAAAAGGACTTCCTCAGGGGTAAATCACAATTATGGTGTGCAACATAAATGGGACCCAGTACTGTATATAACCAGGTGTACATCCGCTCCTAGCATACCAACAAGTGTCGGTATGCTAGCCCTTTCAGGATGCCGGCATCGGGATTCTAACAGCCAGGATCCCAAGCGATGGCATCTCATACCAATTCCCTGTGTGTATTATAAATAAATATATAAAAAATGTATGGAACCCCCCGTGAAAAATCCTGCATTTACCCTGACGTTTTGGCTGTTGTTACTTCAGGACAAAGGTAATGCAGTTACTGGAGGGAACGAGGTGGCTGACACAGCTCTGTCCTTCCAAGGTTTTATAAAATGTATACGGTAGATCTGTTCTGGCTTTCTTTTCCCAGGCTGGTACACCTTATAATTCATCTTACCCACTTTATCTATAAATTTAAATGGTCCTTGTCATTTGGCCAAGTATTTATTTTCTATTGTGGGAATCAAAATTAGCACTTTGTCCCAGGGAGCAAAGATGCGTATTTGGGCATTACACCCTTTGTTGTGCGTTTTGGGCCTAATCCATGTGTCTTTCACTATCGGCACAACTGCAGCTATTCTTTGATGCATCGGAAAAACATGCTCAATAACAGTTCTATAAGGACTGGGATGCCCCTCCTATGTCTCTTTTGCAATATCCAGCAATCTCCTTGGCTGTCTTCTATACAGCAAATCAAAAGGTTCAGAACCCCGTGAAAGATTGTGGAACCTCTCTAATGGCACCAATAATTGGGGTATCAAGTAATCCCAATCTTTCCCATCTTTATCCACCACTTTCTTTAGCATATTCTTTAAAGCTTTGATAAACCTCTCCACTAAACCATCAGTCTGTGGGTGATACACGAAGGTCCTTAGCTGAGTAACCTTAAACAGGTGGCATAAGTCTTTCATAATTATTGACATACACTGGGTACCCTGATCAGTTAGGATATTCTCACTCTACTAAAGACATGTACTAGCTGCCAAGCAATTGTCTTTGTTGAAGTATTGCGCAATGGTATCGCTTCTGGTGGCATAATCCATTACCACCAAACTATACTTATGACTTCGAGCAGACTTTATCAGTGGTCCAACCAAATTACTTAGCTGTTCTCTCAAAAAGGACCTCAGTAATGGGCATTGAGACAAGCAGACTTCTATAATGTGGCCTGGGAGCATGGCAGTGACACTCAGTGCAGGATGGACAGTTGTCAGATACATCTTTATGTACCATATCTATCCCTAGATGTCCTGCAGTTATATGTGGCCATGAGCCAGGGTCAACACCGTTCTTCTATATGCCTTAGGAACTATCAATTGTTCCACAATATCTTCTCCTTTTTTTGACATAAGATACAAATCTTGATGTACTGCCATGTAAGAGTATATCAACCTACTGTCAGGCTCTACTGGGTTTTCATCAGCCCCTTTTACATTCTCTCTAGCCTTTACCAGAGTAGGGTCTTTTAACTGTCAGCTGGTTCTCAACATTAGGGTGTACATCATTCTGTGCCCCACTGCTGCTTTCATAATTTTCTGACTCCCCAATCATGCTTGGAAAAGGGAACACTTCAGACTCAGGGGAACATTCCCACTGCCCCTGTATCAATAACATTATCAAGTGGGTCTGTAGTAAATTAGGTTTCCCACAGCTTCTAGAAGTGGGAAAAATCTCTCCCCAATATAGAATCATACAGGGAAAGATCGGGATGGAAAACCAGCCCAGAAAATTAATGGAAGCAGCCCTATTGGGGGCGAGGTGTGTTAAACAATCGGAATCTGTCAAGGGGAACTGGAGCCCTCTTCATATGCTAATGACGCTACAAAGCCCTTCTCTGGTGTACATTTGTGCGTGGGAATTTGCAGACGCCCACTGTCAGTGTCTACAGACACTGTAATCATGCTTTGTGTGTCTTTAGATGCCACCATCAGTCAAACCATTGAAACCTTCACCAGCCCTATGCTAGATGCAGATCATCCATCTGAGTATGGTCTCCAGTGTGAGCAATTCAGCATCTCTGTACGCACCCACTTTCATCAACATGCCCGTGTCTCTACTATAACATGCCCATACTACATTACATCTGAGTCTGATTAGCCAAACTCCTGTAACTGCCTAGGACAGCCCAACACAACTCTAATACACTACACTACTTGGTGCGTGTGTCTCAATGTGTACTGCAACTCTGTACAGATGCCATTGGGATGCATGCATGGTGCAACTCAGAAGAAAAACTTTGCACAAGATAAAATAAAACACTTTGGCCTCCACAGGAAAAGAAAACAAACACATTAACCTTAACAGAAAAAAAATAAAACACAATGGCCCCCAACAGGAAAACAAAAAAAATTGGCCCCCAACAGGAAAAAGAACAAACTCATTGGCCTCAACAGAAAAAATAAAACACAATGGCCCCCAACTTAGGAAAATAACACATTGGCCCCCGACAGGGAAAAAAACAACAACACATTGGTCCCCACAGGAAAAAACAAACACATCCCCCCCACAGGAAAAATAAAACACATTGGCCCCCACAGGAAAAAAAATTATAAAACACATTGGCCCCTGTCAGGGAAAAAAAAAACATTTTGGTCCCCAACAGTGAAAAAAAAAAAACACATTAGCCCATGAGAAAAAAAAAGCATAAACATATTGGCCCCCACAGGAAAAAACTAAAACTATACACCTGTCCAATCCCCTGTACACATAGCTCTATATGCCTTCCCCCCACCTATACATATGGGCTGATGTGTACTTGGCTGGGATGTGGCCTTAAGAAAAATGGATCTCAGACTGCACATTCTGGACATATATATATAATTGGAGGTGCTACCTGTGGAGACCATTAATATATACACAAAGAAGAAATACAGGTGCACAACTCCAAATTAACTGATTATATATAAATAAATACATTTTGCAGTAAATACAATAGAGGTTTTTGGCATAATCTTGGGCAAGCTTATGGGCCTGCCCACCATATCCGGGTAACCTCTTGTCGGGCAGGTCCCTAACATACTAAGGCTCAAATCCAGAGCGCAGCACACCCCCAAACTAGCCCAGCCAAACCACCCCAAGGCACCGCTCTAATAAGAAAAGTGAAGTGTTAAGAGCAGCCGCTGGCCGCATATAAAGCATAAAAATAAAAAAGTGAAATACATATATATAAAAGAAACAGTGAGGTATTAAAATGTGTTAAAGAAAAATGTGTTATACTGCGGTGCCCTGAAGCAGATCAGCAAAGCAATCTAGGGGGACCCACACCCCAAAAATGAACCAAAGCTTCACTACACAGTCTAAATATTAGCAGGACTTACCTATTATTGTGCCTCTGACTGGTGTGCATATTACATTGCCAGACTCCATGCTGTAACCAATGTAGTAGAAGTGCTAGTCTGAGTGGGAAGTGGCTCAGGCTTCCCAGGTGTGCAAATCAATGCACTAATTAGTTTACAAAGAAAATGGATCTCAGACTGCACATTCTGGACATATATATATAATTGGAGGTGCTACCTGTGGAGACCATTAATATATACACAAAGAAGAAATACAGGTGCACAACTCCAAATTAACTGATTATATATAAATAAATTAGGGGTGAGCGGGTTCGGATTTCTGAAATCCGAACCCCCCCCGATCCGAGTCCGATCCGAGTCAGGCCCGACTTTTCCCGCCTGACTCGGATCTGAAATCGAGGCAAAACGTCATCATCCCGCCTTCCGAGTCTCGCGGGTTTTGGATCCTATATAAGGTACCCGCGTCGGCGCCATTTTCTCACTCGGCTGTGGACAGTGAAGAGGGAGGGTGGGAGTTAGGGCTGGCTGGGCTGTGTAGTGTAGTGTAGTGCTGCTGTTGTCCACTACTTCAAAGTCCATAGGGGCTGGCTGTGTTGTGCTGTGCTGCTGTTGTTAATAGGGGCTGTGTCCACTACTTCAAAGTCCATAGGGGCTGGCTGGACTGTGTTGTGCAGTCAGTTCTCCATAGGGGCTGTGTCCACTCCAAAGTCCTGTGCAGTGTCCCAGTCCTAAAGGGGTGCTGTAGTGTTGTCCAGGGGTGCTCTGTCCATCAGGGGTGCTCCCCCCAAGTGCTAAAAAAATAATATATTTTCTGTGTTTGTGAATTGTGTGCGCAGTAGCCGCACCTGCATCAACAAAATAGTGCCAAGCGTGCGCCTGTGTCATAAGTAAAGGGCCGGCTGGCTTGACCGTTAAAGGGTGCTGTAACCCCCAAAGTACACTCCAGTCCAAACCAAAAAAAAAATTATTTTCTGTGTTTGTGAATTGTGTGCGCAGTAGCCGCACGTGCATCAACAAAGTAGTGCCAAGCATGTGCCTGTGTCATAAGTAAAGGGCCGGCTGGCTTGACCGTTAAAGGGTGCTGTAACCCCCAAAGTACACTCCAGTCCAAACCAAAAAAATATATATTTTCTGTGTTTGTGAATTGTGTGCGCAGTAGCCGCACGTGCATCAACAAAGTAGTGCCAAGCGTGCGCCTGTGTCATAAGTAAAGGGCTGGCTGGCTTGACCGCTAAAGGGTGCTGTAACCCCCAAAGTACACTCCAGTCCAAACCAAAAAAATATATATTTTCTGTGTTTGTGAATTGTGTGCGCAGTAGCCACACGTGCATCAACAAAGTAGTGCCAAGCGTGCGCCTGTGTCATAAGTAAAGGGCCGGCTGGCTTGACCATTAAAGGGTGCTGTAACCCCCAAAGTACACTCCAGTCCAAACCAAAAAAAAAATTATTTTCTGTGTTTGTGAATTGTGTGCGCAGTAGCCACACGTGCATCAACAAAGTAGTGCCAAGCGTGCGCCTGTGTCATAAGTAAAGGACCGGCTGGCTTGACCGTTAAAGGGTGCTGTAACCCCCAAAGTACACTCCAAACCAAAAAAATATATATTTTCTGTGTTTGTGATTTGTGTGCGCAGTAGCCGCACGTGCATCAACAAAGTAGTGCCAAGCGTGCGCCTGTGTCATAAGTAAAGGGCCGGCTGGCTTGACCGTTAAACGGTGCTGTAACTCCGAAAGTACACTCCAGTCCAAACCAAAAAAATATATATTTTCTGTGTTTGTGACTTGTGTGCACTGTGGCTGCACGTGCATCAACAAAGGAGCAGTGCGAAGCGTGCGCCTGTGTCCCATAAGTAAAGAGCCGGCTGGCTCATTTCTTAAAGGGTGGTGTAACCCACAAAGTGCACTACTCTCCAGCAAAAATAAAAAAATATTTTCTGTGTTTGTGTGCGCTTTAGCCGCACATATATATCAATATAACATAAATGGAGGACCAAACTTTCTCAGATAAAAATAAAATAGGGAAAGATCAAGAACCACTTCCTCCTAGTGCTGTTGTTGCTGCTGGGAGTTGTTCATCATCCCAGAGAGGAAGTAGGAACATCACTACTTTTACTAAACAATTGACCCTCCAACAGTCCCTAGCGATGAGGATGAAGTACGACAGCAGTCATCCTGAAGCAAAACGTATAACTGAGGCCTTGACTGCTATGTTGGTGTTAGACGTGCGTCCGGTATCCGCCATTAGTGCAGTGGGATTTAGACAATTGATGGAGGTAGTGTGTCCCCGGTTCCAAATCCCGTCTAGATTCCACCTGCATCCTCAAAGCAGCAGCGACAAGCGTGCGTCTGTCTGTTAAAGGGTGGTGTAACTCTCAAAGTGCTCCAAAAAATAAAAAACTATTTTTTAAATGTGTTTGTGACTTGTGTGCGATGTAGCCGCACGTGCATCAACATAGTAGCAGCGCCAAGCGTGCGCCTGTGTCATAAGTCAAGGGCTGGTTTGGACATCTGGTCCGGACTGAAGGACGTGCCAACAATTTCTGACAAGTCTACTGTCACTGCATATGATACTGTCTTCAAAGCAGCAGCGACAAGCGTGCGTCTGTCTGTTAAAGGGTGGTGACACCCTCAAAGTGTGCTACACAAACAATAAAAATATTGTTCTTTTTTTTTCTGTCTTTGTGAAATGCGTGGGCTGTAGCCGCACTTGCATCCTTAAAGCAGCAGCGACAAGCGTGCGTCTGTCTGTTAAAGGGTGGTGACACCCTCAAAGTGTGCTACACAAACAATAAAAATATTGTTCTTTTTTTTTCTGTCTTTGTGAATTGAGTGGGCTGTAGCCGCACTTGCATCCTCAAAGCAGCAGCGACAAGCGTGCGTCTGTCTGTTAAAGGGTGGTGACACCCTCAAAGTGTGCTACACAAACAATAAAAATATTGTTCTTTTTTTTTCTGTCTTTGTGAATTGAGTGGGCTGTAGCCGCACTTGCATCCTCAAAGCAGCAGCGACAAGCGTGCGTCTGTCTGTTAAAGGGTGGTGACACCCTCAAAGTGTGCTACACAAACAATAAAAATATTGTTCTTTTTTTTCTGTCTTTGTGAATTGTGTGGGCTGTAGCCGCACTTGCATCCTCAAAGCAGCAGCAACAAGCGTGCGTCTGTCTGTTAAAGGGTGGTGTAACTCTCAAAGTGCTCCAAAAAATAAAAAACTATTTTTTTAATGTTTGTGACTTGTGTGCGATGTAGCCGCACGTGCATCAACATAGTAGCAGCGCCAAGCGTGCGCCTGTGTCATAAGTCAAGGGCTGGTTTGGACATCTGGTCCGGACTGAAGGACGTGCCAACAATTTCTGACAAGTCTACTGTCACTGCATATGATACTGTCCTCAAAGCAGCAGCGACAAGTGTGCGTCTGTCTGTTAAAGGGTGGTGACACCCTCAAAGTGTGCTACACAAAATAAAAATATTGTTCTTTTTTTTCTGTCTTTGTGAATTGTGTGGGCTGTAGCCGCACTTGCATCCTCAAAGCAGCAGCAACAAGCGTGCGTCTGTCTGTTAAAGGGTGGTGTAACTCTCAAAGTGCTCCAAAAAATAAAAAACTATTTGTTTAATGTGTTTGTGACTTGTGTGCGATGGAGCCGCACTTGCATCTTCAAAGCAGCAGCGACAAGCGTGCGTCTGTCTGTTAAAGGGTGGTGACACCCTCAAAGTGTGCTACACAAACAATAAAAATATTCTTCTTCTTTTTTTTGTCTTTGTGAATTGTGTGGGCTGTAGCCGCACTTGCATCCTCAAAGCAGCAGCGACAAGCGTGCGTCTGTCTGTTAAAGGGTGGTGACACCCTCAAAGTGTGCTACACAAACAATAAAAATATTGTTCCTTTTTTTTCTGTCTTTGTGAAATGTGTGGGCTGTAGCCGCACTTGCATCCTTAAAGCAGCAGCGACAAGCGTGCGTCTGTCTGTTAAAGGGTGGTGACACCCTCAAAGTGTGCTACACAAACAATAAAAATATTGTTCTTTTTTTTTCTGTCTTTGTGAATTGTGTGGGCTGTAGCCGCACTTGCATCCTCAAAGCAGCAGCGACAAGCGTGTGTCTGTCTGTTAAAGGATTACATCGGTGACAGCATCCAAGTAGGCATGTCAGACAGTCCGTACCTGTACTGGCAGGAAAAAGAAGCAATTTGGAGGTCCCTGTACAAACTGGCTCTATTTTACCTGAGTTGCCCCCCCTCCAGTGTGTACTCCGAAAGAGTGTTTAGTGCAGCCGGGAACCTTGTCAGCAAAAGGCGTAGGAGGTTGCTTCCACAAAATGTGGAGAAGATGATGTTCATAAAATGAATTATCAACTCTTCCAGGGAGACCAGCCTCCAGAACATACAGAGGGACCTGTGGTTGTGGATTCCAGTGGGGACGAATTAATACTCTGTGAGGATGAGGATGTACACAACACTGAAGAGGGTGAGGAATCGGTGGATGAGGACAACATCTTGCCTCCGTAGAGCCAGTTTGTGCAGGGACAGATTAATTGCCAGCTTATTTTGTGGGGGCCCAAACGAACCAATCATTTCAGCCACAGTCGTGTGGCAGACCCTGGCGCTGAAATGTTTGGTTTGTTAAAGTGTGCATGTCCTGTTTATACAACATAAGGGTGGGTGGGAGGGCTCAAGGACAATTCCATCTTGCACCTCTTTTTTTTCTTTGCATTATGTATAGTTTGGGGCCTAGTTTTTCAAACTGCCATCCTGTCTGCCACTGCAGTGCCACTCCTAGATGGACCACGTGTTTGTGCCGCCCACTCGTATCTCTTAGCATAGTCATCCAGCTACCTCGGTGCAACCTTTTGGATATAAAAACACTATTGTGAGGTGTGAGGTGTTCAGAATATACTGGAAATGAGTGGAAATTAAGGTTATTGAGGTTAATAATAGCATAGGAGCAGAAAAACCCACAAATTCTGTGATTTTAGCTGTTTTTATGCTTTTTTTCAAAAAAATACAGATCCAAAACACAAAACCCAGAACCCAAAACACGGAAGGGTGGTTTTGGCAAAACCAATCCAGATCCAAAACACGAAGAAAGATCCAGATCCAAAACACGAAAAGTGGCCGGTGCACACCCCTAAAATAAATACATTTTGCAGTAAATACAATAGAGGTTTTTGGCATAATCTTGGCCAAGCTTATGGGCCTGCCCACCATATCCGGGTAACCTCTTGTCGGGCAGGTCCCTAACATACTAAGGCTCAAATCCAGAGCGCAGGACACCCCCAAACTAGCCCAGCCAAACCACCCCAAGGCACCGCTCTAATACGAAAAGTGAAGTGTTAAGAGCAGCCGCTGGCCGCATATAAAGCATAAAAATAAAAAAGTGAAATACATATATATAAAAGAAACAGACAGTGAGGTATTAAAATGTGTTAAAGGAAAATGTGTTATACTGCGGTGCCCTGAAGCAGATCAGCAAAGCAATCTAGGGGGACCCACACCCCAAATATGAACCAAAGCTTCACTACACAGTCTAAATATTAGCAGGACTTACCTATTATTGTGCCTCTGACTGGTGTGCATATTACATTGCCAGACTCCATGCTGTAACCAATGTAGTAGAAGTGCTAGTCTGAGTGGGAAGTGGCTCAGGCTTCCCAGGTGTGCAAATCAATGCACTAATTAGTTTACAAAGAAAAAAGGATCTCAGACTGCACATTCTGGACATATATATATAATTGGAGGTGCTACCTGTGGAGACCATTAATATATACACAAAGAAGAAATACAGGTGCACAACTCCACATCAGAATGAGGTAATGAATGACGGAACAATATGTTGTTCTGTCCTTTATTACCTGCTTGCGATATCATCCGTTTGGATGTGCAGGATGGCTGACCGGACTATGTCGCAAGCAGCCATGGGAGCGCACAAATTGGCCATAAACCCTGAGCGATGTGGCTGATATGTCATTCCGATTTGGCCGGAAATGACATATAGTGCCGACATGGTCTCAGAGTGTACCCGGCAAAAGACATCTGATCATATTATTAGCAAGTCTTTTACGAGGTGGAAACCTTCCTTGCACAGCTGGCCAAACTCCAGGTTCCAAGCCTACCATCTCTGGATTTTTAAGTTCAATCCACTGCCCAACACTCTTCCCTCTTGGAACAGTCTTTCCAGAATTAACTGGCGATCACCGTTATGGGACTAGGGGCAGTTGGAGTATGCTCAACAGTTCCTCAGCCACCACATACCTCTCCACCATTTCCACCAGCTGCAGCCATAACAACCATTTCCACAATTTGCAGCCCTGTTAAAGTTTCTGGTTGCAGCTACTTCTTGGTGAGATGGATGAGATCATGCATTTGAGAGCGGGGAGATTTATCCATTTGGTATCCCCCATTTGGTATCCCCAGTGAAAACTCATTGTACTCAAACAGACATTGTGACACCCAAACTAGTCAAAATCTCAGTTTTCAGTTTATCATAGTCCTTGGCTTAAGTCAAAATACGCATTTTGAGGTTCCCCTGACAGAAAGGGTGGCAAAAGGCCTACCTACCAATTTTTAGGCCAAATTTCTCTCTCCATTTTTCTTTCAAAAGTTGTTAGATAGGCTTTAATATCATCACTCTTTGTCATCTTTTGCAAATAACGACTAGCCCATGTGGTGCTGAAGTTAGTTGTGACATCAGTGTAAGCATTTTCAGACAGTGTTGCCAGATACTGCACCACCATTTTAGAGGCTTTGCTATGCTACTTCTGGGTTTCCTCAGCATCCATTTGTTGTTGCCTCTGGAGTTCATCTATATCCAATTGTAGTTGCCTCCTCAATGGCTAATTGTTGCACCCTGGTATCTCGTGGTGTTGGTGGGAAGCAGAATCTGGCTCCCCTCTACATCTAATGATGACACCAGCAGGAATTTAACATAACAGTCTATTCCCAGCAGAAAAAAAATTGCCTGTCTGTCACTTTTTCACAGAATTTTTTTTAGCTGCAACTTAGGTACAATGCTCACATTTTCCACCATGTGTGGCAAGGGTACCGACTCCAGGGGTAAATGGTTGCACTTGTCACGCAGCTGCCAAGTAATAGTACACCAGTCCAGGGCCTTGATAGCTGCAGATAATTATATTAGCAGCACAAAAATAAACGGAACATGAAAGTATACAGTATCCTGGCCTGTCCTAGTCTAACTAAACAAAATGATTTCCTGGGGTAAATTTACTAAGATGGGAGTTCTATTAAGAAGTGATTTTGCCCATAGGAACCAATCAGATTCCAGGTATTATCATCTAGAATGTGCTAGATAAATTCGAATCTGATTGGTTGCTATGGGCAACATCACTTCTTAATAGAACTCCCATCTTAGTAAATGTACCCCCCTCTCTCAGAGTGGAGGGACCTAACATCCCTCTCTTTTTTTTATGTATTTTATTGATTTTCAACTAAATTTACAATACAAACTTAAGTAAAATAAATGTCTGAGAGATTGTACAATAACATTGATCAACGATGTAACATTTGAATAAGATCCATTTTAAATTCAATGAAGATTATCAAGTCAAACCTGTTTACGTCTATTGAAATTTACAGATCGAAATTTCTGCTCTGTTATTATCACATATTCAATTTGAGGCGAAAAGTCCGTTATCGGCGATAATTTATTGCCGATGACGTAATTTTCGCCATTTTCAATTATCCCCATATTCAATTTCAAATACTTTTTGCAGGTGCGAAAAGTTTTTGTAAAAAAACGGGGATAAGTTTTCACCACTGCAGAAGTGGCAAAAAAAAGTGCAGAATTGGGGTTTGGGGGTTGCCGAATAAAAAAAATAGCCTGCAGCCTTTGGGATGTCCCCTTAATGTAATCTGTGTAAAAAAAACTTTAAAAATATCCTCAGGACACCCCAAAAACGGTACTTTCATTTTGGGGTGCCGAAAAAAAATATTGGGGAACAAACTTAAAAACTAGCGAAATAGCCTCAGGAGGGGTCCCCATGTATGCGGCAGGTGTTTTCTAGAATGCAGGTGGTTGCGGCAGGTGGATTTTTGAAGAATTTTAAAAAATCACTTTAGGGACTTAAAAATATGCTTGCACCCATTTTCATGTACCCCAAATTTGATGGAACTAGTTTTTTTTTTTTTTTTTTTAAAGATAAATGCTATTCTTCACTACTATTTAAAAACCCCAAGTACCTTCAGCAGGCCAAATTGGGGGTACCCATAGTGATCCCCCATGTCAGACCATCTTTTGGGGGGTGACAGGCTGATTTCCCAGGACTTTACGATACTTGCCTTTCCGCCAGGTCCCATTTTCGCCGGATCCTAATTGACTAAGGGGATAAGCGAGCACGCGCCCGATACTTTATCCCCTCCTAAAATGGCGATGATGGTGAAAAGTTCGATCTGTGACTTTTTGCCTCAAATTGAATATGCCCTGAAATATTGGTAGGAGCTATTACAATATTAAACCTCTCATATACAAAATCAAAATAAACACAATGTTATTTAGAACATGACAAAACAAGACAAGGGGAGGGAGACACAAATAGAAAGAAGAGGTTGGGGAGGAGGGAAGGAAAATATCTACAGCAAAATTAGAGTACATTACTAAGATCAACAGTTGTTATTTGGATAATTCTTTTATTGAAGGTTACTAAGAAAGTACCAACTAGTGTTTTCAAAGAGACTTATATACAATTCTGAAGTGGCGAATCTAAAGACTCTATACCGTATATTGCCCCCATTTTTTATAAAACCTAAAACCACCTATCTGAACATCTGGTAATGTTGACTGTCTCTCAAAATAAAGTGTTTTTAGCAATGAGAGCTTGACTGATTGTAAGTGAGGAGCTTTTTCGGAGGTCCAGTTTAGCAGAATAACTTTTTTTGCAATGGTATAACAATAATTGTCAGTATGGGAATCAAGTGTTAAGAGATTGGAATGGATACCAATTTTGAAGTCTGCGCATAAAAAAGCTAAGGGGTCTAGAGGCAAATGGAGGTTGAATGTCGAGTTAATATAGTTGAGAACCTTGTTCCAGAATTTTTTGACTTTAGAACAGCTCCAAAAATTATAAGAAAAGAGCCCTTTCTGTGCTGAGCACTTGGGGCATTGAACCAATTCATCAGCCACCATGTGCATACGTTGGCCTTGGGAATATAAGCTCTATTGGTTGTGCGAAAATTAACTTCCTGAAGAGTAGCAGAAGGGAAATATTTCAACTGGAGTTCCATTGTGGTAAGTGACTCTGCTGAAGAGAAATTATCAGGAAAATCTTGACACCATTTATCGTGTAAAGGTTTCCAGAGTACAGATTTATTCACAATCATGAGATCCCAATATAAATGTTTTGTTTTATATGGGAAGGACATAACAAATGATAACAATGAGTGCAATACGTCATCATCTGACGACACAGAGATAGGAATTGTTAAAGAATTAATAAAGTGTCTCACTTGCAGATACATATAAATATTGAGAGTTAGGCAAACCATAATTAATTTTTAATGTTTGGAAAGGCAGGCGGACAACCCCCAGATCAAATACATATTTTACTGCTATGATACCCTTTATTCTCCATTCTTTAAATTGAGCGCTATCTAGAGCTGGAGGAAAACAGGGATTACCACATAATGGAATATATTTGGATGAGGTGTGACAACAAGAGAGAAGTTTGTTCATTTTATCCAGGAGAAATATGTATCTCTAAATAGAAGATTACGCTTTACTACAGCAGGTAATAATTTTTGGGGAGTGTGTAATAAGGCGCTCAAGGGAAGCGGGGAGACCAGTGCTTCTTCCAAGTGCAAATTAGTGAATGTTGACCAATTTAGCAACCAATCAAAAATATATCTGAAAAACACTGCATGCATAAACCATTTGATATTAGGAATAGCCAGGTCTCCCTCACCTCGCTGAAGACATAATTTAGTCATAGAAATTCTGGCCATAAAAATTTCGAGAAGATTTTAGAACAATGAGTGAAGTCTGATTCAGAAAGACGCAGAGGTAACATCTGGATGATATATGATAATTTGGTGAAAATAACACTTTTTAAAACAGAAGCACTTACATTCAGTAATCAGTTTCTCTCAACAGGCTTCTGACCTGTTCCCCAGGCAGTGAGAAAGTGACTACAGACACTGACGCACCCTTTATCAACCTTTCACAGGTGGTCTGGTAATTAAGGCTACTAATCAGCTTCTGCCTACCAGGCAGAAGCTAAAAACCTGGGGCATATATATCTTTCCTTGACAACCATTCCAGTGTTTTTGTCACACATTGCATAATAATCATTATACTTGCAGCGATACAGAATCACTGTACTTGTAGCACTGCACAGAGGCGTCACCAGGTATGTGTTATGATACCCAAAGCCTGCTTTGTGTGAACCCCCTAAAGCCCAGGCAGCAAGGTCTTCCACCAATAACAACCGCCCGTTGTTCCCTTAGAACTAGGTGATGTTCAACGGTACATAGGCAGCTGCCTGGATTTATCACTTGAGGTAGAAGAGGTTCACACGAAGGTACAATGGGATTCAATGGTGAGAGAATTGACAGGAACAGAACAGGTTTAGATAGACTTGGGAGATATGACTAGTGAACCAATGGTGCGCGCCTTGAAGCCAATAGTAGAAGAAACTATATAATTGATGCGGCTTTGAGAGCCTATGGGGCAGTTTGGAGACAATTACAGAAGCTTGTACACAGTTGATGCGGCTTAGAGAGCCGATGGTGCGGCTTGGAGCCGTATGCAGAAGCGACTAATAATCGATGCAGATTTGAGAGCCAGTACACAAGTTTGAGTAGCAGTTTGTATACTAATAGTGTACTGTGTTCATGAAAGTTGGTACACAAGTTTGTGTACTAGTTAGTGTACAATGGCATGGCTTTGAGAGCAGGTGGCTGCATGGATGCTGCTGTTGGGGTTAGGGAACCATAGGAGAGACAGGAGAGCCGGTGGCAGCACGGACGCTGCTGATTCGGCTAAGTAGCCATTGGAGAGACAGTGGCAGCACGGTCACTGCTGATGCGGCTAAGGAGCCATTGGAGAGGCTGGAGAGCCGATAGCAAGGTAATACCACTGGAATACCCTTCCACGAGGTGATACAGAATGCTGACGTTGCGGCTGAGCTGAGAGGACCTACAGGAATGCTATAGTCGGCGAGGTGGCAAAAGGTCAGTGTTTTCAAATAGGAAGATAAACTAATCATGCTCTGCTATGGATAACACATGACCTCCTGAGGCGAAACAACAGCGTTATGAGAAGGTAAACTGCCAGAGAGAGACAAGTCGTTGCCGCGACTTGTAACAGTATGGTGACACCCAGTGTGGTACTTGCCTACCCCTTGGGAGGCTACGCCCCCCTGATTTTCCCCATTTAGGGGGCAAGACCACATGTCACTCCCCCTCCTTGTCAAGCTGAGGGCTTACCCAGTGCTTCGGGAGGTGCACGCATCATGAAGTCAGCAGCCTAGGTTACGGGATGTCAATGGTCTATTTGCCAGCTCCGGAATCATGACAGCTGTCGGGATCCAGGCTCCAGTATACCAACCGCTGGCATCCCAAAGATATCAGGGGGTTAGGGAAGGGATAGGTTTAGAGGTTAGGCACTAGGGAAAGGGTTATGGTTAGTCAGTAAGGGGTAGGGTTAGGTTTAGGGTGCGAGGAGAGGGAAGTTAGGGTTAGGCACTGGGGGGAGATTAGGGTTAGGCACCGGGGAGTGAGGGGTAGGGGTAAGGGTTAGCAGTAGAGAACTTACCTTGTAATGTCAGGATGCCGCTGTCGGTATTCTGACAGCAGGCATCCTAGCAGCCGGGATCCCATATCCCACCACTGTAGCTCTGCTCATTGACACCATCCATGGGGGTGACACCAAAATAGCAGAGCCACTCTGCCATTTTGGTGTCATCCGGAGCAGCCCACACCCCCCTAGTGACGCCACTGGCACTGCATAATCATTATATATGCAGAACCACATCACCATTATACTTGTCGTGTTGTAATGCATAATCACTAATTGCACTGTATAATCATTATATTGTAAGTACTGTACTATAGTCAAAGCACTGCATAATCACTATACTCTAAGCACGGCATAATTGCTATACTCTTAGCACTGCATAATCACTTAACGATATTAAAATGAACCTCTATATACCCCTGCCTGTATCTTCTAAAATCCTTCCTATAAACCTCTAAGGATGACGCTAATTTGCGTAAGCAGTCATACAGTACATAAAGACTTAGACCTGGAATCTGTGGTTCCAAAGCACAAGTGTTATTCAATTAAAAGTTCAGACAGTTACACGCAATTGATCCAGACACAATTTAGGCGCAAAAGGAATTATACAGACCCAAGTACAGTATACATACGCAGCGCTTCCGGACCTGAAGATAGGCATCAGTAAGAGACCCCTCATCATTCAGCACGAAGACTAAGAACCCAGCGTTTGAGCACACATATTTATACCCCCCCCCCAGAATAGACAGGACAATAGAGAAGTTTTTTGCTGATGTCATTGGTTCCCAGGGGAGAAGCATCTGTTACAGAGCATTTAACAGGCTGGTTAAAATAGACTCTCCCTGCCTCTAACAGCTGGGGGTCTTTCCCTTCCCACCCCCCTGTAACATCCTAACAGTTGTTCATGAAATATACATTTTGTTGTTTGTAGTCTCTGCGATCCATAACTCGAGTATGCATGATGCGATCTCCCCACCGATAACACCGGAATACTGTAAAAAGAGTACGCATCAGTACGAAACCAAACACGACTTGTTTAGCATGTATAAAACCTTAGTTATCAAATATCTTTATTTCTCAGCATTTAAACTAACTGAACCAACTTAAATCATATACTTTAAAGCTTATTAAACCTTATGTGTGAATATGTAATGTGTAAGTATTCGGGGTTTGATATAAGGACGCTAGTTAACTTGGGGCAGATGCGTGCGCATAAAGCTAATAAAACAGCGGTTTCATACAAAGTCCTATGCATTAACTAATATGCGACTAGTTAACAGCGCAATTGTGCGTATTAATGTGTGTATGAGAAATGGTGAAAGATGCAATCGCATGGTGCTAATAGTATTATCGCCACATGTACTAAAATGTGAGTTTATCTAAAATGGCGCTTAGGCGGCCATTCGCAAAATGGCATCTTGCGATCTCATTTTCAAGATGGCGTCTTGCGGCCAATCGCAAGATGGCGTCGTCGCGATTAAATCTTAAACTGAACTTGTCTCAGCCAATTATTCAGCTTCGACACACTATACTCTAAGCACTGCATAATCACTATACTCTAAGCACTGTATAATCACTATACTCTAAGCGCTGTATAATCTCTATACTCTAAGCACTGTATAATCACTATACTTTAAGCACTGTATAATCACTATACTCTAAGCACTGCAAAATCACTATACTCTAAGCACTATACTCTAAGCACTGCATAATCACTATACAGTCTAAGCACTGCATAATCACTATACTCTAAGCACTGCATAATCACTATACAGTCTAAGCACTGCATAATCACTATACTCTAAGCACTGCATAATCACTATACTCAGTCTAAGCATTGCATAATCACTATACTCTAAGCACTGCATAATCACTATACTTAGTCTAAGTACTGCATAATAACTACACTTTAAGCACTGCATAATCACTATACTCAGTCTAAGCACTGCATAATAACTATACTTTAAGAACTGCATAATCTATATACACTAAGCACTGCATAATCACTATACTCTAAGCCAGAGCTGGCCCTAGGCATAGACAAACTAGGCAAATGCCTAGGGGCATGCATTCCAAGCCTTGGGCCAGCTCAGCTTGGCAGCCGCGGGACCAGGACGGGCGGACGGCGCCAGAGGCTCTGCTCTGGCTGCCCTACTGCGATTGGAGCTCTCAGCTCAGCTCCGATCGGGTGGCAGCTCATACAACCGACAGCAGTGGGAGCGGAGAGCAGAGAAAGTGCGGGCAGTTGACAGTAACAAAAATGGCAGCTAGAGGAGTGCTGCTGCGCATGCCCAGTCGCAGCATCTCTTCCTCCCATGGGTCTTTGCGGAGTCCAGCAGCCTTTGACACGCGTTGTACCTATTTATAATATAGGGGGTGGGGACACCAATGCTCTTGCTAACACAGGGCACCACAATGTCTAGTTAAAGCTCTGTGGATAACGATTGCTATGGATGAGGGGTGATGGTTGTTGCTGGCTGCTGTTGTGATCTGTGCTGCTGGGTGACAGGTGCTGTGCTGGGAAAGGGATGTTGGGTTTTGGCGGTACTGGTGGGCCCCAGCCAAAATCTTGCCTATGGCATCAAATTGGTTAGGGCTGGCTAGCTCTAAGCACTGCACATTACTATACTTCAAGCACTGCATAATCTCTATACACTAAGCACTGCATAATTACTATACTTTAAGCACTGCATAATCTCTATACATTAAGCACTGCATACTCTCTATACACTAAGCACTGCATAATCTCTATACACTAAGCACTGCATAATCTCTATACACTAAACACTGCATCATCTCTATACTAGGGGTGAGCGGGTTCGGATTTCTGAAATCCGAACCCCCCCCGAGCCCCCCCGATCCAAGTCAGATCCGAGTCAGGCTCGACTTTTCCCGCCTGACTCGGATCTGAAATCGAGGAAAAACGTCATCATCCCGCCTTCCGAGTCTCGCGGGTTTTGGATCCTATATAAGGTACCCGCGTCGGCGCCATTTTCTCACTCGGCTGTGGACAGTGAAGAGGGAGGGTGGGAGTTAGGGCTGGCTGGGCTGTGTAGTTTTAGTGTAGTGTAGTGCAAGAGTAGTGTTGTGCTGTGCTGTGCTGCGCTGTGCTGCTGTTGTCCACTACTTCAAAGTCCATAGGGGCTGGCTGTGTTGTGCTGTGCTGCTGTTGTTAATAGGGGCTGTGTCCACTACTTCAAAGTCCATAGGGGCTGGCTGGACTGTGTTGTGCAGTCAGTTCTCCATAGGGGATGTGTCCACTCCAAAGTCCTGTGCAGTGTCCCAGTCCTACAGGGGTGCTGTAGTGTTGTCCAGGGGGTGCTCTGTCCATCAGGGGTGCACCCCCCAAGTGCTAAAAAAATAATATTTTTTCTGTGTTTGTGAATTGTGTGCGCAGTAGCCGCACGTGCATCAACAAAGTAGTGCCAAGCGTGCGCCTGTGTCATAAGTAAAGGGCCGGCTGGCTTGACTGTTAAAGGGTGCTGTAACCCCCAAAGTACACTCCAGTCCAAACCAAAAAAAAAATATTTTCTGTGTTTGTGAATTGTGTGCTCAGTAGCCGCACGTGCATCAACAAAGTAGTGCCAAGGGTGCGCCTGTGTCATAAGTAAAGGGCCGGCTGGCTTGACCGTCAAAGGGTGCTGTAACCCCCAAAGTACACTCTAAACCAAATAACAAAATATTTTTTCTGTGTTTGTGAATTGTGTGCGCAGTAGCCGCACGTGCATCAACAAAGTAGTGCCAAGCGTGCGCCTGTGTCATAAGTAAAGGGCCGGCTGGCTTGACCGTTAAAGGGTGCTGTAACCCCCAAAGTACACTCCAGTCCAAACCAAAAATAAAAATATTTTTCTGTGTTTGTGAATTGTGTGCGCAGTAGCCGCACGTGCATCAACAAAGTAGTGCCAAGCGTGCGCCTGTGTCATAAGTAAAGGGCCGGCTGGCTTGACCGTTAAAGGGTGCTGTAACCCCCAAAGTACACTCCAGTCCAAACCAAAAATAAAAATATTTTTCTGTGTTTGTGAATTGTGTGCGCAGTAGCCGCACGTCCATCAACAAAGTAGTGTCAAGCGTGTGCCTGTGTCATAAGTAAAGGGCCGGCTGGCTTGACCGTTAAAGGGTGCTGTAACCCCCAAAGTACACTCCAGTCCAAACCAAAAAAATATATATTTTCTGTGTTTGTGAATTGTGTGCGCAGTAGCCGCACGTGCATCAACAAAGTAGTGCCAAGCGTGCGCCTGTGTCATAAGTAAAGGGCCGGCTGGCTTGACCGTTAAAGGGTGCTGTAACCCCCAAAGTACACTCCAGTCCAAACCAAAAAAAAAATATTTTCTGTGTTTGTGAATTGTGTGCTCAGTAGCCGCACGTGCATCAACAAAGTAGTGCCAAGGGTGCGCCTGTGTCATAAGTAAAGGGCCGGCTGGCTTGACCGTCAAAGGGTGCTGTAACCCCCAAAGTACACTCTAAACCAAATAACAAAATATTTTTTCTGTGTTTGTGAATTGTGTGCGCAGTAGCCGCACGTGCATCAACAAAGTAGTGCCAAGCGTGCGCCTGTGTCATAAGTAAAGGGCCGGCTGGCTTGACCGTTAAAGGGTGCTGTAACCCCCAAAGTACACTCCAGTCCAAACCAAAAATAAAAATATTTTTCTGTGTTTGTGAATTGTGTGCGCAGTAGCCGCACGTGCATCAACAAAGTAGTGCCAAGCGTGCGCCTGTGTCATAAGTAAAGGGCCGGCTGGCTTGACCGTTAAAGGGTGCTGTAACCCCCAAAGTACACTCCAGTCCAAACCAAAAATAAAAATATTTTTCTGTGTTTGTGAATTGTGTGCGCAGTAGCCGCACGTGCATCAACAAAGTAGTGTCAAGCGTGTGCCTGTGTCATAAGTAAAGGGCCGGCTGGCTTGACCGTTAAAGGGTGCTGTAACCCCCAAAGTACACTCCAGTCCAAACCAAAAAAATATATATTTTCTGTGTTTGTGAATTGTGTGCGCAGTAGCCGCATGTGCATCAACAAAGTAGTGCCAAGCGTGCGCCTGTGTCATAAGTAATGGGCCGGCTGGCTTGACCGTTAAAGGGTGCTGTAACCCCCAAAGTACACTCCAGTCCAAACCAAAAAAATATATATTTTCTGTGTTTGTGAATTGTGTGCGCAGTAGCCGCACGTGCATCAACAAAGTAGTGCCAAGCGTGCGCCTGTGTCATAAGTAAAGGGCCGGCTGGCTTGACCGTTAAAGGGTGCTGTAACCCCCAAAGTACACTCCAGTCCAAACCAAAAAAATATATATTTTCTGTGTTTGTGAATTGTGTGCGCAGTAGCCACACGTGCATCAACAAAGTAGTGCCAAGCGTGCGCCTGTGTCATAAGTAAAGGGCCGGCTGGCTTGACCGTTAAAGGGTGCTGTAACCCCCAAAGTACACTCCAGTCCAAACCCAAAAAAAAATATTTTCTGTGTTTGTGAATTGTGTGCGCAGTAGCCGCACGTGCATCAACAAAGTAGTGCCAAGCGTGTGCCTGTGTCATAAGTAAAGGGCCGGCTGGCTTGACCGTTAAAGGGTGCTGTAACCCCCAAAGTACACTCCAGTCCAAACCAAAAAAATATATATTTTCTGTGTTTGTGAATTGTGTGCGCAGTAGCCGCACGTGCATCAACAAAGTAGTGCCAAGCGTGCGCCTGTGTCATAAGTAAAGGGCCGGCTGGCTTGACCGTTAAAGGGTGCTGTAACCCCCAAAGTACACTCCAGTCCAAACCAAAAATAAAAATATTTTTCTGTGTTTGTGAATTGTGTGCGCAGTAGCCGCACGTGCATCAACAAAGTAGTGCCAAGCGTGCGCCTGTGTCATAAGTAAAGGGCCGGCTGGCTTGACCGTTAAAGGGTGCTGTAACCCCCAAAGTACACTCCAGTCCAAACCAAAAATAAAAATATTTTTCTGTGTTTGTGAATTGTGTGCGCAGTAGCCGCACGTGCATCAACAAAGTAGTGCCAAGCGTGCGCCTGTGTCATAAGTAAAGGGCCGGCTGGCTTGACCGTTAAAGGGTGCTGTAACCCCCAAAGTACACTCCAGTCCAAACCAAAAAAATATATATTTTCTGTGTTTGTGAATTGTGTGCGCAGTAGCCGCACGTGCATCAACAAAGTAGTGCCAAGCGTGCGCCTGTGTCATAAGTAAAGGGCCGGCTGGCTTGACCGTTAAAGGGTGCTGTAACCCCCAAAGTACACTCCAGTCCAAACCAAAAAAATATATATTTTCTGTGTTTGTGAATTGTGTGCGCAGTAGCCGCATGTGCATCAACAAAGTAGTGCCAAGCGTGCGCCTGTGTCATAAGTAAAGGGCCGGCTGGCTTGACCGTTAAAGGGTGCTGTAACCCCCAAAGTACACTCCAGTCCAAACCAAAAAAATATATATTTTCTGTGTTTGTGAATTGTGTGCGCAGTAGCCGCACGTGCATCAACAAAGTAGTGCCAAGCGTGCGCCTGTGTCATAAGTAAAGGCCCGGCTGGCTTGACCTTTAAAGGGTGCTGTAACCCCCAAAGTACACTCCAGTCCAAACCAAAAAAATATATATTTTCTGTGTTTGTGAATTGTGTGCGCAGTAGCCGCACGTGCATCAACAAAGTAGTGCCAAGCGTGCGCCTGTGTCATAAGTAAAGGGCCGGCTGGCTTGACCGTTAAAGGGTGCTGTAACCCCCAAAGTACACTCCAGTCCAAACCCCAAAAAAAATATTTTCTGTGTTTGTGAATTGTGTGCGCAGTAGCCGCACGTGCATCAACATAGTAGTGCCAAGCGTGCGCCTGTGTCATAAGTAAAGGGCCGGCTGGCTTGACCGTTAAAGGGTGCTGTAACCCCCAAAGTACACTCCAGTCCAAACCAAAAAAAAAATATTTTCTGTGTTTGTGAATTGTGTGCGCAGTAGCCGCACGTGCATCAACATAGTAGTGCCAAGCGTGCGCCTGTGTCATAAGTAAAGGGCCGGCTGGCTTGACCGTTAAAGGGTGCTGTAACCCCCAAAGTACACTCCAGTCCAAACCAAAAAAAAAATATTTTCTGTGTTTGTGAATTGTGTGCGCAGTAGCCGCACGTGCATCAACAAAGTAGTGCCAAGCGTGCGCCTGTGTCATAAATAAAGGGCCGGCTGGCTTGACCGTTAAAGGGTGCTGTAACCCCCAAAGTACACTCCAAACCAAATAACAAAATATTTTTTCTGTGTTTGTGAATTGTGTGCGCAGTAGCCGCACGTGCATCAACAAAGTAGTGCCAAGCGTGCGCCAGTGTCATAAGTAAAGGGCCGGCTGGCTTGACCGTTAAAGGGTGCTGTAACCCCCAAAGTACACTCCAAACCAAATAACAAAATATTTTTTCTGTGTTTGTGAATTGTGTGCGCAGTAGCCGCACGTGCATCAACAAAGGAGCAGCGCCAAGCGTGCGCCTGTGTCCCATAAGTAAAGAGCCGGCTGGCTCATTTCTTAAAGGGTGGTGTAACCCACAAAGTGCACTACTCTCCTGCAAAAATAAAAAAATATTTTGTGTTTAGCCGCACGTATATATCAAATCGATATAACATAAATGGAGGACCAAACTTTCTCCGATAAAAATAAAATAGAGAAAGATCAAGAACCACTTCCTCCTAGTGCTGAAGCTGCTGCCACTAGTCCCTGACATAGACGATAACATGCCATCAACGTCGTCTGCCAAGGCCGATGCCCAATGTCATAGTAGAGGGCACATACAATCCCAAATGACAAAGTTCAGGAAAATGACCTTGAAAAAAACATTTAAATCATCTAAACTTGCCAATATGCCATTTACGACACGGAGTGGCAAGGAACGGCTAAGGTCGATCCCTAGTATGTTCATGACTAGTGGTTCAGCTTCACATGACGATGGAAGCCCTCCTCCCACTAAAAAAATCAAAAGAGTTAAGCTGGCAAAAGCACAGCGAAGAACTGTGCTTTCTAAGAAGATATCACAAATCCCCAAGGAGAGTCCAAGTGTGGTGGTGGTTGCGATGCCTGACCTTCCCAGCACTGGACGGGAAGAGGTGGCTCTTTCCACCATTTGCACACCCCCTGCAAGTGCTGAAAGGAGCACCCACAGTCCACTTGCTGATATGCAAATTGAAGATGTCACTGTTGAAGTACAACAGGATGAGGATACTGGTGTAGCTGGCGCTGAGGAGGAAGTTGGCGAGGAGGATTCTGATGGTGATGTGGTTTGTTTAAATCAGGCTCCGGGGGAGACAGTTGTTGTCCATGGGATGAAAAAGCCCATCACGGTCATGCCTGGGCAGAAGACCAAACATTCCACCTCTTTGGTCTGGCAATATTTCTATCCAAATCCGGACAACTGTCTTGCCATATGTACCATATGTAAAGATGGAATAAGTAGGGGTAGGGACGTTAACCACCTAGGAACATCCTCCCTTATATGGCACCTGCAGCGTGTTCATAATAAGTTACTGTCAAGTTCAGAAACTTTGGCTAAGACCGTTAGCAGTCCAGGGACACCTAAATCCCGTTGTCCTGTTGTATCCAAGCGCCTGCAAACCACACCGTCAACTCCCTCCTCGTCAATTTCCTCCTTAGTCAGGATCGGAAGTAGTCCTGCAGGCCATGTCACTGGCATGACTGACTCTCCTATCTGGGATTCCTCCGGAGGATCCTGCATTGCTACGCCTCCTGCTGCCGCTGCTGCTGCTGCTGGGAGTCGTTCATCATCCCAGAGAGGAAGTAGGAACACCACTACTTTTACTAAACAATTGACCCTCCAACAGTCCTTAGCGAGGAGGATGAAGTACGACAGCAGTCATCCTGAAGCAAAACGTATAACTGAGGCCTTGACTGCTATGTTGGTGTTAGACGTGCGTCCGGTATCCGCCATTAGTGCAGTGGGATTTAGACAATTGATGGAGGTAGTGTGTCCCCGGTTCCAAATCCCGTCTAGATTCCACTTCACTAGGCAGGCGATACCGAGACTGTACAGAAACGTCAGAAAAAGTGTCCTCAGTGTCCTGAAAAATGCCGTTGTACCCAATGTCCACTTAACCACGGACATGTGGACAAGTGGAACAGGGCAGACTAAGGACTATATGACTGTGACAGCCCACTGGGTAGATGTATCACCTTACGCAGCAACAGCAGCAGCGTCACCAGTAGCAGCATCTCAGAAACGCCAGCTCGTTCCAAGGCAGGCTACGCTGTGTATCACCGGTTTCAGTAAGAGGAACACCGCCGACAACCTCTTAGAGAAACTGAGGGAAATCATCGCCCAGTGGCTTACCCCACTTAGACTCTCCTGGGGATTTGTGATATCTGACAACGCCACCAATATTGTGCGGGCATTACATCTGGGCAAATTCCAGCACGTCCCATGTTTTGCTCACACAATAAACTTGGTGGTGCAGAATTTTCTGAAAAGCGACAGGGGCGTGCAGGAGACGCTTTGGGTGGGCCGAAAAATTTCTGGCCACTTTCGCCATTCAGCGACTGCGTGCCAAAGACTGGAGTGCCAGCAAACACTCTTGAACCTGCCCCGCCATCACCTGAAGCAAGACGTTGTGACGCGGTGGAACTCAACCCTCTATATGCTTCAGAGGATGGAGGAGCAGCAAAAGGCCGTACAAGCCTATACATCCACCTATGACATAGGCAAAGGAGGGGGTATGCACCTGACTCAAGCGCAGTGGAGAATGATTTCCGTGTTGTGCAAGGTTCTCCAGCCCTTCGAACTTGCCACACGTGAAGTCAGTTCAGACACTGCCAGCTTGAGTCAGGTCATTCCCCTCATCAGGCTTTTGCAGAAGCAGCTGGAGAAAGTGAAGGAGGAGCTAAGACGGAGCGATTCCGCTCGGCATGTGGGACTTGTGGATGAAGCCCTTCATTCGCTTTGCTAGGATTCCAGGGTGGTCAATCTGTTGAAATCAGACCACTACATTTTGGCCACCGTGCTCGATCCTAGGTTTAAAGCCTATGTGGTGTCTCTCTTTCCGGCCGACACAAGCCTGCAGAGGTGCAAAGACCTGCTGGTGAACACACTGTCAGCTGAAGCGGAACGTGACACGTCAACAGCTCCTTCTTCATTTTCTCCCGCAACTGGGGCTGCCAGGAAAAAACTTAGCTATCCTAAGCAACCCGCTGGCGGTGATGCAAGGCAGGCAGGACCAAGTTTGGACATCTGGTCCGGACTGAAGGACCTGGCAACAATTTCTGACATGTCTACTGTCACTGCATATGATACTGTCACCATTGACAGAATGGTGGAGGATTACATCGGTGACAGCATCCAAGTAGGCATGTCAGACAGTCCATACCTGTACTGGCAGGAAAAAGAGGCAATTTGGAGGCCCCTGTACAAACTGGCTCTATTTTACCTGAGTTGCCCCCCCTCCAGTGTGTACTCCGAAAGAGTGTTTAGTGCAGCCGGGAACCTTGTCAGCGAAAGGCGTAGGAGGTTGCTTCCACAGAATGTGGAGAAGATGATGTTCATCAAAATGAATTATCAGCTCTTCCAGGGAGACCAGCCTCCAGAACGTACAGAGGGACCTGTGGTGGTGGATTCCAGTGGGGACGAGTTAATACTCTGTGAGGATGAGGATGTACACACTGAAGAGGGTGAGGAATCGGTGGATGAGGAGGATGAGGATGACATCTTGCCTCCGTAGAGCCAGTTTGTGCAGGGACAGATTAATTGCCAGCTTGTTTTGTGGGGGCCCAAACGAACCAATCATTTCAGCCACAGTTGTGTGGCAGACCCTGGCGCTGAAATGATTGGTTTGTTAAAGTGTGCATGTCCTGTTTATACAACATAAGGGTGGGTGGGAGGGCCCAAGGACAATTCCATCTTGCACCTCTTTTTTTTCTTTGCATTATGTACAGTTTGGGGCCTAGTTTTTCAAACTGCCATCCTGTCTGCCACTGCAGTATCACGCCTAGATGGGTCACGTGTTTGTGCCGCCCACTCGTGTCGCTTAGCATAGTCATCCAGCTACCTCGGTGCAACCTTTTGGACATAAAAACACTATTGTGAGGTGTTCAGAATAGACTGGAAATGAGTGGAAATTAAGGTTATTGAGGTTAATAATAGCATAGGAGCAGAAAAACCTACAAATTCTGTGATTTTAGCTGTTTTTATGCTTTTTTTAAAAAAAATACAGGTCCAAAACACAAAACCCAGAACCCAAAACACGGAAGGGTGGTTTTGGCAAAACCAATCCAGATCCAAAACACGAAGAAAGATCCAGATCCAAAACCAAAACACAAAAAGTGGCCGGTGCACACCCCTACTCTATACACTAAGCACTGCATCATCTCTATACATTAAGCACTGCATACTCTCTATACACTAAGCACTGCATAATCTCTATACACTAAACACTGCATAATCTCTATACACTAAGCACTGCATCATCTCTATACACGGGAGGCAATCGGGAAGCCGACTGCCTAAATACCGGCAGCCGGCTTCCCGACTGTCTTATCCCGGCAAGGGTGAAATGCCGGGCGTCTAGATGCAGACGCCCGCATTTCCCCGACGCCGGGAGACCGGCGCCCGGAATCACGATCGTAGTGATGCCGGGCGCAGCGAGCGGACAGCCGCGGGGGGGGAGGGTTAGGTTTAGGGCTCCTGGGGGGGACTTAGGGCTAGGCTAGGGGAAGGGAGGGTTAGGGTTAGGCTAGGGGAAGGGAGGCTTAGGGTTAGGCACCCCCGGGGGGGACTTAGGGTTAGGCACCCCCCCGGGGGACTTAGGTTTAGGCAGCGGGGAAGGGGGTGGTTAGGGTTAGGCACTTAGAGGGGGGATTAGGGTTAGGCACTTGGGGGGGAAGTTAGGGTTAGGCACCCCTAAGGAGGGTTAGGGTTAGGGGGGTTAGGTTAGTGGATACTTACCTATCCACGATCGGGATTTCCAGCGCTGTCGGGCTTCCGGTGCGTCGCACTCTGCTCCTGTCGGGCTGCCGGTGACGGGAATCGAACCGCCGGCCATGCGGCTGGCGGTATTTCATACCAATTCCCTATACACTAAGCACTAATCTCTATACATTAAGCACTGCATAATCTCTATACATTAAGCACTGCATACTCTCTATACACTAATCACTGCATAATCTCTATACACTAAACACTGCATAATCTCTATACACTAAACACTGCATAATCTCTATACACAATGGGCCTGATTCAGATTTGGGAATAGAGAGAGATATCTCTCTCAACTGATCATCTTGGTGAAACCATGCTGCACTGTAGGTGGGGCAGATTTAAAATGTGCAGAGATTTAAATTTGGGAGGAAGGTGTCCAAACTGACATCTAAATTGTAGAGTAATAATAAAGCTGTGCAGTATTTGTGGGCTACATGTGAAAGCAGCCAGTATTTACCCCACATGCAAAAAATGTATGTATTTTCACCCCTTGCATTGCAATATGGTTTGTTCAAGTTCACATTTAAGTGCTATCTCTCTCTCTATTCCCAAATCTGAATCAGGCCCTAAACACTGCATAATCTCTATACACTAAACACTGCATAATCTCTATACACTAAGAACTGCAAAATCAAAATATGTGTTTCACTGCATGATCACTATGCTGGTTTTATAGCATTGCAGTATCACTATAGTTGCAGTCAGGGCTAGTTTTCTGAAAAAACAGGTTCAGGAACTGTGGGTGGAGCTACGGTGGTAGAGCTATAGAAAAACAATTATATATATATATATATATATATATATATATATATATATATATTCAGAAAAAAAGTGCACTCACCAGGCTCTTTAAAAATGTTGAAAATATACTCATCATTTTATTGTAACATCCATGTAGATAGCGATAGCCTTTGGTCGACGTTTCAGTCCATACACGGACTTTTCTCAAGACCAGCTCCTGCCAGTATAACACCTAGGTGTTATACTGTTTTGATTTATTGTCCTCTGTACATCTTGAAAAAGGTGTTTACTAACACCGAAACGTTGATGACCATGGTGGATTAATAACATTTGGATATAAATACCTTTTTTGATATCGTTAAGAAGTCCGGGAGTGCCATTCTCTATTTCTTTTTGATTATTATTTATTATTATTTATTTATTAACAGTTTCTTATATAGCGCAGCATATTCCGTTGCGCTTTACAATTGTAAACATTACTAGAACAAAACTGGGTAATAACAGACAGATATATAGGTAGGAAGGCCCTGCTCGCAGATTATATATATATATATATATATATATATAGATATATATACAGAATTTAGAAAATAAAGCATTCAAAGGGGACTTTAAAATAAAACTTACCCTATGGAAAATAAATTTTGGCCCAGACCATAAGGAACCATCTAAAATAGGTGCAGGATGTGCGGGGCATATACTTACCTGTCCGTAGTGCAGCTCTGAAAAATTACTGGGAAAATGGCGGCAGCCATTTTCTCGTTGACTCACACATGCACAGGACTGCTGTCCCCAGGAAAACAGGGCAGGCGCCATTTGCCCATCTGATCGGCGCATACGCTAAGCCAGAATCTACTGCACCTGGTGCACGACGGCACTGCCCGAGAGAGGAGGGGGCCCACACTGAGGACCTTATTCAGAGTCGGTCGCAAGCGCCAATGCGCTCGTAACCAACTCGATGGTCAGTCCTGCGCACGCGTGTGCAAGCCCCAGAGCGACAGAGAAACTCTTGTCGCCCCCGAGCTCGCTACCAAAGGGGCTGCTGTCGATGTTGATCGACAGCTTGCTCCGTTTGGTAGGCGGGCCGGGGGAGTGGTTTCCAAAACAGAGGTGTTCCTTAATAAACGCCTACCATTTTGTGGGCGGCTGCACTGACATCATCAGTGATGTCAGTGGGGAGCTTCCTGCTCCATCAGAGCAGAAAGCTCCCTGGGGTTTACGAGTGCCCAGACCCAACATTAGGGTCTGGTTGTAAGCCCCGACGGTCGCGATGGTGATCACCATCGCGACCATCAACCTGGTCGGTCGTTAAGCTGTGGGTGGTAACCCACAGCTTAACTAACGACCAGGAGGCCGCACTTCAAAAATGAAGCGGTCGCCCTCATTCAGAGAGAGCGATCGCTTCTTACGACCACCTCTGAATGAGGTCCTGAGTCTGCGCACGGGCCCCCTCCTCTCTTAAAACACCCTTGCCAGAACATTATGGCATAGTTAATGAGAGGTTCAGGATCTGAGGGCCTGATTCAGACCCACTCACTAGGGGGCGTTCGCTCGTAGCTGCCGATGGTTCGCAATGTGCGAATGAATGTGCATCGCACTGAACGTGCGCAAACTAGTCCATGTGATCGCAAAGTGTTCGCCCCATGTCTAAAGACGCCCTGCCAGAATGAGTGACAGTACAAGCCGTTTGTGGGTGGTGACAGGGGTTGGTCTATGAAAATGGGAGAGCGGAGGTGGGAACGCAGGCATGTCTGAGCGTCATAACGCGATTCCAGGGACATGCATAATTGAGACGGAGCATCATAGTACACGTCACCTGGCTGGATTTTACACTGAAGTGATCGCAGTGCTTGCGGTTGGGTATGGTCAACCACAAGCGCTGCGTTCGGTTCTGATGGCACCCGATGTTACCGATGGTTGCATACACTTCCTGGAGATGATGTGCATTAATGGTCTGGTGGGCGTCTGCATACACAGGGCGATCGCACGCCAAGACATAGTGTGGGGTGCTTATGCCTTGCCGTGCTATCGCTGCCTTGCTGTTAGTTGGCTGAATTTGCATACGCATCAATCAAGTGAACGCATCTAGTGAGCGGGTCTGAATCGAGCCCTGAGTTCCTGCTGAAAAATAACACTATAAAATCACTATACTCTTGGCAGTACAGAATAATCATAATTCTAGTACTGTAGAATCCCTATCCAATATTTTTAGCACTGCTGAATCGCTATAACTAGCAATATACTCACAACACTGTATTAATATTATTTTCTTAAAAATACATAATCAGTATAATTGTAGCACTGCAGAATAGTTATACTATAATTGTAGCTCCGCATAATCACTCTTAATCCGTGCTGTTTTTCTGGTTGTACTATACTATGTGGTATGTAGTCATTTGTGTCATTTTGAGTTTTTAGAACTCTTTCCAGACACAGGAAGAAATCAGTGAAATAATTCCAGAAATGAATAAAATAAGCATCTGAAGACTTCTCCACAGTGTTTAAGCTCCTGTAACTCTTGTATCAACTTGTAACATTAGGTGAGTACTGGCTCCTATTTTCTGAGTACCTGTGCCTTTTGTCCATATAAATAAAGCACTGCTCTTGAAACTGCACAATCATTATACGTGTAGCACTGCAGCATCATTCTGTACACAGCGCCGTCTAATTATTATTCCGGTCACCTCTAGTGTTTCAGATGAATGTGACACAGGCAGGTGATCCCTGTATGGTGCTACTTCCACCGGGGCTCACCTGCCTGTGTCACTACAATGGCAGTCCTCACAGTGTGCCAGTCCTCAGGGCTATACCTAGGCACAGGCCCTTGCTTTTCCTGAGAGTCTAGGAGAGTTATGTCATTTCAAGCATTGTCTTTCGCAAATAAATGTTTTCTACACGGTTGTAGTGGCCCCAGCAGAGAAAGAGTGAACAGCAGCAGAGCCGCTTCCTGCCTGATCAGTATGGATGCAGAGTGACATCACACTCAGCCAGCAAAGGATGGGAATAATGAGGAGGAGGGGAGGCAGCACATTGTGTGTGAGTGTGTCTGGAGGCAGCCACGCACAGAGATCTGCAGTCAGAATCCAGTTGCCCGGGCGCCCAGTCCCCCAGCTCTATATGACTGTCACCAAGGTAAGTCAGATGCATGTGAGAGACAGGAAAGTACAAAGAGGAGTACAGATAAGAGGATACATAGAAGGCTGCATGGATGTGTGTGTCAGCATCCTCTCCATCTGGGTAGAATAAGGGCTTCCTATCCGAAGGAGCTGACAATCTCTAGGGTAAAGAGTGTATGGCTGGAAAGTGCCTTGCAGAGTATGTTGGACATCATCCTGCATATACCCTTGTACTTTGGAGACTGTAGGAGTTACATGCAGCTCCCACGCCGCTCTCACACACAACCGTGCATCCAAGTACATAGCAATCACCCACCCGCCTAATCTCTTGGATCTGTTCCAAGAAGCCAGGATTAATCAGATGTTGCTGCTTCCTATGTAGGGGTGTCTGACAGGCTTCCATAGCCCACTGCTTAATCCATAGACATCTGTAGGGAGAGCACATGGAAATCCAACCAAGCGCCTCAATGCAACCTGCAGCTTAGAGCTTTGTGACGTTGGGGCGTGGGAGAGGAGTAGCTGAGTTTCTATGAGATGGGAAACAGTTGTGAGCTAGAGATAGGCACATCTGATTGTAGTATGTCAAAGTGTAAGGGGGAAAAGTCTACATGAGCTGCATATCCGTAATAAGACAATGTGTAGGGGGAAGATGTGATACTAATTGTAAGGTACGTGGGCTTGATGATGGTATGTTTGCATGCAGAAGAGATACAGATGAGAAAAATATTACACAACTGTACATATATAAATATAGGTAACACAGATTGAGATTGATACGTGGTTGAACGTAGGAGAGGTACAGAATGCAGAGAGATATGATGGTGGATAGGGACGTTGGGTGATATATCAGAGAGTTATATATGTGTATGTGTGAGGTAACTGCTGGGGACGTATGTAGGGTGCAAATCGGTATGGTTGAGTAATAAGAAGAATTGGTTACTGGAATTTTGGATCCAAGGTAACGAGAAAGTAGCTGCTTAATTTGTGCTGAAGAGGACCCAGGTTATATGATGTGTAGGGGAGAGACTCGCTACTCTAGCTAGGTATGGATGGGTGTACTGGAGTAAAGAATTGGTTTAGGGAGGTTGAGGGCCTGATTTAGAGATGCACGCTAATGCAGCCGTGACTGGGTCTTTCTCCATAGTGTGACTGCGTCGTTATGATAAAGCCGCAGCCGATGGGTCCCATACAGAGACGTTCACTGGCTGCAGCTCTAAACCACTGCTTTGCGTATTAAGAAGCACCATCGGTCGCGTCATCGAACATTGCACCAGCCCTTTGGAGGCACTGATCATGGCTGCCGAAATTAGTGCAACTGCGACACTTCCGTGTCTGTCTAGTCACCCCTCTGTTACCACCCAGGAGGAATGCCCACTGATATTGCCTCTCTCTGCTTCTAAATTCTTTCTGCAGCTTTCGGCGGTAATCATCGGCACTCATGCAGTGTGACTTGGATGCATGTGCAGTCTGCAAACATCGGCCGTTTGAGTACGGCATTGACATAGCCTGCACCTCTGACTTAGGCCCTGAGCTTGGTGGATATTATAATGCTGGGAGGTATGACTGAGTGATATTCACAGATTTCTATTAATCATATTGATTATTTAGCTTTGGAAGGGCGCACCTACAGGTAAGGGTGAGTGTAATGGAATGAAAAAACAATTCTGTTAGCTTTGGATGACTGCACATGTGATAAGAGATGTATTAGGGATGTATGAATTAGTAGTGGAGAGGTACAGATAAGTGTAGTATAGAGAACCAGCTCAATGATATAGCTGAATGATATATGGGTGAGCATAGAGAAGCCACTCAGGGAACTATGGATTATATAATAGAGTGACAAGAGTAGAGTATGATAAGGCGATCCCAGCGCTGCGACCGAGGTCCCAACCTGGGATCACCATCGTGACCATCGGTAGCGATGTTTGATGGCGCCAGCCAGCTGAGTAAGCCTCAGCTTACGCAGGCTGGTCGGTATGGAAGGCCAGGAATCTGCGTCCATGGATGCAGATCCTGGCCTTGCCACTCCCAGAAAATGGGGGCGATATGGTGGAGAGTAATGGAGAAAGCAGTGGAATTAGAGAGGTATTGAGAAATGTCATGGAGAATAGAGCTGATTTGGTGCTGGGGAGGAGTATGGAGGAGAATTAAGCTGATATGGAGAGGTATGGTGGAGTTTGAAGGATAATAGAGACGTTTTATTAGGGTATGGTGGAGTGAATTTATATATTGGTTTATATGCATTGTAACACCTCAATAAAAAGATTATTGGAAAAAATAAATAAAGCTGATTAGGGAGGTGGGGAGCAGTATAGTGGAGTATAGAGGTTATATGTAGCAGTATGGAGCAGTATAGTGGAGTATAGAGGTTATATGTAGCACTATGGAGCAGTGTAATGATGAATAGAGATGATTTGTGTATGTATGGACTATGGAGCAGTGTAGTGTAGTATAGAGGTGATGTGGAGCGGTATGGATTAGTGTAATAATGAATAGAGATGAATTAGAGCAGTATGGAGCAGTGTAGTGGAGTATAGAGGTGATATGTAGCAGTATGGAGCAGTGGAGTATAGAGGTGATATGTAGCAGTATGGAGCAGTGGAGTATAGAGGTGATATATAGCAGTATGGAGCAGTGTAGTGTAGTATAGAGGTGATGTGGAGCGGTATGGATTAGTGTAATAATGAATAGAGATGAATTAGAGCAGTATGGAGCAGTGTAGTGGAGAATAGAGCTGATTTGGAGTAGTATGGATCAGTGTAATGATGAGTAGAGATGATTTGTGTATGTATGGAGCAGTGTAGTGGAGAATAGAGCTGATTTGGAGTAGTATGGATCAGTGTAATAGAGAAAAGAGCTGATTTGGAGTAGTATGGATCAGTGTAATAGAGAATAGAGGTCATTTTGGGAGACATGGAGGAGTGTGGTGGAGAATTTAGCTTATTGCTGTCAGCATGGTGTATGTAGTGTTGTAGAGAGCAGAGCAGGCTCAGACAGTGATGGTTAAGTGTTGGGGAGAGACAGGCATGCTCAGGAAGGAATGGAGAAATGTAATGAACTTGTACTTAGATAAGATATGGACCAATTATGGTTGGGATTATATGTTAGACAAAATGAAATAGGTTAAAGAGACTGGAGCGGAATAACAGTGACCAATAATTGTGAATTTGTGAAAATGTCAACCTGAGAAGTGCCACATTCATCCATGGCTGGATGGTAAATGTTGCTGGCTCACTGTACAGTTTGCATTTTAGTGACTCTCATTGTATTACACTGTCATTTTCATATTAATAGCTTTGTGGATCTTCGAAAAAGAAAATTATATTTTTGACCTTGTCTGGACCGTGGTAATGGGGATGGGAATTATAGGTGATTGTGCTGAAGAGTTTACATAACTCATACCTTACAACATTCAAATATGCGAAACCAGGATGAAATAATCACTGCCTAGATCCTCCCAATAATTGTGACACTCTGTACATTTTGAGCCTTTCTAGGCCCACGATATGCGGCAATTGGGATGTATGCATAACTGGATATCTCTTAATTGCATGATATACTGTTATAGAATATAAAACATCACATATCTCAGCACTTCTCTCTGCCCGCTAAGTACCAGGAATACAAATCCGCACCCAGTTATAGGTTCTGCTTTACTGACTCTAACATCCTGCTATCCTAGCAAAGGGACAGTTTGATTTTAATAAATTAGGAACCAGGCATCATTCCAAAGGCATTTTGGGTTTGTTACTTGCCTAACCAGTAATTTATTTCAATCTTATTGAAGCTGTGTGTACATTAATGTAAAATAAAATACATTATGTCTTTGCTGACATTTATTAATATTGAATCATTGCAGAAGTAGTATCTCTTACAGAACATCTTAAGAAAGATATTTCTAGAGCCATGCTAGTAACTTTAGATGAGCAAAATTGTGTCCATATTTTGTGGGAATGAAGATTTTGCAGACCATTGCAGACTATTTTTCAGAGGTACAAGGTTGCAGAGCAGTTTTGAAAATTTTATTTTATTCTTTTGGAGAGAATATAGGCATACCTCCCAACATTGGAAGTGAGCGGATTGGGACAGTGGGTGCGGCCATGCTTTCAGAGGGTGGACCTAGTACTGAGCAGCATTGATCATTTTCTGTTCCCCTCTTACCACCCTTTCATTGCAGCATACACTAGTGGCCAATGCGTGCGTGCTCACTGTTAACCACTGCACTGCTATGCAGAGCAGTGAATGGACATAACTCATAACCTGAAATCAGGACGGTTGGTAGGTATATAAACTTCCCCACCTACCCTGATACGTGATAATGATAGAAAAGAACAGGTCTGTCCCACAAATGTGTGGTTCTCATCCGATGCCCCTTGGTACTGTGCCAGGAGTATATTTGTATCTCAGAGCCGGCCCTAGCCAAATTAGTGCCCTAGGCAAAATTTTGGGTGGTGCCCCCCTCCCCTCGGATCCTGAAAAAGGGTGTGGCCAGCACAGCACGGTATCAGCATCCACCCTCACCCACCACCACTATCCCAGCAGAGCACCCCTCGCCCAGAAGTGAGCACCACAGCACCCCAGCCCTCTCCCAGTTCCAAACTTACTTTACTTGAGCGCATCCTGCAGAGCTGTCTGACTCAAGGTACAGCAAGCCACAGGCGGCAGACCCGCTTTTCCCATCTCTGACTTGCAGGCCGCAGCTGTGTGTGATGATAGCTGGATGCGGAACACAGAGCCGTGAGGTGTGACTAACTACTCCGAGCGCTGCAAAGGCCCATGGTGCAGCAGCCCTCTCGCGACCATTTACTTACAGTCCTGAATGAGCCTCTGCCCATGCGCAGAAGCTCATTCTGATTGTGTGACGCCTCAGAGCTGGTCTGGCTCTAACCACTAATCGCTGTCCAGTTGCACCACCCCTGCAAACTGCTGCCGGCTGTTCCGCTGCTGCCCGCTCACTGTTTGCTGCTGCCAGGCCCAATCAGATCTGTCAGCTGAGCTCCAATCGTGGACGCTACGCAGCTGCAGCAGCAGCTGCCAGAGTCTCTGCCCAGCCGGCAGCAGGTGCCCGCACCAAACCTCCACCGGCCCTAGACAGGCTTGGGTGCCCCTAGGCATTTGCTTAGTTTGTCTATGCCTAGGGCTGGCTCTGCTGTATCTACCCATAGCTCTATGTGTATAAGTATTGAGAATACAGCAGTGGGGAGGAACCTGTCAGTCTGCAGCAATCAGGAAGAATATGGGACATCACACAGGATACAGAGCACTATGGAAGTTGAGATGTGCAGCATGGCTTAATGCACAACTGCTTTAACTCTGCTCTCTGACAGAATGCTCAGGTCAGCATAATATAACATACCTGTTATCACTGCAAACAAATAGCTCAAGTGAGACCGAATGGGTAACAGGAAGATCTACTATCCCATAATGCAGTGCTGATCAATATTTACATTGTAGACTGATTGTAGACTGAAATTTAACTGCTCACTTTTCTACAGTGACTGTTTCTGTGAGAAGGTCTTGGTAGCTTAAACCTTATGCAGATGAGACAAAGAACATACCTTTAAAAGTAATTGGTAGTTAACCATTGACCATCAAGTATTATTAGCTATGCATGAGCTGCATGTGGAAAAACAGATGTGGAGGGTTCTGGTAAATTTCCTAGTTTTTATTAAAGGGCGATTTGAAGGTTGTATTTTGAAAGGAGTTAAATCTGGGTTCTTACTGTAATCGCCCTACCCAAAGAGAGATTATACATTAGCAGGAAACACAGTTGGAGGCATAATTATGTCGTTTTTCTCAAAGATATTTTGCACAAGAGAAAGGGCCATATCCAGCGCGCACTGACACTGTTAGCTGGTATAAAACCAATTGTGGAAACAGTTGAGAGGAGAAGATAGAGATTATAATTGGAGGAAGGGCTGCACGTGTGTCGCAAGAGGCTACGGCTGGCACCTGTGTGGAAATGGCCGCAGCCACAGGTAGCACAGGCAGGGCATGCTGGGAGGGAACCCCGACTTGCTGTGCTTCCGACATGTGCCCCCTTTCCCTATTGGTGACCCTGGTATCAGCACATTGTTGCTCTGTGTGCCATATAATTACATTGAGAACATAAAGCTCATTACTTGCTATGGCAGATCTGTATCTAGCTGGTGTGAAAAGTTCCACAGAATGCAGTGGGTTATAATATATATATATATATAATATATATATATATATATATATATATATATTGTGGCAGTATCACCAGAGGTGGCGTTGGGGAGCAGCAGATTCTGTGTGGGATTGGAGAGATCCTCCCACACAGGGTTGAAATACTGAGTGGTGATACACCTGCCAGGTGGAGAGAGCTCAGGTGTGAGCTAGTGAGAAGGCCGAGCGAGCCATTGGGGGCCAGGAGGCCGGTGTCCGGACCTTGCAGGAGGCAAGTGGGGACCACAAAACTCTCTGACTGTGGGACATTGAAGCAGTAAAGCTGCGGGCTGAGAAAGCCAGGGCCTATATCTGTGTGATACCGGGAAGGCCACCAGGATTGTGTTTTGTTATTTTCTGTATCCTGAATTTAACAAGCTGGAAGTAAAAGCATTGTTTGTTTACTTGAAAACCGTGTGTGGACCCTCAATAAGCACCTAAACACTGCACCCATTCACCCTCTGCCGAGTTAAATACCCCAAGTCATCAGATATATATATATCTCCAGATACTCGGCACTAGTCCAAACAGAACAATGAAATATGGTCGGTGCCATCTTCAAACAAATGATAGAGCAGTACGGGGTAAGCGGCACTCGAACAGTCAGCAAAAAAATGAGACAAAGACTCGGCGGTCTAGTCGTGATGAAAATTCCTGTTGCGAATTGAAACGTTGACTAGACCGCCAAGTGTTTGTCATATTTTTTTGCTGACTGTTTGAGTGTCGCTTATCCCGTACTGCGCTCTATCTATCTATCTATAATATAAACAGCAACACATAAGCGGCACTCCGGAGTCTCCAAAAAAGGCGAAAACAGGTATCTTTGTTCAAGAATAAAGACACCTGTTTTCACCTTTTTTGGAGACTCCGGAGTGCCGCTTATGTGTTGCTCTTTACATCGAGGGGAGTGATCTCCATTTTGAGGGCACCCGGAGCAAGTTATAGACCTGCCCTGGTCTGCACAGTACCGGGCTTTCTATATATGTACATACTGCATGAGTGGAGAAAATAAATGATTTTTTGGGGCATATCTAGCTGTCATCATTGTATGTTTTTTGATTGGACCTAATAAATACAATGCATGAACTGTGAAGAAAAATCTGGAATAAATTCTAGAGGTACCAGAATTTATAAATTACCTTTAAACAATAACTAAAAAGCTAGTGTAATACAAGTAATGTATTCACATCTGCTAAATTTTCTCCTACAAAGTTGAACCTGTAAAATCAGGCTGTTAAACCTAAAACCCTTAGACATGTGGTTACAGAATTAGTACAGATAAGACTGCACATATGTACTTATGCACCCTATGGCGTGAGTTCAAGACCTTGTAGGATTAGGACCTGTCCATCTGAGCAGCAATTCAAGGCTTGATTGCCGCCATCTCTTATGACAGATACATTTAGACAATACCTAACCAAGTTCCTAGCCCCAAATTCCACCTGCTGATCCTGTGCCCTCCTTACAGTTATTATAACTTATTATAGGTGCAACATATTGTTTTGTCCAGATAATGACCTAACATGTAGTTTTTATAATTTCCTCCACCTCCCCCTGTCACCCTGTCCAAGTTTTTGTTTGTTTCTCCTATAAATTCTTGTTTATTTGTATTGTAACTTTAAAATTAAGCATAGATATACAAATTGTGGTGGACACAAAAAATTCTGCAACCCATAGTAACCATTTCAATTTATTTTATTGAATTGTTCGAGATAAATAAATAAAGATACTCACATACAACAGTTCTGTGATTTTAAATGAAAGACCTTTTCACAAACAATATTTCATTGACTAGTAAGTACATGTAGAAAATAACCTGAAGATATATTTTATATTTTCACAGATCAATTACTTAAGATTGTTCAATCTACTTACACATCTACTAATATAATTGCTTTCAAGCACTAGGCAATCAGAAATCAAAATATACAGTTCTGAACAATTATATTCTGAATAACTTTTTACAGTAAGGATAATTTATACATATAGTGATTATTTAAGTATCTAATTGAATATGAGAAGATCACGAGGAATAATCATTATGTGCCTGGGCAGCTTTAGAATCTAAATGGTTGTTATGAATTGGTAACCCATCTCTCCAGAATGACCCCCAATATGATGTTTTAAGTTTATTATAGCCTCACGGCCTGATTCAGAGTGGTCCGCTATTGCACCGCGATCCCGTACACAGCTGCTCTGCGAAAATATGCAAATGTCACAGTCGCCGGAGATTGCATTAAAACGCCAACTGGCAGCATCACAAATCCAAGCAACTGTGTACAACTACGCAGCATCGGTTGCAGATCCTTTGATTATCGGACTCCTGAGCAGCCCTATGGTCGCGCAGTACGGCCGCGAGAACTGAGACGCGGAGCCATATTTCTAACATACAGGATCGCAGGCGCAAGATGTGACACGCTCCCGAAACGGTTGAGACACGTCTGCGTTTCTAGCCGACACTCCCCATTGCCTCCCCCAAACACTCCCTGACTGTCAATCACACTTCAAATAAAGTCTCATTCTGAGCCACTACCGTAATGGACATTGACACATGCGCAGTGCGACTCCATTTGCGAAAATCTCAGCATAGCGTACAACTCTGAATCAAGACTGACTAATACTAATTAATCCTCTATTCTGACAACATGCGTGCCGACATTGCAGGCTGGACTGGCCAATAATGCCACTTCTGTCGCCTGAAAAGAAGTGTCATGTGTAATAATTATACAAAATTGATTGGATGACCACAGTCAACCAATGTCTCATCTTCCAGCTGCACTAACAGGCGCCTAAAGTGAATGTGTAGCTCAGTGCCCAGGTGCTGTGGCTGAGCGAGAGTGTGGCCTGGTCAGTGCTGTCAGGACAACATTGGGCCTGATTCACAGGCCGCGTCTGCATCTTTAGGTGGCCGTCTGACTGCAACTTCATGCAAATGCCGCTACATATCCCTTCCCTGTGTATATCTGTGTGTACACACTGAGTAATGTATGCACCATAGGAGTTTTAGGGACTTTTGCATACACTCAGTAGCGAAAAATCGGTCAGTTACCATGAACATCAGCATTGCCTAGGGCCCAGAATCAGACTCATTATATGCATCACCCTCTTAGGGCCTCTCTGGTGATAACTCTTATGCATTTACTACTAGCGCTATTAATGCAAGTACAACACATGCAGATGGACCTGGCACTGGAAATCAGTTTTCATTGTCGAAATACCCACAGGTGTTTTTATTCTGATACATTGAGTTTTTTTCATAGTTTTCTCTATTTAATGCTCAGTGTGTTGATGGCAGGTGAAATGCACAGAGGTTAATGGAGTGATTTAATGACAAGAAATTAGGGATGGCCATCGGCAATCAATGGTTAGCAACCATAATTGGTTTGCAACCGATGGTCAATGGATGAACCACTGATGGTGCAGCATGATGGGGGTGGGGCGCACAATGCCCTTCCCTGGTTGGTCCGCCACATTCCTGTGACTCTCAGTACCAAATAATGCCCATCGATGTTTGAAACCATCAATAGTTTCCAGTCAATGGTTTCCTGCCATAAATGTAAAACACCAATGGCACCATCCTTGGAGACCATAAGTGGTGAGTCGTTTCACAGCCATCCCTACAGGAAATTAGACCATACTGTTGTTCAGCTAATTAAAAAAGAGGGATAAGGGGCAGCTCCAGCCTGGTATATTGTTTCTTAACAAGCTCTAGCTTAGTGAAGCCCAGCTGCCCTTCTACCATGAGATGTGGGGGTTAAGTGGAAGGTCACCTGCATCGCTCTGTATTGCTAATATTATAGTTCGATTGACCTGAGCAATTATTATGGTATTTCACACTCATTATTAATAACACAAACAAATATAAAGTTATGATTTACTGTGCAGTATAGAAGAATAAGAATTGAGAAAAGTGTTGTTTTTATTGAAGAAAAAAACTATTCTGGTGTTAAAATGTAAGTGAATGTATTGTTCTTTGAAGGACAAAAGAAATTTCATGTCTATGTCATGTATTAATACCTAATAATCGCTAGTCGCTATTTAGCGCTGCAAGTCGCTTAAGAAAGAATTGCTTTCCAGTCTAATCGTGTGGTTCCAAAGCACAAAAAGTTATTTATGTAATGAAAAAGTAACACGGTTAAAGATTTAACAGCTAGAGTAAAAAGAAATCAGTAATAGTACAAGCCGATACATACGCATGTTTTATTATTTATTACCAGTTATTTATATAACACACACATATTCCGCAGTGCTTTACAGAGAATAGTTAGTCATTCACATCAGTCCCTGCCGCTGTGGAGCTTACAATCTATATTCCCTACCACAACTCACATACACACTAAGGGTAATTTTTGTTGGGAGCCAATTAACCTACCAGTATATATTTGGAGTGTGGGAGGAAACCGGAGTACCCAGAGGAAACCCACGCAAGCACAGGGAGAATATACAAACTCCACACAGTTAGGGCCGTGGTGGGAATCAAACCCACAACCTCAGTGCTGTGAGGCAGTAATGCTAACCATTACACCGTCTGTGCTGCATGTGTACTGGTCCCAGTATACAGTCATCAATCCAGAGGTCTGTGATCATCAATGAGGATGTCTGAACACTGAAATCGGTACGCAGTTTATATACCTTACAGAGTTCTACGTTAACAAAGGAGCTAGTTTACAGGTTTCCATTGGTTCTTGCTTCTGGATTAACATGTCATGGTTGATTCATACGGTGTCATCAGGGGCATGTCTCAGTTCTTCAACGATCTCTTTGTATAGTTTTTCCACCGAACAACTGGTCAATACTGGCTACAACACTGCATATAGATACTAACATTTAATGCAATATCTCCCTGTCATCCATAACTAGCGGACGCAAGATGCGACTCCTTTGCCGATAGGAACGGGAGTCTGCAAATAAACAGGGATTTAGTATGATACCAAATATGACATGTCCACTATGCTCTAAACCCTAGATCTCATTTAAGCATTTAAGTACATTTTACATCATAATTATTGGTTAAAAATACCTTTAATAACTCTGGTTAATAATTATTGTGAATGGGAACCATCTGGCACATATGTGTCCGCATATATAGCAAAGATGTGTTGGTATGTATGTAACTATATACAAATGAGCGTCCACGTGTATGTATGTGCGTGCGCATATGAGCGTCTGTGTATATAAGTATATATACATTTATATGTGTGTGTGCATTATGTGCATCAGTGTGTGTGTTTTGTGAATATGCAGTTTAGCGCACGACACAAAGTAGCATCGTAGAAATGCATCGTCAGACCATAGACGACCAGATCGTCAGACAATAATAGTGTGCGATCATATTCAATAATTTGACTTCGACACATGAAATCTTTGCAAATTTGTTGCATTCTTTCTAACCCTAAAATTTGTCCAATGTTTAAACTTCTGACAAGAGCCCACAGGGAAAATCTGCTTCTCGGCACAGAGAGCAGGAGGTTATTGTACAAGCCGCTCTGACTGCCGTTTCAGGAGATAATCTGTAGCAGATTTTTAGTTTATCGGATAAGCCTCTGAGAGATGGGGAGAGATGAGAGAGAACCGTGGGTCAAGCACTATTGTGCAGCGTAGCCTAAGAAAAAAACATGGTTAGACCTGACACACATAGTCTTAACTCCACTTGCTTATGGGCTGCAGAGATTCCGTGGGGACACATCTAGAGTTTGAAAAGCTCAGTGTCGGTAACTGGCACAGATTCAGTTGAACTGTGTCCAACTTTATCTCTGCAGATATTTTAGTATGTTACAAGGTCTGGAAATTTCCACTAGTTCGATACAGCTATTAAGAGGTCACAGTAACAGATCCTGAAGCACAGAGGTAGCTGATGGAGAAACATGCTAATGGGGATGGGGAAACATGCTAATCACTTCAGCAGCATTATTTTGACGAGCGATTTATGATTTTCTGTGCACACTTTATATAAGCACATCATTCAGATTCTACCAGAAGTCTTGTTGTGGGAACTTAGAGATGTGATTGAAGGGCACTAGTGGCAGACACCTTATTTGGGAGAACGCATTTTAATTGTCAGCTGATTTCTTCCACAAAGATTGTGGGAAGGGGAAGAATGAAAGAACGAGTATAACAAGTAATGGACATGATATGTTATGTAACATTGGTGATCCCAAGTACCTGTAGACCAGAGTCTCTTCACCACAGGCACCAGCTGGACCAAGGAAACTGTATGGCCAAAGCCATGGGTGCAATAAATAATAAACATTAGGAACCAAGGAAGGAATCGTCCTCACCATTTGCGTACTCCAGCCTCCAGTCAGCCTGTGCTGTGATGTGACAGTGCATGGGGATTGGATTTTTGGATCCTCTCCAAAAGGACAAAATCCCCATTTCTTCCCCTCCTCTGGAGCCTAGTGGCCCTTTAGGGGGCATGGGGTCTGCAGGCCCACCACTGGCATTTTGCTTGTGTGGGCTCCTTTCTCCCAATGTTTGAAGTAACTTCCTTCTTTGAACTGGTTCTTCTGCTCTTCTCAGAAGGAGGGAGCCTCTGATGATGTGGAGAGTAGGCTGTCCATAAGGATCGCACCCAAACCTCTCAAAAGTCCCAACGTGAGACACACATAAAAGTGCCTGATGACCCCAGCATTAAGCCAGTGGGTACAAGAGGTTTTCTTGCCCAGTCGCAAGGTTAGGGCACAGAGATAATACAAACCTGTTACAAGGACTGCGAGTACATAGTGCTCTCGCACATTACTCTGTGCTGAGTGCAGGTGTGCGGACCCTACACCCTGCATTTTTGGACACATTTTGCACTGACTACACGCGGCACTTACACCGTGAAATCAAAGCAACTGATCTTGTGGCACTGACCAAGGCAACACTGCCCCCTCAGGAGAATGAGACAAGGTCCTCCTCATATACAGTATGTCCAGATACTACACTTGATTTTAGCCAAAGGTTGTAATGTAAAGTCCTTTGTAAAGTGCCAACACCAGGTTTTCTGCTTTCTGATCTGCTCATTTATTGATGAACAATCAGCTCTTTAGCTCAGTCAGGAGGTGACAGTCTGTTCTTATCCTTCATAAACATAGTGGAGGTGAAGCCAAAATCTACACAAATCAATAGCAATTTGTCATCCTTGATAACCATAATGAGTAGTTCACCACTGTCCTCTTCCCACCATCCTTAAACATGTTCAAATAATATAACATCTTATGTAGAACAGGTACTCTTACTTAATGTATTAGACCTGCTTCCAATATATATATATACAGTCAGGTGCATAAATATTGGGACATTGACAGAATTTTCATATCTTGGCCTCTATTCACCACCACAATGGCTTTGAAATGAAACAAGATGTGCTTTAACTGCAGACTTTCAGATTTAATTTGAGGGTAATTACATCCAAATCAGGTGAACGGTGTAGGAATTACAACGACTTCTATATGTGCCTCCCACTTTGTAAGGGCCAAAAGTAATGGGACAAACTGAACAATCCTAAATCTAACTTTCACTATTTAATACTTTGTTGCAAATCCTGTGCAGGCAATTACAGCCTGAAGTCTGGAACACATAGACATCACCAGACGCTGGGTTTCATCCCTGGTGATGCTCTGCCAGGCCTCTCCTGCAAATGTCTTCAGTTCCTGCTTGTTCTTGGGGCATTTTCCCTTCAGTTTTGTCTTCATCAAGTGAAATGCATGCTCAATCGGATTCAGGTCAGGGGATTGACTTGGCCATTGCGTAACATTCCACGTTTTAGCCTTAAAAAACTTATTGGTTGCTTTGGGTCATTGTCCATCTGCACTGTGAAGCGCCGTCCAATGAGTTCTGAAGCATTTGACTGAATATGAGAATATAATATTGCCCGAAACACTTCAGAATTAATTCTGCTGCTTTTGTCAGCAGTCACATCATCAATAAATACAAGGGAACCAGTTCCATTGGCAGCCATACATGCCCACACCATGACACTACCACCACCATGCTTCACTGATGAGGTGGTATGTTTTGGATCATGAGCAGTTCCTTTCCTTCTCCATACTCTTCTCTACCCATCATCTCTGGTACAAGTTGATCTTTTGTTCCAGAACTGTAATGGCTTTTTTAGATGTTGTTTGGCAAACTAATCTGGTCTTCCTGTTTTTGTGGCTCACTAATGGTTTACATCTTGTGGCGAACCCTCTATATTCACTCTTGTGAAGTCTTCTCTTGATTGTTGACTTTGACACATATACACCTACCTCCTGGAGACTGTTCTTGATTTGGCCAACTGTTGTGAAGGGGTTTTTCTTCACCAGGGAAATAATTCTTCTGTCATCCACCACAGTTGTTTTCCGTGGTCTTCTGTGTCTTTTGGTGTTGATGAGCTCTCCGGTGCATTCTTTATTTTTAAGAATGCTCCAAACAGTTGATTTGGCCACACCTAATGTTTTTGCAATCTCTCTGATGGGTTTGTTTTGATTTTTCAGCCTAATGATGACTTGCTTCACTGATAGTGACAGCTCTTTGGATCTCATACTGAGAGTCAACAGCAACTGATTCCAAATGCAAATGTCACACCTAGAATCAAGTCCAGACCTTTTACCTGCTTAATTGATAATGAAATAACGAGGGAATAGCGCACACCTGTCCATGAAATAGCTTTTGAGTTGATAGTCCCATTACTTCTGGCCCCTTAAAAAGTGGGAGGCACATATAGAAACCGTTGTAATTCCTACAGCATTCACCTGATTTGGATGTAATTACCCTCAAATTAAATCTGAAAGTCTACAGTTAAAGCACATCTTGTTTGTTTCATTTCAAAGCCATTGTGGTGGTGAATAGAGGCCAAAATATTAAAATTCTGTCAGTGTCCCAATATTTATGCACCTGACTGTATATCGCACTACATGGCAATATAGCAGAGCACACATTAGACCAATGTTTCCCAAACTCATTCCTCAGGGAACACTAATAGTGCTTGGTTTTCACATTTCCTAGTTGATGCACAGGTGTATTCATTACTGCAGGGGCAGAACTATGGGAGACAATGGAGGCACCTGCCTGCTTTTCAATGCACTTTGTCCATCTGTCAACAAGTTTTCGTATATATCCTCATTAAAAAATGTTTTAGGCTGAGCTGCGAGCCACGAATGCATCGCTGTCTTCACGTCTTCATCAGACGTGAATAGGCAGAGCCATGGCTGATTTGCAAATGATTTGCAACATAATCCACTAATACTCGTATATCCTACAGAATCAGTTCACGTGCACGTTCAATGTCCTCATCAGTCGTGGACGTGGACAGGCGTCCGGCTTCTTCTTCATGGCTGACTCTTGTGCGACCTACTTTGAACTTCTCTATCCCTTCATAGTAATACATACTTCTTCATGACAAAATACTCTCTCCATACTGTGCACAAAGTTTTCGATAAATATCAGCACCAGACACACCCTCAGATCACAAAAAAACAATCACTGCACGCTGCTCTTCTTTCACGAGTGGGGTAGCCATTTTTTTTTGCACTGCAGTCACAAAGGATCTGATGTAACACATTCAAACCTGCACAGCAGTGACCGGGGAGACAGCGACCTAGTACGGAGAGCGTTGATAAGTTTTAATTTAACTGGAGTGCAGATAATTTTTGACTCGTATTAAACTTTCTGTATGACCAGTATAATAAAACATTATGTGAAATAAGTAAGGTGCTTTGATATAAAATATAGCTGTCAAGTAACACTCTCTGTCCCATTCCCATGTTAAAATATGACATTTTGTGCTTTTGGGTTTATGGTGAAGCTTTTCTATCCTGCATTACTCTGGAATTGTAGGTAAGTATACAAAATTCAAAACCTTTATTGGCCTTAGTGGCACAACTATAGTCACCTATGTAAGATAAATGGTACATACTGATCTATGCATTAAAACACAGATAATATCACCCCTTGGGGGACAATTCAATTGTTTATCGCTCCTGTGACTCCCGTCTAAAGTGACCGGGAGCTATTCAATTGTTTGCGTGACCAGCCCTGCGATGGCCTCATTCTCACACCAGTTAAGGCGCACACAGCACTCGTGACCAGCTAAAAAGCCTTGATTTCCGCGATAAGTGCAGCCTTGTGGCTGGTCGCCCCAAACAATTAAATAGCTCCCGGCCACTTTAGACAGGAGCTACGGGAGCGATAAGTTTGACGTGCGCTAGCCAACATGCTAAGCTTTGATATTTGAGATTTTTGGCCCACATGTACAGCCTTTTAGTGTTTGGCTGCAAGCCATAGGATGTGTTATTTCTGATCACTGGAGTAGGTTACTTTACAACAAAAACTTGGCAATACTAAACATGGCAATGTACCTTCATGTTTAATTCATATACATCAATTCTCTTTGCACCATATTATTAAAAAAGGGCCATAGAAATGTATTACTGAATGTTTCATCATGGATGACAATACTAATAATAATAAAAATCTCCAACAGTGTCTAGAGCTCTGTATTGTTTTAAATGATAAACTATATTTCCTAATGCTTTGAGGATGCCTTACACTTTTGCTAACCAAGCTACTGTAGTTCAATCAAAGAAGCCTGGAGCTGTTCAATGTGTTCAAGTATGTCCTTTCCCCAAAATATCCCCTCGCAGCTACATCCATCTCAGCAAGTGTGGGACTAGGAGGGCTGTGCTCATGTTATGTAGATACAAACCCTCAGGAAAGCTTTGTACTAGGTCACTTTATATAGGGCTTGTGGTATGCACAGTACAGTAACACAGAAGACATACGACAATGTCATTATTAGCAGGAATGGAATTGTGCTTAATAAATGCCTACATTTTATTGATTACTTTTCAAGCTTATTTGCAGGGTTCTGTAAAGTGGGTCAGTCAATGAGATATACGCTGACAGCTATAATTAGTTAGACCTTAATACATACCAGATTGTATGTAGTGTCTCATAGAGACCATAGAGTTATTTAAGTAAGGTTACCCGGCCTTGAGACTACAGTACACTATGAGTATTTTTAGACTTGCCATAATACCCCCTTAATTCGTGAAACATATGAATTACACAGGTTCTTTACCTGGCTACATTTAAACCTGGACTTTACCTGGTTTTAATCAGCCACAGAACCTGTGTAAATCATAGGTGTCCCGGATTAAAGGGATATTATGGCAAAACTAAGTATATTGTGTATATATATATATATATATATATATATTATATAGTGCATTTCACACATTCCAAACTCTTTATGGAGGTAGATCACTTGTGTATGAGGTAGAGGGGGAAAGCAAAGGATATTAATTGCTTTATCATTCTACTGAAACGAAAGCCGGGTACACACTACACGATGGTGTACCCAGCCTATGGGTCGACATGGTGTAACGATACATCGCACCGTCCGTAAACACTGCATGATGTGGTGTACGACGGTGCAATGTATCATTCCATGCTGCCCTTAGCAGCATAGCGTCAATTATCACATTGTCCCTTCTGCTGTGCAGAACATCAAATGGGACGATGCGCAGGATTGGGGCGTATGCACTATGCGATCCGTACTATATAGCGTTCCGATCCAAGACGGAACGATATATTGTGCAATGGATCACATAGTATGTACCCAGCTAAACTGTAGTCTGTTCATCTCAAACAAGGGTCAGATGACAACCTCAAACTTGCAGACTAAACATTAGGAGCCAAGTCAATCGATTGAAAATAATGTGTCTTTTGTTGTCCATTAAAAGAAAACTATTGATATTCCACCTATGATTATGCACTTTGACAGCAGAATGAACCATTTGCCCAATTATGTCCGCAAGGCCATTCATGACAGATGATTGAATCAATTTCTCTGCACTTTCCTCCCTTGTAATTTCTCAGTCAGGAAGTGAGGACAGGAAATGAAGGGACCTGAGCCCTGATTTGCCATGCACTGCTGCAGTATTTATTACATACCTCCATTTATGCTTCTTGTCGCCACCTGTATTTTTTATCCATATATAGATAACTCCAGACAGGTTTGTTTATTTATGGCACATCCCTACTGTGCATTCTGTATTGCTTGTAACAATAGTCAGAGCGTAGCTTAGTGTGGTATCAAGGGGCAGTCAAACAAACAAGTGTACCTCATGCTGTAAAATTATAAAAGCAGAAACAGGAATAAAAAGTCATAGGGCCTGATTAGAGTCAAGAAGCAGCCTTGGATCTTCTACAAAACCCTTGGCAGTCCTAGTAACCCTGAGGCTACTCAGATGGCCCCTCGCAGCTTCTGTAGCCAAGGCCAGGAAGTAGACCATGGTCTTGGCACTCCCAGGCAACGGGGGGGTGACATGTTGCTCAGGGGAGCTGCGAGCGATCGCAGAGGGGAGCTGCGAGCGATCGCAGAGGGAGACCTGTGCATGCGTAGTACAGATCCTGCGCATGAGCAAGTCTCTTACAATCGGAGTTGGTTTGCGTACAACACTGAATCAGGCCCTATGAGCAGTATGTATCAAATGTAAAAATGCAGTAAATTCTCTGAAAATTGCCATTTTCTGAGGCTTAGTACATATGGATCCCCATATATATATTAAAATGGTTTACAGCTAATGTCAGAGATATCTGCTGTGGTCCTGTGGCACAGCAGCCCTCATAGGATTCTATGGGGCTACAATGTGCCAGCATGCAGCAAGCTCAGGAAAGCATGCTGAAGCTCCTGCCCACTAGCCAACGCCATCAATAAAGGGCATTGGCTATAGAAGCCTATGGGCTTCTTAGTACGAGATTCTGGTCCTTGCGGCTAACACATGTAGAGGCCGATGCCCAGGCATACGCATTTGGACTCCCCGAATCATACATCCGGAAGTACATGCGCCGTCGGGACAGCTGTATAGTGGAAGAGCTGTTCCAGTGGTTACTGGCGATCTAAAATGCCGGTATTCTGGGGGGAGATGTATCGCAGTTTATTTGTGAACATTGATACATCTCCCCCTATCTTGTAAGAAGAATTGCTGAAGGGCATCTGCACACCATAAAGTCGTCTAAAGGTAAACAGAAAATCACTTTAACAAGAGTTATTTCAGCAAGTGCCATTTTATATGTGTTCTTCTGTCAGGGTATGGAAATGGTAATATTCATGCAGTGTGTGTACAGGTAGCAAAATTATCCTTTGTACTGATTGATTGTAAGCTCATTTGGGCAGGGCCATCTTTACCTTGTGTTCCATGTCATTGAATTATTTGTGGCTGCTTTATAAATAAAATCTAATAATGGAAATAACTGATCCAAGAAAAATTAAATAAAAAAAATAACTATAAATAAATTGATAATTGACAAGTCTTCCCGAAATTCCGGCATACAAATGGTTGTGTACTCTCCAGGGTATAGAGAGATTGTTAGTTTCAGCCCGCAGTCTGCTGCTATCCCTTCCCTGAGATTGGCTGACAGTCAGGGCTTGGCACAGATCTGCACCCCCACCCCTCACCCAGCTGCTGTCCCGCAGAAATCTGTGAATAGGATCTTTCTCTGTCTTTCCAACTGCAAAGAGTTCACACTGCGATCATCAGAAGGCTTTCATTACATGCAGCTTTAGGGACAAGACAAGAAGGGGTTTGCTTGTTGCCAGCTCTCAGATCTGTGCTAAATTCAGACTACAGGCCCAGAACTGATGGCAATGAGTTCTTACACAGTGTATGAATAATTAGAGAAGGCCTCATTCCAGGCTAACTCTTATTCTCTAGGGCTAGGCAGTCAGCACGGACACTGGGGAAAAGCCATCCCTTTCACAGAACAGCATAGGCATGGCAGAGACTATAAAGAGACTGGGGGGTAAATTTACTAAAGTGAGAGTTTTTAGAAGTGAGGTTTAAAAGTGATGTTGCCCATAGTAACCAATCAGATTCTACGTAACATTTAACTAGCACCTTCTAGAAAATAATAGCTAGAGTGTGATTGGTTGCTATGGGCAACATCACTTTTAAAACTCACTTCTAAAAACTCTCACTTTAGTAACTTTACCCCTGGGATTATTTAAGACAGGATTGCAGGTGCATGAAAGCCCACTAAGAAAAAGGCTGCAGTGCAACTTGTAGCCAAAAGGTGGAGGTACAGACCCCATTTATATTCCATTTTATTTTTGGGTGTATTATAGAAAGTAGACTAAACTAGAACTATATTTTGTATAACAATACAGATACTTTATGGGCTTGGCTTCTGTGTATGTTTCCTATTTATATATAAAGTGAGGGGTTTATTTATCAAAAAATGTTCCTTGATAATTCCGCTCTTCCCCTGGCAACAGACTCAAATGTGCAATAATTAGAACTATGAAAAGTTTGGATGGATTTATGCAAATCGTAGTAACTTAGCACTGCGTATAATTCATGAGAAAGTAGTGCATGCCACATACAATGCATATATGCACACAGAATAGTTATAGCTGCCATTAATTGGGCGGGGGGGAGGTCAGGAAAAAGAGGTTGGGGTTTACATTTTGGGAAAATTACCTATCTAACTGTAACCCTGAGACTGGGAATTGGGGTCAGAAAAACATTTTTCAGGTCCGCATGCATGGGTGGGACAGACTTTGGCAACTGGCAGTCATTCATGATCTGGTCCTCCAAGCAACCTGCTAGTATAGCCATTCCCCCTGGAAGCATGTGGCTAAGGGAGCCACAAATCTGGTCACTCAGTAATTGGCCCTAATGACCAGAGCTGCCCAATTGTAAAAAAAAAACCCCAAAACAAACAGCTACAAAGGAGTAAAGGAGCTACAATGTAGTACAATTTTGTAAGACCCTGTTAACACGTTCCTACAAAACAGAATTATGTCTCTAGATTTCAGCTGTACCAGGCAGGCCTTAACTGTATAGGGATCCAGAGTGCTTCGGTCACTTACTGTATTATTGAGTCTGCTTTCCCACTCTTGGCAGAATCAGTTCTGCAATGCAGGACGAGAATTATATTACAGTAAATTCCACGGCATCAGCCATTTTCTGATAATTAGGACAAAAGATATAAAATATTAGACGTTTAAAAACCATCCAGGTTCCTGACACTGCACTAATAAATAACATTAATGGTACTTTATGTCCTTGATATTCAGTGTACCTCTTGTGTTACATCAGCTGCATTTTTCTAAGAGCATACAATGGCGTGCCAGTGGCTATAATGTCGCTGTCTGTGCACTTCCTGTGTGAGCCCTTCATCAGGAGGAAATCAGTGGTTTAGTGAGATCAGACTAAGTAGTAAAACATACTGATCTATAGCAACTAATGATAACACACAAATAACGTACACAGATACCTAATATGGCGGAACTACGTTACCTTCAGTTTAAGCAAATTCCACAGCGCGTTAAACAGAATGACATTAAAAATGAACTAAAAAAAACTAATTATATGCCACCTCCATCACCTCTTCTTATATTCACACCAGGCAGATATATTCTTCATAAATGTATCATTGTTAGTGCATCAAGTTTGGGTGATTGAGCCACAAACTGCATTAAAAGTTATTTTCCTCACTATTCTTTACAAGCTTTGAAACCACTCAGTTGTCATAGTGTTAGTGCTATACATCTCATCATGTTCTGTGCATAAGCTGAACAAGATGTAGTAATATAGTATCATTTTAGACTACAGAAATAAGAGCATTGCTTGGAAATTAAATATTGATATCATTAGGTTTGGGTAGAGCATGCTGGTGCTACAAATGTAAATATATTTGGTAATATTCCGTAGGAGGTACTGGGGGACTATTTTTTAAATCATCTTTTTGGAGCAGAACGGTCGGCACAGTGGTTGGCATTACAGAGGTTATAAATTAGACTCCCATTCAGATTGTATGTATCGTTCCGTGCTTGTGTGGGTTTCCTCTGCATACGGCGGTTTCCTCCCACAATCCAAAAATATACTGGTGGGTGAATTGGCTCCGACAAAAATTAACCCTAGTGTGTATATATGTGCATATACATATGGTAGGGAATATAGATTGTAAGCTCCACTGAGATAGAAACTGATGTGAATTGACAAATATTACCTTTAAAGTGCTGCGGAATATGTGTGTGCTTTATAAATAACTGCCAATAAATAATAATAAGATTCACTATATATGGGGTCCACATTTCTGAGCTCTTCACCATAGGGTGTAGCAGTGGATGTTAGAACTTACCTGATCACAGTCTGAATATAATATCTTTTCGGAAATATTCAATGGTTTATTGCAGTACTATCCAAAGGAAGGATCAAACATTCAGAGAGACACTTTCCCCATTCCCATTTACCTACTGAAAACTTTGGAGAAAGGACATTATTGATCGTATAATTTGCTTATATATATATATATATATATATATATATATATATATCAGATGTCAGATCGCACACACCTATACACACAGCTTGCTGGTGCCAGGTCAAATTTATCCAGTATCAGCACCAAAAGTTATCCAGCAAAGGTAAACTTGAGGAGACCAGCACACCACCATATAGTCTAATGTCCAGAAAAATAGTTTTAATAGAGTATCAATTAAGATGCCACCATATAACAAGCCATCATAATAAGTATGTAATTATACTCATCCATATAGTGTGGAAGAGTGTTAGCAGCACATGGAGGCAGTGCATGGCCATCCCGACGGCCCGTTTCGGTATACACATAACCTTTTCTGGCTGACCCTTGAAAAAGGTTATATGAATACCGAAACGGGCCGTAGGGGTGGCCATGCACTCTATTAATTCTATTTTTCTGGACATTAGACTATGTGGTGGTGTTCTGGTCTCATCAAGTTTACCTTTGCTGGATAACTTTGGTGCTGATACTATAATATAATATATATATATATATATATATATATATATATATATATATATTTTAGAATTTTTATTAATAGTCATAAATACTAGTGCTTAATGTCAAGATACAGTTCCTGCATCTTACATGTACCATAGGTGAAGTTTGTGTTTTCAGATCTATCCTAACCAGTAGCTTTGGTGCGCACCATGGTTATGGGGACGTGGTTACACCTGCATTGCACTCTCGGGCCCCTACAGAGGCCCAGGTTACCTGTACACTCCCCGGTTCTCAGCACCCCTAAACCTAACCACAACACATAGCACAGTAAATGATCCATAGTAATCATAGCTCTATTTAGATTATAAATTCTGCAAAAATGCTCATTTAAAATTACATTGTGGAATAGCAATGCAAATGCAGTACTTGAACAAAGCAGCTTATTCTGCCACTAAACTAGTACTGTTTAATATTTTGCAGCACTTTTGTTCATCTTTGTTGCATAGTGACAGGTCCACATTAAGGGTTATATTTACTAAAGGTCGATTTTAACAGTCAACTTTTGAATTAGTTTTATGTATTAGTAAATGTGTGATTTAGCCCCAGAAACAAAACATCAATGTTGATCGGTTTTGATCGATTCTAAATCGATTAAAATCGACCTTTAGTAAATATACCCATATTTACTAAAGGTCGATTTAACTGTAGTAAACTGTATATCAGTCAGTAGTAGAAAGGGATTTTGTTGTAAGAAAGGTTTTAAAGTTTTATAAATAGCACTTTCTGTATAATCAGACATATCCACTTTCCCAATTTACGTATAATATTTTCCCTATTAGTTTATCAAAGTTTATTTTAATACAAAGCTGTAACCTTGAGACAAGACCTACATTTAGATATTTGCATACTTGCATTGTTCCAACAAACTAATTATTTTGTCTGTTAAAAGCACAAACAGTTGTAACTGTGTGCAAACAGGAAAAGGGGGAATAGCTATAGGTACTTATAAGTGTCTTCTGTTTCACTCACAAATATATATGTTAAACTTTTCAAATATTTGCAGAATACAAAGTGTTTGAAATGTTTCCAAATATGCTGCATAATTCATGAGAGCTGGATTGCAAAAGACGATTTTCTCTTTAAAGTAGTCCCATTGTTTAGACACATTTGATACATTCATATTCATGAAAATACAGCATTTGTCTCAGTTTAATATCTCTTTATTGAGGAAATGAATAGAAACAATGTAAGCACATATTAACAATTCTGACGCCAGTTCACAATTGTTTTTTTCTTTTCTTTTCCACACTCTCACCTAGGGCGAGAATTAGGAGGAGGAAGAGCAAGTCTCTCTTGTGTGGTGGGATATGCATACACTCCACTCTCCTCCAACTGACTACTCTACAGCTCCTTACCCGGCTAATATATTTTCCAAAAGCCGCTCAGAAATTGTCAGGGTTTTTTTTTATGATTGAATTAGGTCAAGAACATCTATTTAAAACTTATCCAACACAAGTGTATTAAAAATCTATATATATATATATATATATATATATATTATAATTTTTTAAACACATGACATTAATATAATTTTCTTTTAAATATCACCTGGAGATATATTGGCATATTGATCATTGGAATATTGCGACATCGCGACTACATTTTCCCAGCAGCTGGTCCTCTCTGCAGCTGCCAGAGGAGTCAGGAGGTACCTCTGCCATTGGTGGCTGCTGGAAACGCAGTGGGCATTTCTGACTGGTCACATTGTTTGCGACTATGTCAGGTAGCGAACAGCTTGGCCTGATCGCAAGCGATGTGGTTTTAAGGGTATGCAGTCGGGATGCCTACGGTCCAATTTCTGCAAGGGTCTAATGACAGGCGTCGAAATCCCGACACCTGTAATTTTACCTATGTCGAGAGCCCGACGCCCAGCATCCCGATCGAAGGTAAGCACGGCACCGGGCACGGACAGCCACAGGGGGGGGAGGGTTAGGTTAGGGGCTCCCGGGGGGGCTTAGGGTTAGGCAGCCCCCCGGGAGGGTTAGGGTTAGGCCAGGGGAAGGGGGGGTTAGGGTTAGACAGACCCCCAGTAGACTTAGGTTTAGGCAGCGGGGAAGAGGGGGTTAGGGTTGGGCACTTGGGGGGGAGGATAGGGTTAGGCACCCCTAAGGGAGGGTTAGGGGGGGTTAGGTTAGTTTGTACTCACCTTAGCTGCTGTTGGGATCTTCACCTCTGCCGGGCTTCCTCTGTTGGTAAATCATACCAATCCCGGTTTTAAGACCATACACTGAAAGCACCTGGTTGTGATAAATCAGGATTTTTGACCAGTAGAGTGAAAACAGATAATAAAGACTACATAAATGTTAGGATCAGCAGGTTAGGCCAACAGTGAAGAGTGGAGACGATCATAGAGTATATAGTAGGTAGCTTCAGGAACCTTGCAACAACATTGGGTTGGATCCCCAAAGCCTGTCCTGCAATATCAATCCATTGATTGGAATTCTTTGATCGAGTCCTCTACAGAATTCTAGTAAGTATCACCACTTGGTGAGTCTGTGATTATCCCATAAAAATTCACTAACCTCTTTGGAAATCTCCCCAGAGTCCCCATAAAATCTGGGAGGATGTAGATTGAAAGTGTTTATAGGAGTCCTAAAACTTTTGGGACGGTGCTCATCTTAATGTTAATTCTTCTCAAAAGGAAGAAACCACATCATCGTAAGCCTAGCAAGCACTCTGGGAATTAGTGGTATGAAATTTACCATTAAACAGGTGGGTGTGATTCCTTGTTATTAACACACCCAGATATTTAATGCAATCTGAGTGCCAGACAAAGGAAAAAACTTTTCAGGATGCCACCTAGGATGGACAGAGAGTCGAGAGATTAAAGCCAAACATTTGACAACATTTATTTGGAAGTTAAAGAACTGACTGAATTCTTGGAATTCTGTCATGAAATAATTAGCGATATCACAGAATTTGCGATAAGGGCTATTACTGTAGATTGCCCGCAAAATGTGCCAATATGTTGCCTTCCCCACACTCTCACCTGGACCCTAGAGTTGTCACGATTAGCCCTGATGGATCCAGCTATGAAGATCAGCAAGAATAAAGGGTGGTCTTGTCATGTTTCCATTACTTATACTGAATGGAACTAAATATTTAAATGTTGGCCATGGGATTCCTTTGCAGCTAAAGACTTCAGCACAGACATACTGGACCATGGCCTCTAGCATCTCAGTGAGGAACTGACAATTTACCCAGTCAAAGACCTTCTCTGCATCCATTTATAGGAGTCAAGTTGTTTGCCTGATGGCCATGTGTATCTGGTCAGTGATCTTTGTGGTGTTGTCTCGGCCCTCATGTCCCAGGACAAACTCAATCTGATCAGTGTGGATTAGATCTGGTACTAAAAGTATGAGGCGATTGGAAGTAATATTTGAAAAAAAACTTTGAATTTATAGTTTAACAGGGAGATTGGTTGTAACTAGAGCAATGGGGAAAGGAGGGTGGTTGGTCCTTTCTGTGAGATGTTCCTCAAGGAACTGTTGTGAGAAGATGGATTAATTTGCTTGAATCTGCTCCTTCTGCTGGCCCTCATTTAGAGCCTGCAGGAGGAGCAGATTCAAGTTATCCCTAAAGGTTTTGCAGTAAGTTATAAAGAGGCCACCAGGGCCAAACTTTTACCTGGTAGGGTGGAAGAGATGGCCTCCTGGGACCAGTGAGTGACAGGTCCAGATGTTAAGTGTGTATCATTGAATGGGTGGGGTCACTGCAGAGTTCTTTGCCTGACAGACATTTGTGCCACAAAAATACAAATTCCCTGGCTGGAGCAATTGACTTTATTCCCTCACATTTATGCTTCTTTTTTCACACAGATACAGTATGTGATATATGATGAATGAGTGAGATAGTACAAGGCATTGTCTTCCTATCTGCTCTGTAGGGCGTTATGTCAAAAGATCACTAACAGGAAGACCAGTCCTATAGTGAGTAGACTGACAACAAAGGACACAGTAATGAATGTGACACAAATAGAAGATACGGTAAATGTAGATGCAGAGGATTTCCTGTCTAAATATAGGGTGATCTTTTAAATAGTGGTGATTTTAATATTTAAGGTTAAGGTCATACTGATGCATGACTATACTAAGGGAAGAAGTTAACGCCTTATGTCAGTGGGAGATGCTACAGAGAGAGAGGTCCATTCATTGCAAGGAAAATTGTAGGAAGGGTTATAGGAGGGTGGGGGGGGGGGCACAGACAGTAAAGCTTTTGTTGCCCCTCGCCCTGCGGAACAGAATGTTCTAAAAAATGCATGTGATGCACTCCATTCATGGCTATTAGTAAGGGCACTCAGGGTTAGGGTTTATCTGCATAAATACCACGCTTTGCCCTGTAATACAAAACCATGTCATTTATCATATATCAATAGTGTATTGTTATTATAAAGGAAATGGAAAACGAGAGCAAAGATGCAAAGACCACAGATTTCTATTCTATAAGCGGAAAAGGTATCAGCAAAAAATAGTTTTCATGTGTTATTAAAAAAAAGAAAACAAACAGAAAAATGTTGTAATTAGTACTTTGGTGTTACACCTCCCTGTGCTCTTCTGGGCTGCTATGCAGATTGCAGTCAAGGCCTCATTCAGATCCGCTCGCAAGCGCTATGCGCTCGCAAGAGGGTCGATGGTGGGGCACTGCGCACACGCGACCCCCGGAGCGAGTGAGAAATTCACTCGCTCCAGGGCTAGCTACAAATGGGGTGGCTGTCGATGTTGATCGACAACTCGCCCCGTTTTGTAGGCGGGGAGAGGGGGTGGCTGGTCAAACGGAGGCATTCCTGAAGGAACGCCTGCCGTCAGGGCCGGATTAAGGTCTGAGGGGTTCCCTGGGCATCAAACATGTGGGGGCCCCTATTACGTGCCCTTTATGCAGTGCACCCAGTAGTAGTGCCCCCAGGAGTGTTGACTCTTATGCAGTGCCCCCTATGCAATGCCCCCTGTAGTTATACACCCAGTAGTAGTGTTCCCAATAGTAATGTCCCCTGTATAAATACCCCCAGTAGTAATACCCCTGTAGTTGTGCCCCCAGTAGTCATGCCCCCTGTGTGTGCCCAATAGTAATGCCCTCAGTAGTAATACCCCTGTAGTTGTGTCCCCTGTGGTAGTGGCACCAGTAGTAATGCCCACTGTGGTAGTGGCACCAGTAGTAATGCCCCCACCCCCCTCGAGTAATGTCCCCTGTAGTAATGTCCCCCCCCGAGTAATGTCACCAGTAGTAATGTCCCCCTTGAGTAATGCCCCCAGTAGAAATGCCCCCCCCCCGAGTAATGCCCCCAGTAGTAATGCTCTCCCTGAGTAATGCCTCCAGTAGTAATGTCCCCCCCGAGTAATGCCCCCTGTAGTAATGCCCCGAGTAGTAATGTCCCCCCCGAGTAATGTCCCCCCCAGCAGTGGAATAGCCGCTTGCGCTAAAGAGAAAAAAAAAATCATACTTACCTTAAGCCCCGATCCCGCTGCCTTCTGATCCGCTCGGCTGGCGCTGCTCCTCTGCACTATGGGAGAGACGCATGACGTCTCTCCCATAGTTCACTGCCTGAGCCGGAAGCCGGAGCTCACGAGTGAGCTCTAGTCTCCGGCTCTGGCTGCCGCTGCGGGGAGGGAGACGGGCACCCGCTGGTCACAATCTCAGCGGGCGCCTGGTGTCTCCATGCGGCACCGGGGTTAGGTGTCCGGAGGAGGCGGAACTGGTTCCGTCTCCTCTGGTTCACTTTAACCCCGATGGCTGGGTGTGGGGGCCCTTCAGGTGTGGGGGCCCAGGGACGATCGCCCCTGTCGCCCCCCCCTTTAATCCGGCCTTGCCTGCCGTTTGTTGGCGGCCCTACTGACATCACTCGTGATGTCAGTAGTGAGCTTGCTGCTCTATTTGAGCAGGTAACTCACTGGGGATTGCGGCAGACGGGACTCTACCACAAGGGACTCGCGATGATCGCGATCATCGCGACCATCACCTGGATGCTCGCAAAAGCTGTGGGTGGCCGCCCTGATTCAGAGCGAGCTCTCGCTTTTTGCGAGCGCCTATGAATCAGGCCCTCAGTGTATAGTTCTGGTCATAGAGCACTGGGTCAGTTCAGTTTGACCACACGTGTAAATTAAATATTGTACCATTATTTATAGTAACAGCTACAAGTTTTGTGGAATGTGTACTTTGTGGTGTCGTAGCTGTGTATATTGCAGTGATTTATCATGTCAGATGACTTTTGTATATCATATTGCTTCTTTTTTTAAAACCTACAACGATATGAATTACAATTAGCGCACTGTAATCAATACTGTATGTCTAGGTACAGTTAAGTGTTTAAGGAAATTTTAGCAGCTGGCTAAAGAGAAAAAGGATGAACTCTTTAGGCAAAATTAGTATAGAATTAGCCTGCGCTCAGATTTCTTTAAATAAAAAGGCTTAAATCTCAGAAGTACCCTTTCAATGTGTATTACCTAATTAAAGCAACTTGATACATAAACCACACAATAATTAAAATACTCAATAATGATACAAATAATATGAATGTGCATCAGCACTAAATGGCAAAAACATAGATGTAAATCCAAATAGTTGTAATTATTAGAAATTAGCTGAAGTTGCCCAGGTTTAAATCTTCAAGTGAGTAAGTTTTATTTTGTGATGTCGTCCAATCCATCCAATGTAAGGCCCAAAACAGGCTCCCTGGGTCAAAGTTCTTCCCGGCGCACTCTGCCATGAGGACCGACCGGGATCTCAACCAATTGCCGCCCCACTGTGAAGTTTTCACCCAAATCCATCCAATGGAAGGCCCAGAACAGGCTCCCCGGGTCAAAGTTCTGCCCAGCGTACACCATTGGGACGTCCGACAATGGACTTCAACTTCCTAGTATGTCTTCTGCGTCTTTGTGCACAGCAGATTTGAGAAGTTATGTTAATGTTGCAGCCGTCTGGATTTGTACAGAGTCGCCCATCTGCTACGTCTGTGATCCCCCAGTGGCGTGCAAAGATGCGCCATCGATCCTCTGAGCAACCCTATGCTTGAATGATCATCGGAACGATGACTTCGGGGCCAGTACCACTGCGTATGAGGACGCAGTCGCTGGCTGCGACATGCCCCCTGAAACGGACAAGACACGCCTGCGTTTGACTTGCCATCCCCGTTACATCCCACAAACGTTCACTACCTGTCAATCATTCTGCGTCTAAATCAACAATACGACTGCTGTCTTAAATTGCAGCATCGGATCATATGCATAAACATCGGTCATCTGTGTAACCCTCAGGTTACTCAGGATGACTTGAGAATTAACGCTGCTGAAGCCAGTGAAGCTGTGTCCAGCCATTGGCTTCAGCACACCCAGAAAATGGGGCAACATGCCCCCGCTTTCCGAAACGCTGCCTGATTGTGCCTCAGCTCCGCCCCCAAATGGGAGCAGCCTGTTAATCAGACTGTGGTATCAGGGCATTGCAAGCAATCTCGCAGAACATGATCTGAACATGCGCAGATATCACACCATCGGAGATATACGTAAACCATCAGGTTTGCGTACATCACTGAATTAGGCCCAATGTTACCAAATCAAAAGTACATTTGTATTTTAATCTGTACTGGACATTTCTCTGCAAAGTTAAACCTTCACAGACTTATAGCATTTTGGTAGCTGCAGCTTAATATCAGATGATGAGCTGAAAGTTCCTTGATTGCATTGTTTTTTCTTTGTAATGCTGGCTACACACTGGCCAACATATTGGCCGTTCAACTGAACAGCCGATATATTGTGTGTGCATCGGCCAGTGTGTACTAGTGATATGTCTGTGAATATCTGCAGATATGTTGGTGCATCGTGCTGTGTGTACGGGCGGTCAGACGACCACCCGTACACTTGCTGCACGGGTCAGCGGTGATTGACAACTCAACTGGGCGGGTGAATGTAAATGCCCGCCCAGTCTTGACGTTAGTCACGATGGATCGGGCAGTCTGTATGCAGAACATATGTTCTGCACAGATTGCAGATATATTGGTGAGGTGTGTACCCACCTTAATTTCCTTATGTGCTTTTCAGTCATACATTTCTATCCATAGACAGAATACATCCAATTTGTATTGCCATGGGATATGACAAAAAAGCTGCCCTCTGGATACAATTGTATCCAACAAAAGGAGCGCAGCAAAACAGCGTCATAATCCAGTGCAATAAAAATAAACATCTACCTAATATAAATACATGGCTGTAAAACACAGAGGTTGCATTGAAGGTTTCATGATGGCACGTACAAGCCAATACATTAAAATTATCTGAAAGTGGAAACCGCCTTTATCTTAAAGAAAAAACTGCAGAGCTGTAACTATATCTACCATTGTCATAGGAACCTGTTAAGTAGAATTTTCCTGCTAAAATGATCTCCATCAAAAATGTTCATGTTGCATCCAATACTTTAGATTCCAAGGTTGGGATGATGAACCATCCTTAAATGTATGTACTGAAATACCTACGGGGGGAGGTCAGCATTCTGAAGAAACATGTTTTATCACATTTATCTCACATACAGTATATCACACTGCACATGTATTGCAAACGCTGAGTATACTGACATTTAAATATAGATAAATAGATTTACAGTGCATTTGACTGAGGTCAGCACATTTTCTTTATCAAAACCTGGAGAGCAATAAAGTGGAGAAATAAAGTACCAACCAATCAGCTCCTAACTGTCATTTTTTAAACACAGCCTGAAAGTGACAGTTAGGAGCTGATTGGTTGCTACTGATCTCTCTCCCAGTCTTAGTACATCTCCCCCTTATTAGTCTTTATCTCATTGTGGTCTGTTATTTGCCCAGTTCTAAAGTATATGGAAATAGAATAACCTGTAGCCAATTTTCACAGCAGCACAAATTATTTCAGGATATTAGTTAGCTGATACTATGGCAGGCAGTGACCTGTCCGTTTCTCTGATGATTACCTTAGGAGACAGATGCAGTGTCATCATGATGTGATGAGGCGAATGGAGACAAGCTATTAAAGTGGCAGTTCATTAGCAGCTGGAAGCCAAGGGTTGCCTAAACATTGCATAAAACATGCTGAAGAGAGATACATTTCATGACAGAACAGGCTGTACTTGTGGTGTTACAGGTGCCTTGTTGGTCTCTTCCAGATGTCATGGCGCCCACAGTATCGCAGTTCTAAGTTCCGGAATGTGTATGGCAAGGTTGCGAGTCGGGAGAACTGCTACGAATGTATACCGATCACCAAGAATGTGCACGATAACCCCTTCTGTGCTGTCAACACCAAGTTCCTAGCGATTGTTACAGAGAGTGCGGGAGGGGGAGCTTTCCTAGTCATCCCCCTTCACCAGGTGAGTGGCAGAATCGACCTCTTATCACTCAGTATTTGTCCTTCACAAAAACAATATTCAGTGACAATAGACTAAAGGTGTCATAAGCATTGAATCTGTCTTGTTGATCTTTGGGTTGGTTAATAATAATAATGAAGGGATTTATGACCGACACAAATAATCCCTCCCAATGTAACCTAACAGTAAAAGTGGGGGACATTTTGTTTAGATGAATTTATTTGCTCAGTTTTCTATCTTACACTCTTTGTGAAGTACCTGTGAGGTAACTGGTAGTGCTGGGATACAACACTCAGAACTGAGTAGTTCTATTATGACTTAGGCCATCAGCATGATAGTGGTTAATCAGATCAGTACAATACCAGGGAGTACTATGGAAGCCTGTGTGCAGGTGGAGGGAGGAGCTACTGACAGGTGTATCTGTCTGTCCTCCTCCCCCAGGTCAGCATGGCGGGGAATTCACCTGTGAAATGTTCTGTGCCTCCCCCAGACTGGTCGCATTGAGCCCAACCATCCCAAGGTGTGCGGGCACCAGGGCACAGTGCTGGATATTAAATGGAACCCGTTCATTGAGAATGTCATCGCCTCCTGCTCTGAGGACACCTCGGTAAGTCATGCTATACAGCAATGTATAATGTCGTGATCATGAAATTATGTCAGTGTGACCTTTCATATTATGAATGAATTACTCCTTATCAGGGCCGTAACTACAGGATGGTGCGACCAGTGCCATGGCACAGGACAACACAGGGCAGGGGGCACTGTTCTAGCCTCTTAATTTTTCTGTTTTTATAAATCTCACTTGTAGCTTCCTCTTCTTTTATCCCCAGCATCTCCTGGCCTCCCCTATCTCTTCCCTAGCCCTTCCCCATGAGGACATGGCCCTTTTCAGGTGTGTGTTTTATGTCCCTACTTGAAAAATAGGAGGGGTGCCAATGCTCTTTATGGCACAGGTAAACAAAAAGTCTATTTACGGCTCTACTCCTTATATTGCCAAATTAAAGTGCACCTATCACCTACTGTACACTCTGTTTTGTGGGCTGAACTAATACTAATGAGATGGCAGCCTGTAACTTTACTTCATACATCTGCATTCTGCACTGCAGAATGCAGAAGTGCCAGACGAAAATTACTGCTTTATTTTGACAGCTGATAATGTTGTTGCCGCGGATGTTGCTATGAGACCAGACGACCGCCGGTCTCAATACCGACATCAGAATCCTGACAAGGGACTTAAGAAAGGTGTTGAAATACTGACGCCTATCTTAATCCCGAGGCCGGTACGCCAGCCCGATTGAGGTAAGTCTGGGGCGCCTTTAACGTTAGACGCGGGGGGGAAGGAGGGTTAGGTTTAGGGAGCATAGCGGGGTTAGGGTTAGGTTTGGGGGGGTGTGGGTTAGGCACTGCTACGGGGGAGGGTTTGGCAGAGCCATAATTAGACTTTTTTGTGCCCTGGGCCAGAAAGAGCATTGGTACCCCCCCCTTCCCTTCAAATAGGGACACAAGCGTGCCCGAAATGGGAGTAGCCTAATGAGCAGTATTTTGATATCTGTGTGTTAAATAAAAGAGGTGACTGAAGGTGCTTTGGGGAAGTGGCCAGGTGGAGGGGGAGTCAGCCAGGGAGCAGATAGGGGCGGCCAGGGATAAAAGAAAAGGAAGCTACAAGTGAGAATGACTATAAATAGAAAATTGACAGGCAAGAGCAGTGATCTCTGGCCTGCGCCATGGCACGTCGCACCAGCCTATTTCAGCACTGGCTGTTGCTATATAACAGTCACATACACTTTCAGCCACCATGGCCACAATTGTAATTTCACTTTCTTATGTCTCACATGTTCCTCACACCTGTAAGCTCATTTGAGCAAGGTCAACTTTACCTACTGCTTCATGTGATCATATGTAATTTGATGGTATCATTTCATGATTAGTGTATTTACTTATAAATTCCAGATTTTTTGCTCTTGACCTTTTTTTTTTCCTGTTCAAAAATGAAAAATTTCCTTTTTACTTAAAATGCTGTGGTACGATACGTATTATTACATATATGATATATTTACTATGAAAGCTAACAAAATTAAGCTGCCTGTGTTATTTCCTTTTCTCATTCAGTGTAGATAAGCTAGAGGGACTTCTACATTCACTGTCCAGCTCTGTCTCACTCCCCTCCTCTGTCTCCTTCATATTCCTTTCTCTGCCTCCTCCGAATCCCCTGTCTCCTCCCATCCCCACCTCTGTCTCCCCCTCATCCCCTCCTCTGTCACTGTCTACTTCTATACCCTTCTGTGTCCTCTTATCTTCTCTTGCTGATCCCCATCCACTCCAATGACTACTTTCATCCCCACATCTCCTAGTCCTCCCCATCCCTTCCTCTGTCTCCTCCTCATTCTCTCAAGTCTCCTCCCAATTCCTTCCTGTCTCCTTCCATCCTCTCTTGTTTCCACCCATCCCCTTCTGCCTCCTCCAATCCTCCACTGTCTCCTCCCCATCCCCTCTTCTATCTCTTCCCATCTTGTCCAGTCTCTCCCTTCTTATTATCCTCTATCACCTCTCCATCCCCTACTATCTCTTCCCCATCCACTGCCCTATTTGCTCCCGATCCTATGCCCTGTTTTCTGAACATCCCCTCATGTCTCTTCCCCATCGCCTCCTGTCTCCTCCCATCCTCTCAAGTCTCCTCCCAAACCCTTCCTGTCTCCTCCCATCCTCTCAAGTCTCCTCCCAAACCCTTCCTGTCTCCTCCGATCCTCTCTGGTTTCCTCCCCATCCCCTCCTCTGTCTCCTTCAATCCCTTCTTGCCTCCTCCAATTCTCTCCCGTCTCCACCCCAAACGCTCTTCTATCTCTTCCCATCCTCTCCTGTCTCCTCCTCATCCCCTCCTCTGTCCCCCCATTCTCTCCTCTGTCTTCACTCCATCCTCTACTACCTCTTCCCCATCCACTGCTGTTTCCTCCCCGTCCCCTGCCCTGTTTTCTCCCATATTTCCTTGTGTCTCTTCCCCATACCCTCCTGGGTCTCTTTCCATCCTCTTCTGTTTTTCCTCCCCATCCATTCCTGTCACATCCCAATCCCCTTGCCCCATCTCCTCCCGTCCACTGCCCCATCACCTTCCAATCCCCTGCCCGGTCTCCTTTCCATCCCCTCCTCTGTCTCTTCCCTTTTATAGAAAACACCTCCTCATGCGCATTTGCAGAGGGAAGACTTCTAAACTAGCGGCTAATTTTTATTACTAAAGTTAAAAAAAAAAAAAAAAAAACATTTCTTAGGAGTTTCCAAGGAAATTAGTCAATCGCCCTGTTTAGGGTCAAATTTTCCAGAAGTTATCATTATGATGCTCTCAATGTACATTACTATGTAAAATGTCAGCGCATTATAAATAATGGGTAATAATACTTCAGTGACGTCACTGCTCTGTTATGTCACCCATGTATGATGCATATATGCATGATGTATAATGTGCGTGGCTCAGTAAGGCAAGCCTGTTATATAACTAATTGACATGGTAACCATATAAATATACAGCATCGGTCCTCTTGATGGTGATGTCATCCAATATCATATAAAAGTTTTTTTGTAAAATGAATTTACTCCTATATATATATATGATAGTCATCTTCATATAAGACTACTCAGTAGTTCAGGCCCAGTGTACTATATAATGCAGTTGAACATAAGTAGATAAGATGAGCAACTTTTTACCTGCTACACATGTACTTCTGGTTTACTAGATCGTCTAACTTTATTTTGTATAGCTATAGTGGATACATTTAGGGCCTGACTGAGGCAGAGTTAAGGCCCCCATACATCAGAGATTGATTGCAGCAATCGTGCAATTTGCAATCGATTGTTTATAAAAATCTTTCCCTTTTCAAATCGATTGCAGATTGCATAATTGCCACAATCGATTGAAAAACGGAAAGATTTTTATACACAATCAATTGCAAATTGCACGATTGCTGCAATCAATCTCTGATGTATGGGGGCCTTTAGACAGAAATCGGGTGTATGTGCTCTGCCCTGGTTTGATACTAACAAAAAATGGCAGCTGCTCAATCAATCTGGCAGTACTTTTCAGGTGCATGAAAGGGAGGGGTCATACCAAGTAGAAAAAGGGGGGGGGGTTGACCCACTATTGTTCCTCAGCACACTGAATTATACTTGCAACAATATATGAAGACTATATGGTAACAGAAATTCAGAGATATTAGTTGGACACATTTGCAAATACATGGGAATCTGCTAGGCCATGTCACGGCTTCTCTGTCACGAGCAGTCCTTAACACTAAGGGGTTCACGTCCGGGGCGCAAGGCACCCCAAAAAACGTCCAGCTCAGGACCCCCCGAGGGCATCACACAAATCATCAGAAAACAGGCATATATTTACACTTAGGTTCAACTCTGCATCATTAACATGTTTCCTTTAATGTTTTATGTGACTATCATGCTTAGGAGTAAGTATGTAGCTACTTGTGGTTTAGGACAAGGAGTTTATGAATACTTCCTAACATTTGACACGAGACAGTCGGGACATCAAGCCCAAGCCTTAGATGTGTGCATGTAAAGGGGGCATGGCAACATGGCACGCCGCATTGCACATCACTTTGGGTGCGTGGCCTCTTTCACCTTGTTGCTCCTCACACTGGAGGCTTGCCCAGCACTTCCCGACCACAGCATCCATTCAGTGACCTTCCATCCCCTTCCCCCTTGCAGGAAGAGCATAGCATGGTGGGACAGTGTCCGAAAAACAGGACTGTCCTGACAAAATGGGGATGGTTAGGATGTATGTTTATGTACTGCATTATCAGTCCTCCTACATGTACACACAATTAACTAACATTACTTACTTTCCTAAGGTGCGGATATGGGAAATCCCTGATGGTGGACTGAAGAGAAACATGACTGAGGCGGTGTTGGATCTATACGGGCACAGCCGGAGGGTGGGACTCATAGAATGGCATCCCACAGCTAACAACATATTATTCAGTGCAGGCTATGACTACAAGGTCAGTATTGTGACTTTAAAAGCTTGGTACATACCATTTCCTGCAATAAATAAATTAAATCATTTAATATTGCTGGTAACATGTTTAGGATTTCGTTATGCAAGATTCAGAATGATTAAAAAATGTATAGTAGTGTACCTTGTCACATATAAGGAGGCCAAAGAATTTTGTATATTATATAGAATGTTTAGTCACTATTTGTAGATAGATACCTGGGTCTTTGAGTATATGATCGTAGTGTAACTAGAGATTTCTATGCTGTCTCATCAGATACTGATCTGGAATCTGGAGGATGGGGAGGCAGTGAAGATGATAGACTGTCACACAGACGTCATCCTCTGTATTTCATTTAACACGGACGGGAGTCTATTTGCCACCACCTGCAAAGACAAGAAGTTGCGTATCCTGGAACCTCGCTCAGGGAGGGTGCTGCAGGTTCTCGCTTTACCATATTACACACTTCTAATTTATCTTTTATCCCATTTACAGACTTCAACTACTTTGCAAATAAACTTTTACTACCACTTGTGAACAGTATGTACCCATCTTTGTATTCACGGCCCTTTCCTAATCACCCTTACCAGCTGTCCTTAATTTCTAAAAGCATCGAACAAAAGTTTTGTTCCAAAATGGTTTTGTTTCTGACAAATATCTATTTTGTATAATGACCAACTGCGCGGTACTACGTCCCGTGTTCTGTATACCGTCTTACATATCCGTAGTTATTATGAATGCTTCCTAAGGAGATTTTGATGCTACTCATTAACAGTACAGGTATATTATGGTCAAGTCATGATTGGGGGCGTAGTTCTCTGTAGCGGTGTGGATTTCATTTTGGCCCAATGTGACTGTGTCCTTGGAAATTTTATTCAGATGTTGGCAGCTATTTAGTCAGAATTCACCTCATTTCTGCCCATTGTTCCTTTGCTCCTATCTTTCTCCATCATTGATGAGATCTAACTCAACCTTTCTACTACTTTGTTTTGTTAGGTGGCCAGCTGTAAAAACCACAAGGTCACACGTGTTGTTTTCCTTGGGGACATGAAGCGTTTGCTTACTACAGGCGTCTCCAGGTGGAATACAAGGCAGATTGTATTGTGGGACCAGGTGAGGAAAACTGTGATTACAGGACACGGTACAGCCACAAATTGCATCCACTCCTGCACGCTAGTGACAATGAACAAAGAATTGATGGCTACAGACAGTACTTGGGAGATTATATGGCATCTACCTGGGGCATTCGCTCAGTCTATTATGTTGGGAATTAAATTGTTTTTCTCCTAAAGAGGAAAAGAATGTAATTTAGTTGCTGCACAAGGGACGTTTATTTAACTGCTTGAGAACATCCTTTATATACAATGAAATGAGGCTAGGGCAGTGGTTCTCAAACTCGGTCCTCAGGATCCCACACAGGTCACATTTTCCAGGTCACCCAGCAGGTGCACAGGTGTAGTCATTACTCACTGACACATTTTAAAAGATCCACAGGTGGAGCTAACGATTTGATTTGTGATTATGTGAGGAGACCTGGAAAGCATGCAGTTTGGGGTCCTGAGGACCAAGTTTGAGAACCTGTGGGCTAGGCTATGCACGTAGTGTCATAGCTGCATTACTATATTGTAACCTGTCAATGCAGGATGATTTGTCAAAGCCATTGGTTGAAGAGGAAATAGACGGTCTGTCAGGGCTGCTGTTCCCCTTCTATGACATGGACACACACATGCTGTACCTGGCTGGAAAGGTAAGTTCACTCTTCTCTGGCCTAATGTAGAAAACATACCTTTACATAGCTTGTATTCCTTAATTACTTGTAATTCATCCTTAATGGAAGTTTATTTATTTCTTACTGCATTTTATTCATGAGGTTCAGATATATTGTCCCAAAAAGAGACTTTATAGCTCAGCTTCATCCCTTTATCTCATGAACATCCTCTGCTTCATTTTGTCTCTCTTATCTCCTGGAGTGCTCTTAGAAGTAACCACCCTTTTTACTTATGTAAGGGAGACGGGAACATTCGCTATTATGAGTTAACGGTGGAAAAGCCATTCCTGACATACCTCATGGAATTTCGCTCTGCGGCACCTCAGAAGGGACTCGGTGAGAAATGCAATAGAATTGGGGAAGGCATATAGGCACACTTTGCAAATAGTTGTATTGTAACCCATAGCAACCAATAAGATCCTCTGCTTTTCAGTGTAGTGTAGTTAATGATGGCGGGAAAAGACAGTAGCAAAACAATTACTAAAGTCATCTGCATGGCGCCAATACAAAAAATGATTGAGAAGAAGGAATGCAAAGGGTCCCAAACAGACTGAAGACAATGCCTCCCCCATACAGAATATTGAATCAAGGATATTATTTTGCATAGGAGTGATGCCAAAGCATGGGCTGGATGTATCAGCATGTGAGATCTTTCGTTTTTACAAGCTCGTCACCTTGAAGAATCTGATAGAGCCGATATCCATGATCGTTCCCAGAAGGGTGAGTCTGTATACATATCTGTATTTATGGCTTGATGTCCTGAGGGCTCTAAGAACAACTCCTGTAGGAGGTTCGGAGTCTGAGCTTCCCCCATAGGGTAACACAAGCTTTTCTTGTTGCAGTCAGAAACCTACCAGGAAGACATTTACCCTATGACCCCAGGAACAGAACCGGCCATCAATCCCAGGGAATGGTTAAGTGGCATCAACAAAGGTGAACTTTGGGAAGGGACCAATCAGAGCTGAGTAGAGAGAGTAGTACATATGGAGGCTGTGTATATCATTAAAGGTGCTACACTTGGGTTTAATCTGTCAAAATCCATTTGATAAGTTGAAATATGGGGAGAACCCCCTATGCTATAAACATTACAGTATTTACACCTCTTAGTACCTCCATTACATTATGCCTATATAAAATACATGATCCCTACTGTAGGAGAGATTTGCTTTCACCACTGAATGTTACAAGAAATGATGGCATGAGATTAGATGGGGTAATCAGACTACTTTTATCAGACCCTGTGCTGATGAGCCTGAAAGAGGCGTATCGGAAGGAATCCAAGGTGACATTCAAAGCGCCAGTGAGAGATAAGAGGAGTCTGGTGGTAAATGGGATCGATCTGCTGGAAAATGTGCCACCTCGGACTGAAAATGAAGTGAGTTTTATATTAGTTTTTCCTCTGCATATACTTCTTCCTATCACAGCATTTGTTCTGCATCTTTACTCACCTAATCCAAATACAGCTACTGTACTTGCACCCACAGCATCTTGTGCTAAACACAGTACCACTCAGCGCACACGGGGCCTGATTCAGAGTCACACTTTATGCCCATATGAGTGCAGTTGGGCGATGTTGTGAGTACTGGGCATACGTCTCGATTGTTACACCACTGAGACGCAGATTGAATTTGAATGTAGGGAGTGTGGTTTTCAGTGGGTGTTTATGGGAGGTAACAAGGGGCTGGCTAGGCAGACGCGGGTGTGTCGCTAACAGCGGCTGCGTCTAAAGATGCAGAACCGCTCACACAGTACGCCATACTGAGACAGTGAAACTGCATCTGCAATAGAGTTGGTACAAGGTTCTATGCAACGTCCCATGTGTAAAGAGACACCAACAGCGCCATAACAGGGATTTACGACACTCTGTGCTGGCCAAGCCCCCAACTGCAGGATGTCATGCCATTGGGGCGGGGTTGCCAGCGACAGGAAGAACAGCAGCACTGTGGGAGTATCCTCAGTGGCTTTGTAGCAGTGACACTGGCTGCAGGGTGCTGTTCCAGGGACAGCGACAGTGCCTCCCATGGAGCCCTGCTCTCTGTGTTAGCAGTGCCGCGGCACTGCTAACACACCCCTAGTTATGGCTCTGGGCACCAAGACAGATTTGCACAACCGCAAGACGCTGCAAGTGGGCATCTCAGTTTTGAAAAAAATCGGGTGCAGCATTAGCATAAAAATTCCACAAAAGACTACAGACGCGTCCGTGTACGATTCTGAATCAGGTCCATTATGTCTACACACACAGCTTCTTACTGCATATATCTTTACTGCTTATGCTTTGCGAATGTGCCCTTCACCTGCTCACTTACCTGTGCTCTGCAGCTGCTGCGCATGTTCTACCGGCAGCAGGAGGAGATCCGACGTCTGAAGGAGCTGCTGGCTCAGAGAGACCTCCTTATCAGACAGCTGGAACTGGAGCTCCGGAATCTGAGGAATAGTCCCAAGGAGGCCTAGCCGCTCTCAAAATCGCCACAAAGATCATGCATTGTACTAGGGACAGATACCTTCAACCATATATCTGCCCTTGTGGGGTTTCTGTATATAGACTAACTGGCCCTATAATGCCTCCCTGAGGCACGTAAGGGAATGTGTATACATCTGCACTAATTACCCCAACCCCCCATTTATCCAACAGGGGTCCTGCATATAACCAAATGCAACTAATTACTCCAGCACTAAACCTGGGGCTTCCATGGAAGACCCAGAGCCAAGCACATCCCTTGTAAATGGATTGTGTCCAATTCCTAGTTTTGAACCTGATACATAGGTCAAGAGAGGGGACTTTGAAATGAGGCCTACTAAGGCAGTTAACCTGCTACAGCCCCTCTCACTAGCCCTGGGGCAAGATCTGCAAGGCATTTTATCTACATCACGACAATTGACATGGACCAGGGATTTTAAGAGATCAAAGAGCCATAAAATAAATGTACAGAATATATCAGACATGCTATTAAGAAATAAAGCACTAGGGAGCTCCTCCCTCAATCTTTCTTCTACCCACACATTTTCCTCCACCATTCTTCCTCCTGTGACATTTTCTCATTCACTTGCTCCTCACCATTGATTGCATATTCCCATGCTGGTCAGCCTTTTATTCTCACTCTCAGCAGAGCACTTTAAATCAGGCAGACCTGACTGACTGGTTGGCCTTTTATTTATTGCTAATAATCACTTCCTATGCAAAGTGACGTATTAAAATCATTAACCTCCCAAACAGACTATAAACCTTTATTACAAGGAACAATCTGTCACTGCTGCAGAAAATAAAGGTTAAGCCCTGTTGTGCGTCTATTTTTTTTCTTACAAAGTGAAATTGGACTACAAATATAAAGTACAGTACTTGCACAATTATATTATATGTATATTGAGGAAAATACTTTATTGGCAATCACACATACACATGGTATAATTGCATGGTCGTAGAATAGCAGACTATGGCCCTCATTCAGAGCCGTACGGTCTGAGCAGAGCGCACGCTCTGAATGAGGGCCGTCCTCCATAACTATGGAGCGTCCTCCTGGACGCTCGTATAGCTGTGGGTCACCACCCACAGCCTATACGAGCGTGCAGTTTGATGGCCGCGATGGTCGTGACCATCGCGACCATCAAACTGCGTACAAAAGCCTGTGGTTGAGTTTTTCAACCACAAGGCTCGGAGTGATTTTGGCTCTATCAGAGCCAAAATCACTCCCACTGACATCACTAGTGATGTCAGTGGGCCGGCTTCTGACGGGAGGCATGCCCCCAGCACACCCACCAAAGGGGGCGTGCTGTCAGTCAACATCGACAGCACGCCCCCTTTGAAGAGACACTAAGAGCGAAGGAAAATCCTTCGCTCGTCGCGTCTGGCGCATGCGCACGACGGAGCTCCCTCCGTCGTGCGCATGCTCAGTGCAGAACATCGACCCACTTGAGAGCGGATAGCCGCTCGCGAGTGGGTCTGAATCAGGCCCCATATTTTGTGTGCGTTCTGATAAAAGTTGTAACGCTATGGAAAATCAGATATGATCCGATATATACACCCTAAATGAAGACATACATTTCCAGTATATAGTCTAAGGTTGGAAAATATCAATATGGAGTGTTGGTCTTGTGTCCCCAATCGTGACTGTATCAAAGGCCCTGACTGCCCTTGGCCTGGCCAGAATTTGGGGTTGTTCAAAAGGTGTTTTCACTATTCTCCCTAGTGCAAACGAACAGAAGATGGGTCATCAAACTCTTTAAGCCTAATTAACAAACCTTTCTTTTAGGTCACTCTTTTTCACAAATTATGATGTTCTCACATTTGTGCAGGCAAAAGTTTTCTTTATCTGTTGTAATGAGTCCAGTGAAATCAGTGATTATTGCCCCTTATAAAAACTATAAATGTAAAAACAACTCAAGGAAAATCCAGTTAATAGTGCAAGTGAGATCACATGTAAAGCTAGGTACACACTGAGATGATGTCGGCACGATATGTCGTTTCCGGCCGAATCGGACCGACATATCGGCTGCATCGCTCAGTGTGTACGCCCAATAGGCGCGCTCCTGCGGCCGCTTGCTTCATCGTCCGGGCGGCGTGCTGCACGTCCATCCAGATGATATTGCAGGTAATGAAGGACGGAACGAGGTATCATTCTGTCGTTCATTACCTTGTTCTGATGTGTACTCAGCATCTGATATGTCGGCCCGTCGGGCCGACATATCGGCTGGGTACACATCACTCAGTGGGCCTGATTCAGCTTTGGGAATAGAGAGAGAAAGAGCACGCAACTGTGAACCAGGACAAACCATGCTGCAATGCAAGGGGTGCAAATACATACATTTTATTTTGCATGCAGGGTAAATATAGGCTACTTTTGCATGTAGCCCAAAAATACTGCACAGCTTTATTTTTACACTGCAATTTAGATGGCAATTTGGACACACTCCTCCCAAATCTACATTTCTCTGCACATTTTACATCTGCCCCACCTGCAGTGCAGCATGGTTTCACCAAGATGATCAGTTACTTGCTATGGGGCCTATTCATTAAACATTAAAATTCTCTGGAGATAATTAGCTTTAGAACTCTCATGGAGTTCTAGCTAATTATAGGTGGAATTCATCATTCCACCTCTCCATAAGTATCTATTCCGAAAAGCTGTAATTTTTGCGATGACAGCTTTTCGGGAAATAGATACTGTACCCTGCTTACACTACCTTATCGCATCTGGAAACAGTGCTGCGCATGCGCTGTTACATCTGTAAAACCAGCGCATGCGCAGCACTGCCTACAGATGCGTTAAGTTTCGTACCCCCCCCAATCCCCACCCCACCCCCCTCCGCTCACCTTCCCCCCCCCCCGACTTACCTGTCCGCGCAGCAGCCTCCGGCTCCGTCCTGCTGGTCTGTCATGTGGTTTCCCAGCAGACCACATGACAGATTAGAAAAAAAATAAAAACAAATTTCTTTTTCTAAACTTTCTTGTGCTCTGCTGGGGAGCACACATGACAGACCAGCCTCCGGAGCCTGAGGACGGAGCAGAGTGCCGGAGGGACTCGTCGGGGGACCTGCACACGCTGATACAGGTAAGTGGATTCTGCTATTGGCCACCTCACAGTGGCGAATAGTAACTGCATCAAATTCCGAAAATTGATAATTTTCGGAATTTGATGAATACCAGAATTTTCACATCCCCATACTAATGTACTAATGTATGGGGAGTGTGGAAATTAACGCAGGGGAACTTAGCAAGGAGATATCTGTGATATCTCCTGTGCTAAGTCTGTTCATGAATACCAAAATAACGTTATTTAAGGAAAATGTCCTTAAAAACGTTATTTTAGTGTTGAAGAATAGGCCCCTATATCTCTCTTTATTCCCAAAGGTGAATCAGGCCCAATGTGCTAGTAATACATGCTAAAGCAGACTTTTAGCTTACATGTCACTTTAATACAATTACAGTAAAGTGTTCCTCATATCCTGGCTTGCTCAGCGTACATAACAGTAATTGCCCCATTTACAACCAATAGGTGATAGTTTAGGTTGGAAATCAGAAAACATTATAACATACAGTACCTATTTATTGCGTGCAATTGTTTTTACTGGATAATTTAAAACAAGACAATTGAATGTGTCGCAAATGATCAGCAGAATAGGAAAAGGTAATCAGGGACATTTATGAAATCTGCTGCAAAGGAAAAAGGTGATTTGTCCTCCGCTAACAGACTGACATGTTTCTAGTGCAGTTTAAAGAAAGCAAACATCTTTTGGGTTGTTAGGGGGAGATTTAATAAAGCTTGAAGAGAGATAAAATTGGAGGTAAATAGTACCAACCAATCAGCTCCTAACTGTCATTTTGCAAACACAGCCTGTAAAGTGACAGGAGCTGATTGGTTGGTGCTATTTACCTCCAATTGTATCTCTCTCCAAAGCTTTATTAAATCTCCCCCTATGTGAGAACATTACCTTCATTCTTTGCACCAACTGTTATGTATGCAGATCGCTAATAGCCATTAATGCATTCTGAGGATTGATTCTGAGTTAGGAGCAAGTCATTTTGCACCTGGACAAACCATGTTACAATGCAAGGGGTGCAAATACATTTATATTTTTTGCATGCAGAGTGAATACTGGCTGATGTTGCATGTTGCCCACAAATGCTGGACAGCTCTATTTTTACACTGCAATTTAGATTTGAATTTGGACATGCCCCTCTCATATCTAAATCTCCCTACACATATTACTGTACATCTACCCCACCTGCAGTGCAGCATGGTTTTGCCAAGGTGAAAAGTTACTTGCTCTTTTTGCCTTTGCTCCCAACTCTGAATCAGCCCCACTGTCTCCAGAGTTAAGACTATGGGCCTGATTCTGAGTCGCAGGGCTGGCTCCAGGGGGAGCTGCGCGTTGTGCAGGAAGAACTTATGCGCCCGTTAGGGGCGTGGCCTAATTATAGGCCATGCTCAATTTTGACGTTGACATGGGGGCGTGTCCGTATGGCACGCCTCCCATTAACGTCAGGCTGGGGGCGAGCCCAGCACTACGTCAGTAGCTGGGCTGCCCCCAGCCCTCTTCTGGCACAGTTATGGCGGTGGAGGTGCCCAACCTCCCGCGTGTGGAACAGCGGGGCAGTGCCCGAAACACGGGACTGTCCCGCTGAAATCTGGAATGGCTGGGAAGGGTGCGCCCTCTATGGGGTGGCTTCCCTGTTCGACCGCAAGAGGACATATAGAGGGAGAATAGGAGAGGTCCAAGAACAGAATCTTGGGGAACACCTACTGAAAAAGGCTGTGGGGGGAAAGAGGAGTCATGAGAGGAAACAGAGCAGGATCAGTCAGAGAGGTAGGAGGACAGCCAGGAGAGTTGCAGTGTCACGTAGACCAAGAGAGTGAAGGATTTGCAGCAGGAGAGGGTGGTCCACAGTGTTGAAAGCAGCAGAGAGGTCAAGGAGAAAGAGCAGAGAGTAATCGCCCTTGGATTTGGCAGCAAGTAGGTCGTTGCTGACTTTTGTGAGGGCAGTTTCAGTGGAGTGGAGAGAACGGAAGCCAGACTGAAAATGGTCAAGAAGGAAGTGTGATGAAAGAAAGGTGGTAAGGCGGTTGTAAACAATAGGCTCAAGGAGTTTGGAGGCAAAAGGGAGGAGAGAGATGGGTCGGTAGTTAGAGAGAATATTAGGATCAAGGATAGGTTTTTTAAGATGATTGTCCATCTGTTAAAGCTAGAACACTGGGCGGGATAGGCTTACGCTTTCAGGCACATAGATTTGGGCCTTGGGGCCTGTTTCAGAGATGGATGGATTTGGAGAGCTGCACACAAGCGGCTGTGCAAATCCGTCCATCTCAGATGCAAATGCAGGAGGAGGTGTCAGACACGTCCTTGCTGCATTTGCAATCCCAGCACTGCGACCGATGCCGCAGGCTGGGATCAACATCGCAACCATCGGTTGCTCCTTTGGTCAGGCTGTGGGAGCTGAAGCTTCCTGCAGCTTGCCCGTGGTGCTGGTCACTTAAGAGGCCAGGATCTGGCCTCGTCCCTCCCAGAAAACAAGGACGACACTGGTAAGCTCAGTAGTTAGCCTTCTGTTTTTGCCAAGCAGGTAAGAACACCGATTCAGAGATAGGAGCAAATAAAATAATTTGATAAAATGGTAAAACCATGTTGCACTGCAGGGGAGCAAATTTAAAAAATTCAAAGAGATTTCAAGTGATGATAGGGTGAGTCCTAGCTTAAATCTAAATTTTAGTGTAAAAACAAAGCTGCCCAGTGTTTGTTCAAAAGCAGCAAGTATTTTCCATGCAAAATATAAATCTGTTTATTCCAGGAGTAAAGTGCTTCTTGTTTTCACCTTTTTCTTTTCTGCTCCTAACTCTGAATCAGGCCCAAAGTATGACGGCGAGGGACAACAGAACCCTCATTACAAAAACACAGAATATTCATAGCCTACGCCCATTCCTTTTATACACAGAAAAATAAATGTAGACATACCCTCAATAAGCTTGTAAAAAAAATAAATGTAGACATACCCTCAATGATTCCATATCCATACGGCCACTTTATCCGAGGAAAGCAAATCTAGACATTTTATATCTGGCTGCATAAAGGAGGATCCAGGGTAGTCTTCTACCACAAGCTCTTTACACTCCAGAGTGAAGTCCTCTTTTTTTGCCCCAATTCTTGGTGTTTGCTTTAGATGCACAAAATTAATCCAAGTTTTCATATTTAACTAGAAAATAATTGTCAAGTCTAACAAAGATGTACCCTAATTGGGATAAAATCAAATTTATGGGTGTGGATTAACAGACAGACAGTAAAAAGGTCGACATGTAAGAAGGTCGACACATGACTTTTTTGTTTTCTAGCCCTAATCTTCACCCTAACCCTCCCCTTGGTGCCTAACCCTTACCGTCGGGGTATTTGCCTATCCCCAACCGTCCCTTCTAGTGCCTAACCCAACGGTAAGTGCCTAACCCTCCCTCCTGGTGCCTAAAGCTAACCGTCGGGATAACTGCCTACCCCAAACCGTCGGGGAAAGTGCCTATCCCTAACCAACAATAATCATGTCGACTATTGTTTTGTGTCGTCCTTTTGACTGTTGACCATTTGTACCCGTCGATCTTCTTACATGTCGACCTTAAGTGTATCGACACTTACCCTTGTCGACCTTTTGTCCCAGTCGACATATTGACTGTCTAACATCAGGTGTCTATCTAGACATTGTCGACCTTTTTACTGTCTATCTATAGTCTGGAACTCTTAATTTATTAAGCAAGTGAGGGCACAGTGCACACTCCAATCTAAGGCACCCCTGCAACTCCCCAGGGTGCCACAGCACCCAGTTTGGGAACCACTGGTATAAACATCAGTGAAAGATTATGTTTTGCCTCATTCTGAGATCAGAACTTGGTGGGAAGTACCGAGCCAAAACCAAACCGCTCATCTCTATTATACATGTAGCAGCAGAAGACTGCTGCATTCCAGGTTACACCAGGTTACTCTTCTGTCTTCAGCAAGCTGTAAAGAAACAGAACCAGGAATCTACAGAACTGTAATTATTGTGGAAATGGGGTTGTGGACAGGCAGACATGTATCCTGGAGATGGGGTGTAAGCAGTCTGCAGTGTATACTGCTGGTGTTATTACAATAGCCACACTCCATACACATTCTTAATTAGATTCTGTGAATTAATGAAGGTATTGACTAGATGGCCCTCCACAACACATGCTTTTTATAATAGGTACAATAAGCTTCACTACAGCCATTCTTCTGAGGTCACTCGGATTAGCTTTAAGCTTGTTCTGTTGAAAACCACAATAATTTATGTTATTTATGTAACTGGCCTAGAGATATGACACAGAGCATATTTTCCATTTGGTGAAAGCTATTTTCTCACCACTTGCTTGCGAGGATGTCAAATGTAGACGCAGGCATAACACTAAATAGTGTGATACATAACGAACACTAAAATTAATTAGATGATCTTTTAACCCACAAATCAACAAATGTGTTACTTTTATTGAGTCTCAGTGCACCACAGTCATTTCCATCTTAGCAGCATGCACTGCATGCTCACAGTTTATTATATAGACTAAAGGGCAGATTCAATGTGACAAGCTTCTGTGTGCATTCTCAAGTAGAAAACGTCAAACTGTTTAGTACCAATTACATCTCAGCGCAGATACATCCCAAGAGGCAATTCGCACTTAATTGAATCAGCCTCTATGAGTGAAGATAAAAAGAATTATTAGGGAACAGAGAAGCTGATTCAGACCCGCTCACTAGGATGCGTTCGCTCGTAGCTGGCCAATATTTGCAATCTGCGCATGCATATGCATCGCAATGCGTGTGCGCGAACCACTGCGAAAGATCGGGAAGTGGGCATGCTAATGCCTTGCCGTGCGATCGCCTGCCTTGCGGGGCGTGCGCAGGATTTGCCTACGCTGTGTGCGAGCAAACACATCTAGCGAGCAGGTCTGAATGTGCTCCAGAATTCTCTAGTCTTTGCGTAATCAGCTCTAAATTTGCATTGATTTATAGATCTTTTAAAGTTCTGTGCTAGAAGCCTTATGGAATTTAAGTACAGAACTATGTAAAACTCATACCTTGTTTAGTTGCGATCCCAATATACTAGAGCTGAATGGGTCTGGTTCTCAAAGAACCGGACCTGCCCGAATATTGCTATTCCGAGTTGGATCAGAGTCCTGCTTGGGGTTTCTCACATGACTCGAAAATGATTCAAAACTTCATTGATCCCGCATCGGATTCTCGCAGGTTTTGGATTGTATATACAGTAAGTCCCTCCCCACGGTGATCGGCACCATTTCCTTGCTGAGTCCCAGGCTGTGCTGTGCTGTCCGTGGAGTGTGCTGTGCTTCGTCCAGGGGGCTGTGTTGTCCATCCAGGGGTGTGCTGTGCTCCGTCCAGGGAGCTGTGTTGTCCATCCAGGGGTGTACAGTGTTCCATCCAGGGGGCTGTGTTGTCCATCCAGGGGTGTGCTATGCTCTGTCCAGGGACCTGTGTTGTCATCCAGGGGTGTGCTGTCCATCCATGGGTGTGCTGTCCATCCAGGGGTGTGCTGTCCATCCATGGGTGTGCTGTCCATCCAGGGGTGTGCTGTCCATCCATGGGTGTGCTGTCCATCCAGGGGTGTGCTGTCCGTTCAGAGGCTGTAAAAAAAAGTCAAGAAGTTAAAAAAAAAAAAAAAAAAAGTAAAAAAAAAGTTAAAGTAGATTTTTTTTTTGTGTTGTACCACAGTATATCCATATAAACACTGTGATGCTGCAGGCCGTATCCCCCCAGTGTATCCATATAAGCACTGTGACGCTGCTGGCTGTACCCCAGTGTATGCTTCTGTACCACAGTGTATCCATGTAAGCCCTGTGATGCTGCAGGCCGTACCCCAGTGTATCCATATAAGCTCTGTGATACTGCAGGCCGTACCCCAGTGTATCTATATAAGCACTGTGACGCTGCTGGCTGTACCCCAGTGTATCCATATAAGCTCTGTGATGCTGCAGGCCATACCCCAGTGTATCCATATAAGCACTGTGACGCTGCAGGCCGTACCCCAGTGTATCAATATAAGCACTGTGACGCTGCTGGCTGTACCCCAGTGTATCCATATAAGCACTGTGATGCTGCTGGCTGTACCCCAGTGTATCCATATAAGTACTGTGACGCTGCTCGCCATACCCCAGTGTATCCATATAAGTACTGTGACGCTGCTGGCCATACCCCAGTGTATGCATATAAGCACTGTCCAATTGAGCCGCTGCTCTGACGCTCACTTTTTTTTTTTGTTTCATACCGTATTTATTTAAACTAAAATCACATTTAGGTATATAAGCACTGTGATGCTGCAGGCCGTACCCCAGTGTATCCATATAAGCACTATTATGCTGCAGGCCGTACCCCACTGTATCCATATAAGTACTGTCCAATTGAGCCGCTGCTCTGACGCTCACTTTTTTTTTTTGTTTCATACCGTATTTATTTAAACTAAAATCACATTTTGGTATATAAGCACTGTGATGCTGCAGGCCATACCCCAGTGTATCCATATGAGCACTATGACGCTGCAGGCCGTACCCCAGTGTATCCATATAAGCAGTTACGCTGCAGGCTGTACCCCAGTGTATCCATATAAGCACTGTTACGCTGCAGGCCGTACCCCAGTGTATCCATATAAGTACTGTGATGCTGCAGGCCATACCCCAGTGTATACATATAAGCAATATGATGCTGCAGGCCATACCCCAGTGTATCCATATAAGCACTGTGACGCTGCAGGCTGTACCCCAGTATATCCATATAAGCTCTGTGACGCTGCAGTTTGTACCCCAGTGTATCCATATAAGCTCTGTGACGCTGCAGGCCGTACCCTAGTGTATCCATATAAGCTCTGTGATGCTGCAGGCCGTACCCCAGTGTATCCATATAAGCTCTGTGATGTTGCAGGCCATACCCCAGTGTATCCATATGAGCACTATGACGCTGCAGGCCGTACCCCAGTGTATCCATATAAGTACTGTTACGCTACTGGCTGTACCCCAGTGTATCCATATAAGCACTGTTACGCTGCTGGCTATACCCCAGTATATCCATATAAGCACTGTGATGCTGCAGGCCATACCCCAGTGTATACATATAAGCACTGTGACGCTGCAGGCTGTACCCCAGTGTATCCATATAAGCTCTGTGACGCTGCAGTTTGTACCCCAGTGTATACATATAAGCTCTGTGACGCTGCAGTTTGTACCCCAGTGTATCCATATAAGCTCTGTGATGCTGCAGGCCGTACCCCAGTGTATCCATATAAGCTCTGTGACGCTGCAGGCCGTACCCTAGTGTATCCATATAAGCTCTGTGATGCTGCAGGCCATACCCCAGTGTATCCATATAAGCTCTGTGATGCTGCAGGCCATACCGAAGTGTATCCATATAAGCTCTGTGATGCTGCAGGCCATACCCCAGTGTATCCATATAAGCTCTGTGATGCTGCAGGCCATACCGAAGTGTATCCATATAAGCTCTGTGATGCTGCAGGCCGTACCCCAGTGTATCCATATAAGCTCTGTGATGCTGCAGGCCATACCCCAGTGTATCCATATAAGCTCTGTGATGCTGCAGGCCATACCCCAGTGTATCCATATAAGCTCTGTGATGCTGCAGGCCATACCCCAGTGTATCCATATAAGCTCTGTGATGCTGCGGGCCATACCCCAGTGTATCCATATAAGCTCTGTGATGCTGCAGGCCGTACCCCAGTGTATCCCTATAAGCACTATTATGCTGCAGGCCGTACCCCACTGTATCCATATAAGTACTGTCCAATTGAGCCGGTGCTCTGACAATCACTTTTTTTGTTTTTGTTTCATACTGTATTTATTTAAACTAAAATCACATTTAGGTATACTTGTAAAATACTCTTATGCCATGGTTCAACCTTGATTTGTAGATACCAACCTGGTGGGCTTGGCTTTACTTGATCATAACAGCCATGTTTGGTCAGATGCAACTCAAGCGCCAAATAGAGAGATGTTTCGTACCAGACTTTTAAATCCGTCTACCCAGTTCCTGTTCAGAGCTTCAGTTTTGTGTGCTGCCACGTTAATAGTTCATCCACCCATTCAAGAATCGAAATGGGCAGGTGTGACATCGGCATTACTCTTGTCGATGGGAGGCCCCGGGGCCGGATTTATCATTAGGGAACCTAGGCGCACATCTAGGGCCCGTCGGGTCCACTATATACAGCCCTGGAGAGAATTTGATACGCTGTGTTAGAACGGCTGCGTCTGGACACACAGCAGCAGCACTGCAGCCCGGGTCCATTCCCTGCCTGCTCCTCGCCTCAATCAGCTCCACCCCATCACGTGATGTGCATACCCTCCAACATTTCACAGGGCAAACCCGGTACAGAGGCGTGGCTGCATTCAAAAGGGGGCGTGGTTATATATAAATGGGCGTGTCCACAGGGGGCTGTGCTCTATCGACTGAATTCAGAATCAATGGCCCAGGACTCTGGGAGAAGTGACACGCTTACCTTACCCGCTCCTACGTTCTTCTGTCTGCTTCGGGCGGCTCCTCACACAACACCACACACCCCCTGCGGCTCCTCTCTCATTCAGCGTGTCCTCAATAAAGTTCTCCTTTGATCACTGAAGCCGGTGCGGAGTGATCATGACGTCACGCCACGCCGGCTTAAGTGATCAAAGGAAAACTATATTGAGGGAACGCCGGCCAATAGGTAAGGAAGGAGGCAGAGCGGGAGGGCTTCTGAGAAGTGACTCATGACGAGTCACTTTACTCACTCTATTGTGCAGCAGCGGGGGTGGGGCTGTCACTGCCTGTCTGTCAGGGGGGTAATAGCGGGCAGTAGTATCAGTGACGGATGGGTCCCCCTAGTGTCCGGGCCCGGGACACTGGCGGCCCTGCCCACCGGTACAAAACGGTACAGCCCGTTTGCCGGTACAGACCTTTAAAAAGAGGTACTGTACCGGCTAAATCGGTATAGTTGGAGGGTCTGGATGTGTCTCCATCGTCCCCACAGTGTAGCCAGCGGCCAGGCCCCCTCTCCGCAGCATGCACTGATCTAGCCCAGCTCCTCCTCCGTAGCCTGTGCTGCTGTAGCCAGCCAACATCCCCCCCTCCAACCGCAGTCACAATGACTGCACTGCAGCCAGCCTCCTCCTCGATTGCAGCCCTCTCCCTCAGAGTGTACCCAGCCCCCCTCCCCCCGTGGTCATATATATGTATATATTCGCGAGTCACTAGCTATTGTGTAGGTATTTATTTTCTGTTCCCCTACCTTTTCCTATATCGCTCTGTTCAGGGGCTGGCTGGCAAATTTCAGCCTGGGGGGCAAACACAAATTAAGTGGCCCCGGCTTTTCTACCAGCATATTGTGAAGCATTTAGGAGCTTGGCCCGATAGGGTAATGCCATCTCCAGACTGCACACGCTATGAGACCTCAGGAGGCGTCATGTGTCGCAGTGGCTAATTTATGGACGCCCATGTAACGGCGCTGAAACGCACTGGGAGGCCTGCGTTTGCCCGACCACCCCCCGTCACCACCCACAAACGACAATTCCTGTCAATCACTCTGCTCTGGGTCTGAACAGCCTCTGCAAACGCAGTTTCCATCTCAATTGCTAGTTCATGCATAGGCATGCGCAGAACGCAACAATCGACCTATTGCGTGCCTCTTTGCCACTGTGTTCCTTGCTGAATCAGGCCCAATAGCCTATAGTAGCTTATGGGCTACTATTTAGCAAATTCTTCCAGAGAGGGGTGCTCTGGATCCCTCTCCGTCAGCCACCAGTGACATATGCAGTGACCAACAGCCGTGCATGCACTGCGTGCACTGAGGACCCAAACCAGAAAGCAGTGTAATAGCGTTATGCCTTTCTGCTCATGGCTTACACTGGTGGCAGCCATACCCACCTGCTAAGGTGGTTCCCTCTGTAAAAAAGCACTACAGATCACCTGAATATGTCCATGTTATAAGCAAGACATGGGCATCGGCAATGACTTATGGCGTTGTTGACATAGCGGCGCTGCTGAAATGGATCATCAGCACCAGGACAGCCAGAGTAAGGGGAGAGGCACATTCCTCTGACCCCGTCTCTCAGTTGTTCTTATTAGGCCAGTATGCAGTCACACTGCCTGTGCATTAAAGCACTCCTGAATTGAGATTTTTTTCTTTAAACGGCTCCTTTAGCAGCGGGACCGTATGTGGTTAAGGCAGGGGTTCCCAACCACGGTCCTCAAGGCACACTAACAGTCCAGGTTTTAGGGATAGCCATACTTGAGCACAGGTGACTTAATTAGTGCCTCAGTTATTTTGATTGAACCATCTGTGCACAATCATGGATATCACTAAAACCAGGACTGTTAGTATGCCTTGAGGACCGAGGTTGGGAATAATTGGGTTAAGGAATTCAGTTTAGTAAAGGGCACACAGTGTACATCTATATCCCTAAACTACATTTATTTCAACCCTGCTTTCTCTGTTTGGCTGCACCCAATTGGCAAGTAAAGGCCACAACTCCTAATAGAAAAATAGGATCTGGGGAGCACATAAATCACAGGTTCTCAAACTCGGTCCTCAGGACCCCAAACAGTGCATGTTTTCAGGTCTCCTCACAGAATCGCAATTTAAATAATTAGCTCCACTTGTGGATCTTTTAAAATGTGCAAGTGAGTAATGAATACACTTGTGCACCTGCTGGGTGACCTGGAAAATGTGACCTGTGTGGAGTCCCAAGGGTCAAGTTTGAAAATCGCTGACATAGAGGAAGGAAAGGAAGAAATGGAGCATGTAACACATTTTGGGGGTAGGGAGACTGTGGATACATACCATTATTTTATTTTTTATATATATAATATCATATCAGCTGATAGAGACAGAAGGGGGATAGAAATTAGAGAGACAGGAGGGAAGACACACACAGACGTGAGGAAGATGACTGCTGCTGCCAGTGCTACTGTCAGGACTTAAGCTGGCCACACACACAGTGATTTTTTTTACCCGATTTAGATGAATCCTGAGGACAAATCGTGTAAAATATACCCAAATCGTGAGTTTCTACTCATTATCACAATGCCGATGCGCGTCCCCGCTCGTCATACATTCCATCTTCAGATCTGCCGTGCTGTAGGGCAGATCTGCCAATCTGGGACACAATGAACTGGATGCACGATGGATCTTAAGTCAGATTGGACATTTTTTACTCCACATCGTGACCATGACTGCCGGGGAGCTGCCTGGGGAGAGTTCAGGGGAAATCGTACACATCGCGGGATTGAGAACACATCGCTATGTGTGTGGGCACCTTTAGTAAATGCCATGGCCTCACAGACGCAGTCCACCCCTATAGCAGCTGGCGACAACACCCTTGCCTCTCTTCCAGCTGTCCTGCTAACAGTGTAACTGCGTTCCTACCAGCATCTGGCTGCTGCGCTGTGTCGCTGGCTGCAGCTCCTCAGCTTCCTCACCGGCTCCTCTTCACTCTGACAAACTGCGATTGCGTCATACAACATCCAACAACACCGCACTGCGTAAGTTCATCCCATTCACCTGGAGACAAGTTACAGTTTGGAATGGTGCATATACTGTATATCCATTTATATACACACACACAAGCAATATTGGCAACAAGAAAATATAATTATCGGGACTAGGACCCCCCCTCAATCACTGAGATCACCTCCTCACACATGTACAGCGCTGCACCCATACAGATCCCCCTCACTCAGATCCCCCACCTCACAAAGATCTTCCCCTTAGATCCCCCCTCACACACTCTCCCCACACCATGCTGACACAGTGCTTCACCCACACATAGATCCTCCCCTCCCATAACACACAGGGGGGGGGGGGGGATCACCTGCTGAGCCTGCATTACATTGAGAGATCATCACCAGTGCCTCCATACTGTCGGTGTGGGCGTGGCAGGAGTAGCGAGTGCCGCTCCACCCCGCCCCCGTCTGAAAGCAAAGATCTCTCAATGTTTCAGGCTCAACAGGTGGTCCCCTAAGACCCCTCCCACCCGCCCATGCCCTCCCTTTTTCCGGCAGATTCAGAGCCATTAGTGTATGTGCTGAGTCACATATGTAGTCTGCACATACCTCCGTGAGACCACCCTGTAGTTTCCCCAGTGCCCATCTGTCTGCTGGGCTCCTTCTCGATCTAGTTGCACTGCTGCAGCCTGAGAGTGACAGCTGGGAGGCAGGCACAGGAACCTCCCCGGCTGTCACTGGTATATACTCACAGAGTGCAGCGGCGGCCCTAGTGCTGCACTATTGTACCGGCCCGGGGGGCAGATGGCACCCTGCCCCCCGGCCCAGCCCGCCACTGACTCTGTTCTTCCCTCTTTCCTTCTGTCTCGCCATGTTCTTCACCTTTTCATCCCGTTTCCCTGTTCGTCCCCCTTTCCTCTCATCTCCTTCTGTCCATCCCCCTTTCCTCTCATCTCGCCCTATTTTTCTCCCTTTCCTCCCGTCTCCGTTTTGTCCCCCTGTCCCATGTATATATAAATCATGCTTGCCGACATTCAGCTCCCTCCTTCTGGGAGGGAGCTGAATGTCTGCTTACAGCGCAGGGCGTGGCCGGCCAATGACGTATTGGGGGCGTGACCCCGTCATTGTGGCCCCGCCCTCTTCACAGTGCCAGAATAAACGGTGTTGTGAAGCAGGGGGTGGGGCCATGATGACGCGATTCAGCGCAAATCACATCACCGCCCCCCCCTCCCCCGCAGGGGTTTCTATAGTTGCTCTGCTGGGGGCCTGCCTTTCAGGGGGGCGGGGAACGCCACGCGATATTCGGGAGGCTCCCGGCCAAATCGGGAAGGTAGGCAAGCCTGGTATAAATATATAATTACATAATGTGATCTAGTAACACCTTCTGTAATAACTGAGCATATATTACAGTAGGTGTCACTGGAGCAATATACACACTTCATATTACTGTATATATCCTTTAGAATGTAAGCTCTTACGAGCAGGGACCTCTTCCCTCATGTGCTTCTCTTTACATTTTCTTCTATTCTCAGGCAATGTAAAGAGATCAGACTTGCAATTTACAGGGACCGGGGGAAATAATCTCCCAAACGGCAGCAGATAACCAGCTATTAGTTACGGGAAGGGACTTTCTAACATTAAAATGTTATGCTTTGAACTCCACTGCATGTTTGCTATTGTAGGCAATTGTGCTCTAGATAACGCTCTCCTTTTGAACCAACTCCACTGTCCTTATTTTTTCTTAAATCAAAACGTTTGGTATTTTGATGCTTTCTGCTGAGTGAAAAGCTTCCACCATTAATACCCACTGCTTGGTTCCTAAATACTACAGTGTAATCCACTGTGTTCTTATTGTGGGGTTTAGTGCTTCTTGATGTTTGTGATTGTTTATACTGTGCCTTTTTTATGTTCATTTGTATGTGACTATCTGCCAGTAAGTGTGTCTAATTGAACAGATCCCTTAGAATGTAAGCTCTTATGAGCAGGGACCTCTTCCCTCATGTGCTTCTCTTTACATTTTCTTCTACTCTCTGCTCCCCATAAGGGCACCTAACACGTCTCTGCCAACTCCCGGCTGCTTATTGTGAGTGCTTTAATCTCTATTGCAGCAATGTATATAACTCGTGTGCTTGTCCTGCACTGTAATGTACTGTAAAGTACTTGTTTCTTTTGTCACCTATTAGTTCTATGTACTATGTAAGGCGCAGTGGAACACTTGTGGCGCCATATAAATAAAGGATAATCATATATATATATTATGTGTGTGTGTGTGTATACAATGATATGGGTCTATTGCTCCAGCAAAATCTACTATAATATATGCACAGGATTGTTTGAGGGAAGAGGGCCCCAAACAGGTATCTTGCCTAGGGCCCCATGAGGTCTAAATCCGGCTCTGGGAGGGTCCAAGGACAATTCCATCTTGCACCTCTTCTTTGCATTATGTGAAGTTTGGGGCATTGCGGGCTGTCTTTTTGTGTAGATGACAAACATTATTGTTATAGTTTATTAAACTGCCATCCTGGCCACAGACAGCATCACCTGCATGCCCCTTTCATTTAAAAAAAAAAAAAGAGTGCAGAACCACCAATGAGCTCAACTGGGACAAGGACTGAAGTGAATGATTAAAATATTTTTTTTTAAATGCCTCCCCTCCTCCCTTATAAATTTGCTTCAGAATCCAAAACTTAAATTCAATTTACCACGAATCAACCCTTCCTTTCCCTGCCTTAAACTACATACATACTCCAACTCCCTCAGGCCTCAGTCTTGATTAATAAAAACATTTGTTTCCTGATGTGCCATGTTGGAAGTTGAACTGCCACAGCCGCTGAAGTCTTTGACATGCGGTTGCTGAATGCCAAAAATGTCCAGAGATGTTTATGGCCACAGACAATGCTTCCTGTCCCAATGAAATAGCTGTGTACAAATCTAATAACAGTACCTGTCCCCTTTATGCCCCTTTCACTTTTTAAATAAATTCTGAACCACCAAGTTGTTTGGGTGGGCAAAACATGGTAGATTTTCAAATTAACCCAGTTTTTTTCATTGCTCCCCCAACCGGTTGCTGGTGAATTGATAGGCTGTTATAAATAACAGTTCAGCTCAATAAACACCTGCCTTCTTTGTATGTAGGTGACTCTAAGTGGAATAACTGGATAATGTAGATGGTGGGTGTCATGCGAGAGACCAGAAATATGAGTAGCAGCATAGAGCATCTTCCTGCCAGGATGTGTGCAATACAGTGCAAATAAGTTTACTACAAAAATTAGTTGTGTAAATTAGTCACATACATATTTACATGGTACATACCATGCGTAAAGCAGGCTGACATAACCTGAGACACGCCACTCGTTGTTGATAAACAACTTCCAGCAGGCCCAGCAAACAGCACGGATGCTGGGAGTTGTAGTTGAGCTGGAGACCTACAGGCTGCTTTCCTCTGATGTAAACAGCAAGTCTTGGTCCCATTATCCCTAACAACCTCCCTGAGCACAAAGAAAACTTCTGTTTACAGTGTGTACTATTTAGCAGAACCTCCACAAGCAAGGCCACCACATTTCTATTAGATAAATAAAAAACCTCATCCAGATCAAAGATGTATTTCAGGAACTGAAGAACTTGATCCTACATTGATCCTCCCTCATAAATTTTCTTCAGAATCAAAACATTAAAATACATTTACAAACTAATCAATCCTTCCGTCCTCTCCCTGTCTTCAGTCCATAAACATACTCCAACTCCCTCGGGCCTCTGACCTAGTTCTTGATTAATGAAAACATTCTTGTTTTTTAAACTTCGTACGGGGTCGTATAGTTTATTAAACTGCCATCTTGTCTACCACTGCAGTGCCACTCTGTGCCATGTCGGAAGCTGAATTGCCACATGTTTGTGCCGCCCACTGCTGTCGCTTAGCTTACTAGCCAGCTAACTCGATGCAACCTTTTGGCCTAAACTAGATTAAATCAATATTGTGAGCTGTGAGGTGGTCAAAATTGACTGGAAATAAATGTTATTGAGGTTAATAATACTATAGGAACAAAAACAGGCCCAAGTTATGTGATTTCAGCTGTTTTTATGACTTTTTAGAAAAAAAAATACAGAGCCAAAACACGCAAGAGCGGTTTTGGCTAAACCAAATCCAGATCCAAAACCAAAACACGTGTCGCACATCTCTATAATATACAGAACGCAAAGGCTGTATTAACGGCTAAGTTACACAAACTCTGGAAAAACAAAAGTTTATTGAAAATTAACAGTGACAAACAGACATACATTGTGGTTTTTGGGTTTCCTGGGAAAAAGGGAAGCCCCTATGGCCTGCTATGGATATATATAGTACAAATGGGACAGTCACTCCTAAACGAAATCAGATTAGTACTAAACACTCAGACTGCTCAGTTACATGGACAGAACCTCACTAGTTTGGGACACATTGAACTCAGTGCTAGAATAGAGTCATCGACTTGCAGCATCACATGGAAAGTGTCTGAGGAATGACATTCCCAACCTTAGACAAAATGGTTTCCCCATTTGAAGGTTATGCATTAACCACTTAGTTATTTTCCTACAATAATTTTCAAAATAATCAATTATATAAACCAATTCCTTTATTATAAAATAAATGCATTATCCAGGAATACCAAATGTTGAAAGTGCTTTCTTCCTGACCATTACCTCTGGTTCACTACCACTGGTCTTTCATACTACTAGCTGTGGCACAATCTCCTTCACTAATTTCTGATGCAGCTCAGCCCATAAAGAGATGGGAGAGTAATGCTGTTACACTCTGTACAGCTAGTGATGCTAGTACTCTGCAGTAACTTTACACAGTATGTGGTTTTACACAGAGGACAGGCCACATCCTGGGCCTGATTCGGAGTTGTACGCTTTTAGCATCGCTGCTGCGTCCTTGTGCTCAACAGCAATGCTAAAATATGCCGATAACGCAGAAAGTGTCGTGTGTAAGTAGGCGCCTCCTGACAGTTTTTGTGATCCACTGATTCATCCAATGATGCAGCCATCGGATCACTTGTGTGAACATCGACCATCTGAGTTACCCTCAGGTTACTCAGGATGGCTGGTGTGTTCACGCAGCCGGGACCAGTCGAGCGTTGTTAAAAGATGCACTGGCCTCGGTACGCTCAGATATTGGGATCATTGGCCTCGGTATGCCCAGACCGATATGTCTCCATTTTTTGGGACGCTGGTTGTTGTCGCCGCCTGCAAATGGCCACAGCATGTTAATAATGCCGAAGGTTAGGGGGAACTGCGAGCGACCTGACACACACCAATCGGCACATGTGCTGTACAGATCCTGTGCATGCGCTGATCGGCCACCATCAAAGTTCTACGCAAACCTTCAGGTTTGCATACAACTCTGAATTAGGTCCCGTCTGCATTCACGCCATAAGCAGAATGCTTCCTGTCCCAATGAATTAGCTGTGTACAAATCTAATAACAGTACCTGTCCCTGCTGCAATTAGGTTGATGGCCACTTTAGAAGAACATTAATCCAATATCTACATTTTATTGATTTATTACAACCTAGACTGAGTGATAGTGAGTTTAAGCAAAACCCTCATGCAACCTTACTGTCATGGAATTAGAACTAGTCATGGAAACGTCAGCTATTTAAAATAGTTCTCCCTGATCTATCTGTATTAGTGAAGATCTGCAATCCCTGTGATTTCAACATAAAATGAAGAAATGTGTTTACATATCAGAAAGTATAATAATGCAGATCACTGTGAAATATTAGCATACATAATAATTGTTTTACAATCTCAACCATCATTCGATTAAATAAAGCTGGCTGGGTGCGCTCTAAGCTCACATGATAAGTGCACCTGCTTCCCTGTATGATATATACATTCTATAACTCTACCAGATATTATTAAATGGAACTCTCAATAACAGACACTGCCATCTGTACATGGTTATCCTAAGAATGTATCACAATAGCTACATAAGAGTAATAAATCTTTGCGCAAACGAAAAAAAAAATAAAAATCCAAAATATGACTTATTAGCTTCCAGAAGTGCTTATTCCTCCCAAATGGTTTATATTATTCATATATTAACTCTTTATGGAGTAAGATGCTGGTGCTTAGCTAGCAGAGATAGATAAGGTGGTATGAACATATTAGCAACATAAATACATCTCTTATACCAATGTGTCTGCATTTTTCATCTGAATACTTAATCCATTTGCTGCTATTGAAAACTAGCAATGAATTGCAGCAACTGGATTATTGCTTAATATATGTTTAAGACTTTCTTTACTGGGTGTAACGAGTCACTGAAGTCAAACTACAACCAAAAACACAAAGAGATTATGACTTGGATTGTATGTACTAAACACAAAATAAAGATTTGAGAATAATTATAAAAGCCTGCAAGAGCAGCAGCAGGAATATTACGCATGACTCCTGTGTGGGATCTGTCCAGTGCACGCCAACCTTACAATCAGGAAATAAAAGAGCAGGGTAGTTGAAGGTAAAAACAGTCAAATTACAACAAAGTTTTCAAAAAGGGTATTGGGGTTTAGTTCTCTCCTCTAAGTCACGAGGCTCCTTCCTCGTGTACCTTGTCCTTCTGACACTGTGGCTCAATCATCCTCTTCACCTTCATCCTCAAGGTCCCGTTTTCTTTTCTGTCCTTTTTCTGCTTTAAGGTGGAAAACAAAACATTAGTGGTTTAAGCAGACCATTTGTTGGAAAAAGGCGACCAGTTGTAGGGTCTAGAGTGGGTTATCACATTACTTGCATGATGGAGAATATGATAATGCAGCCTGCACGGAATTCAATTTAAAAGTAGAGTTTTCCTGCATTTTAATCTCTACTCATTCCATTCTGCCTTTCAGGGTGCAACTTATTGTCACTATTCAATCCTTATCTATACGCCCATTATGATTGGTAGCTTCTGACATCCAAAATGTCTACCTGCTGCTTTACTTGAGCAATTTAGGCAATATATATCATGTCAGTGGCCCCAATTAGGGGAGATTTTGCTTACTAAAAAGCCCCTCGCACACACACTGGACTCGTGTGGTCCAGGTTTTAGGCCTCCGCAGTCCCCTACAGATAAAAGTGGTGTTACTGTCCGGTAGCGGGGCTACAGTTGTGACATAAGTGCCACAAGCTGTTTTCTCCAGCTGCACTCATTCACCAGTGACTGCAATACACCTGTGTTATATGGTATCTGATCTGCCTACTGCTAATATGTCTGGAGCAGATACAGCACCAGAACTGCACAGCCTGGGATCAGAGCACTGCAGAGCATCCGTAGGATGGAATTTATAGAGCTTGTCGCCACTGTGCTGTCCCTTGGGGCTCCGGCAAGCTGCCCCCCCCCCCCCCCCCCCGGCAACCTAAAATCCTCCCCCTAGTGCCCAACTCTAACCCCTGACCCAAATACAGTCGGGATGTTGGCGGTCAGGATGCTGAAGCCGGGATTTTGACTGGTGTCATTCTGAGCGCCAGCAACCCGACCACCGGAATATAAACTACATTCCATGGGGAGACACTTGATCAGTATCATCCTGCAGCAGGGCGCCGGCACCTGAGGGGGCAGCACTGAGACTGTCAGTACAGTAATAAGGATGTCTTTTAAAGAGACATCCTTACATTACTTAATACTGGCAGGGGCCACGGTTTACATAAGCCGCAGTCACTGTCCCTTCACTTACCAGCTGCTGTCTGGCTGCGGCTGCAGACATGTCACAGTCTGACATGTCAGATGCAGTGCAGCAGTAGAGCCAGACACCCGTCTCCATCCCTCTATGCATGGTGGCTGCTCTCTCCCACGGGACCAGCCACCAATGTGCCGATGTGTATATGTCCCTTCTGCCGCCCTCCAGAGGCTCTGCCCTTTCTTACATAGAACCCGCCCCGTCCTACTCCTCCTGTGACCCCTGAAGCTCTGTGTGTACCATGACTGCGAGCATGAGGAGACTACAGAACCTCCTTCAAGCTGAGGTAAGTACCTGTGGGTGTTTTTGTTTTTAGTGTTAACAGGGGGTTGTGGTGCACAGTAATTTATCACAGTATATATTATCTTGTGTTGTATTAATAGAACCTGTGGAAGTGGTTATGTAGTAAAATGATGTGGGGTAGGGGCGTAGTACCATTATGGAAGTGTGTGCTAATGTTATATTTCGATATATTGAGGTTGTTTGAGGGTGGTGTAACATTAAGTAATGTGTGTGTATGTGTGTGTGTGTGTGTGTGTGGGGGGGGGATGAGGTGGCTTTAGTAATGTTGTGTTGGTGCTCATCTAGGGGATGTATTAATGTTCACCATGTAGTTACAAATGATGCACACACACACATTATGTATTAATAGCATACCTTGAGGAGTTTAACACTAATGTGATAGCTATTTCCATGTTCTTATGGCGAGTGACATATATATATATATAAAACACCCATTGACTGGCACTCAGAGTAAACACAAAGTTTAGTGAAACATATACAACCAGATCGGCACCACTCACAGGCCTTGTATGCTCCAATAAATTCACGCTATCAGCGGTAATTACATTTCTTTGTTATTGTTTTAATTGATAGTGATCAATTACACAGAACGATTCATCTCCTAGGCAACCCCAGCTGCCTGTGATTGTGCGGACACTGGGGGCGAACACACATAGGAGCCAGGACAGGGAGAAAAGCTAAAAAGTTGCCTAAGGCGCCTAGAAACCTTGCACCCTGGAGGGCTTCGAAAGGCGAGAGCACTGGAGTATACTCTGCGCATGGGCAAATATTCCTATTGGTCGGCTGTAACTGTCTGAACTTGTGTGAGAAGTGCTCAGTCTCACTCTATACACCCACATGTACCTTGGCTGACTGCACTTCTGCCCCACAATCCATGCTGCTCTCACGGACATAACTGTGCAGTGTGCTGTATATAGGATCTGCTATTATGTAACCAATGTACTGTGGGGTATGTGAGCTAAAATATTGTAATAGGTTGTATCTTGTGGCTGAACTATTGTACTCCTGTCCTGTCACTTGATGGCTCAACTCTAGCCCATCCATTACGCTGGGTACACACTATACGATGCGTGTACCTAGCGTCGGCATAACGTAATGGAATATGCAGGTCATACACACTCCACGATCCTGTATACAACCGCGTGATATAGCGCTCCATGCTACATGTAGCAGCATGGCATTGTCCAGCACAGCAGGTGGGACGATGGAATTAACAACAGTAGAGAGTACATACTGTATGATTTGCACGATATATCGTTCCGATCCCTGTCGGAACGATATATTGTATGATATATCTTATAGCATGTACTTGGCTTTAGAGCAAGAGGGGGCTTTAGAGTGGTCTACCACTATATTGATAGCAACATTCCTTGCCCTGGTCATGCCCAGTTAGGTGGCATAGAGTGGAACCACCCCCCCTTCCGATCTCCCCCCCCTATAGAAATCCTGCATTTGCCTCTACATGTAGGTGCAGCAAAACCATAATAACACTGCAGAGTGCTGCTGGTAACTCGTGTACTGCTTACCATCTTTAGCATCCTCCTCCCCTTCTCTGGAGTCTTCCTCATCCTCCTTTAATACAAAAAGTACATCAATATTTCATTGCTCTGCTTCACCAATAAAAACTAAGCCCTGGGAGTCCCACAATGAGAACAATCACTTACCAGGCTGTATATGCTGTACAGACTACAGGCTTGATGCAGAGTTGAATGCAAATATATACTGTATATAATATATGATCTCCTTTGTGTGCTTTGAATGCGTATATTCGGGCGTATGCAGCGTTGTATGCTTGGTAATCCGCATCAGCATCACTGGCACCAGCCTACAGGAGTTGCACATGATGCGCCTGGGTACAGGCATATTTACCTCTCTGACCAATCCTGCACACCCCGCAGCTGCCCAGTTACAAGTCTTCAGTCGCAAGAGATGCGCTTGAAGGGACCTTATCAAGCTATCGACTGTAATCGCACTTGTATTTAACTAAATGCACCTTGGTATATATTTCTACGGCCCGATATCCCCGTATGCATAGACTTAGATTAATATACGTGCTCAATATCAGTGCACACTTGCAACAGTCCTATACTAGGTGTAAAATACCTGTCTAAAAACAGGCCTGATTAACTATGCCTCTTACCAACCAATTACTCTGTTCTACTCTTTACCACAATCTGTGACATGTAGTGTAAAACTGTGTATGTCCGTAGTTGCGTATGCTTGGCCTGTGAGTGTGTACAGGATGAAAAGACCTGAGGTACGTCTGCAAGACGCTTGTATTTAACTCTAAGTCAGTCCTGAACTGCATACAACTCTCCATCGCCCATACTTGCTCTCAGGTAAAATTTCAACTCTGCATCAGGACCAAAGTATACTACAATAAGTTGGTAGTAAATAAATGCAGTACTTACAATAAGATGCAATACATTCACTGTACTCTCATACTATTCATCCTTGTGTCAGTGCATATTACCGATGTTGGTATGAAAAAATATAAAGGTAAACTGAATTCATGACGTTCTATTGCCCACTTAAGTGAAACAGCCCTGTTTTTATATCAAATTAACTTATATCTACAGATCATATGAGTAAATCCTATAACATTTCTCATGTCCTAAAGAGATATACAGTGCAATAAAATATAATGTGCTCTGAATAATCTCTGTGTAAATAATATATGAAGTGACTGACTGAGTTTTGGTTCTTAAAGACAAATAAGTAAATGTAAGAATGGGGTTCCTATAAACAGGGCTGAAATGTGCGCGTAATAAATAGAACATAATAAAGTCTCCGCAGGCTGAATGTAAGAGAGCTTAGCTACCTTCCATGAATAACCAAACTCACAGCACCTGAGCATACAATGGATTGAAAGAACAAAAGGTTCAGGAAGCGCACCTCTTCCTCACCGCTCACATCCTCTTCTTCCTCTTCCTCGTCATCTTCCTCGCCCTCCTCTCCCGGTGGCACGTCGTCATCATAGTCTTCCTCTGTGTGAGGGGGGGCAGCCTCAGTCACCAACAGACTGGAGAGGTGTGTAATATTGTCTCCAGTCTGTGAGCCACAGACAGAGGGAGTAACAAAACATCAGCTAACACAGAGTCTTTGTAGAGTACCCATAATGTGAAGACACCAATGTACAATACGTTGTTACACGAATGGGTAAGCCAGTGAGCAGTAATGAAGGTATATAATGTAAAGGGATTAAATGTGTGGAAGACAGTGCTTGCATCTGATCTCATGTAGACTACAGATGGTAGATGAACTACAGTATCTCCATTTTATTCGAAGCCAAAACCAAACATGACGTTTTCTACTCTGCTAGCGATCCAGAGTTTTACTTTGCGCTGCTCACTTACTCTAAGGCCAGAAATGACCTTTCCTCAGTACTACATTTCAAAAATGTATAATTTTACCAAATTGTGACTTACACAGGACTACAGTGGTATTATTAATAATAATTATATGGGAGATCCAATTCATTTATAACACACGTACAACAAAATGAACTTATGGCTATAATGTGTTAAACAAGTTTGCAATGGAAAGGGTGATAGTTTCCATGGTAACCAGCACATGCAATAATTGGGAATATTTATATACTGGAGTACAGAATGGGTTGTCAAGATGGGCTAAAAAGGCTTCATTACGCCTCCACGTCTTACCATTTTGTCTACATTTTCCTTTCATTATACCACCTCTTTCCTATAACATTTATCCGTCTTTCGTCATCCATGTCCAACTAATTCATCCTTCTTCCTGTCACCACTACCCCCGAATACCTCTCCCTGATTTTATTATACTCACATGCTTGCAAGAGATAATACAGCAAAATGACAGCCAAAATGTATATACTGCACTCACAGAAGCGACATAGATGTAGAACTGTAACGAGATGTTGTGTCTTCAGCATTGATTAGCATGGGTTCTGATCACAGGACATGACAGATTTGCAAGGTGTGGCTCGCCCAGTTGTCAGATACAAAGCCAGGACACTGATTTTGAGTTAGGGAAATATATGGGCCTTACAATCTGAACTTCTGAAAATGTGTTGTTTTTTGGCAAGGCCATGTAGAGAAATGCTTCTCCTCTAAGCTATCCTACAGACAATGGACAAAAGTTTACAATTTCTTTAGGTTTATCGTTTAAATACTATGGGCCGTATTCGATTAACATCGAAAACTGATTTTTTTTTCGCCATTGTGAAAACGTCTGTTTTTCGCCGAAAAAACGGCTACATTTTTGCTAAAAAACAGGTGAAAACGGCAACAGGTGAAAAAAAACTGGAGAAACGTTTTCTCCATCCCAGACCAGGGGAAAAAAAAAAATACAAAATCCCTATTTTTGCCTAAAAATGTGGGGATTTCTTTCAGAACCCTTAGGAAACCCCCCTAATGATAAATTACCTGAATTTTTTTTCTTACGTTGCGTATTTTGGCGAAAAACAACTACGCAAATTTTGGGTGAAAATATAAAAAAAAACGTTGAAAAAAGATAGAAAGCAATTTTTTTCCCCAAGAAATCTACTGTTCCACGTAAATTGGGGGTCTGTTAAAATGGGTGCAAGTATATTTTCGTGTCGTAAAAACTACATTTTAAAAACCATTAATAAATCGCCTGCTGTGACCGTGTGCAATGTTTAAAACACTTGACGCATCCATACTGCTTCGCGAAAAATCAATACGTTAAAATTATTTTCAACTATTTTTTTTTTTTCGCCCAAAATTTACGCAGTCGTTTTTTTGCCAAAGTATGTAACTTACGAGAAAAATCCAAAAGGGTTCTGAAAGAAATCCCCACATTTTTAGCCAAAAATAGGGATTTTGCATTTTTTTTCTCCTGGTCTGCGATGGAGAAAACTTTCTCTAGGTTTTTTTGCCTGTTGCCATTTTTGTTGGCGAAAATCAGACGTTTTCGCCAATGGCGAAAAAAACGTCCGTTTTCGCAGCTAATTGAATATGGCCCCTATGAGTTCTCAACGTGTTACAATTTGAACAACTTGTTGTGCTTTTAGTTGAACTGAACTTTATATTTGTATGCTAAAATCTAATGTTCTAAATAAAGACACCAAACGCCAATAGTTCCTTGCGCCATATAGGTGACAGTATACCGCTTGTAAGGCATAATGCTCTGACATAATGTTTTTAATACAAAGTAAAAACAAAAAGTGTCACTTTAACTAAAGGCATCCCTGATGTCCTCTCAATGTCAGGAAAGCTATGCAATATAAAACTAAAAGCAAGCACTAAATTGGAGACAATTTGGAAAGTGTACATTAATGAGGGGAGTAGCAATAGTGTGTCTAGCTTACACTCAGTGGCGTAACTAAGGTGGAGGGGGGTGTTGAGCAGGGCACATGCCCTGGGTGCCGTCGGCGCAGAGGGGTGCCACCAGCCGCGGTCCAGGACAGTGGTTTCAAGTCACTGTAGTGTGGAACGCGCACTACACAGTAACAAACACAACGCCGCCAGCACCGTGTAGTACACTGGTACTACCCGTCAGCGATGTGTTTGTTTTAGCAGCCAATGAAAGTCAGGCAGACTCTCATTGGCTGCTGCACCCACGGCCGGAGCGGGGCTGGAGCTTACTCACGACATCTCTCCCATAGTGCCAAGCGGGAGGACGGAGGAGCAGATGGCGGGGGGCGCAGGAGCAGGTAAGTTGTGTTTTTTTGTGTGTTGTTCTATATATGTAAGGAGCACTGCATAGGGGGGACCTCTACATGGGGCACTGCATAGGGGGGACCACTACATGGGGCACTGCATAGGGGGGACCACTACTGGGGGCACTGTATATGGGGCACTACTGGGGGAACTGTATATGGGGGACCACTACTGGGGCACTGTATAAGGGCCACTCCAAAGGGGGGACCACTATTGTGGGCCCTGCAAAGGGGGGACCACTATTGGGGGCACTGCATGGGGGGACCACTACTGGGGGCACCGCATAGGGGGGACCACTACTGGGGGCATTGTAAAAGGGGCACTGCATAGGGGGGACCGCTACTGGGGGCACTGCATAGGGAGGAACACTACTGGGAGCACTACTGGGGGGCACTGTATAAGGGTGTACTACTGGGGGCACTGCTACTGGGGACATTGCATAATGGGCACTACTACAGTGGGCATTACAAGAGGGGCACTACTACTGGGGGCATTAAGGTACATATGGGATGGAAAGGAATGTTCCCAGAGAGACAAGAAACGGTGGTGTGTCATGTTAACATGCCAGCATTTTTCAGTGACCATGCCCCTTATGGCTTCCAAATACCCTAGTGACAACACTGAATACACTCTATAGGAAGCTATCTATCTGCAGTGTTTCTTCATGCAGCCAGGAGTAAGTATTTGAAAGCTGGAAAAAGACTGAACCTTGACCATCATTGCATCACTCCCTGATGTCACTGGGTTTAAACCACTGGTGTGGAAAGCTATAGAAAGACATTAAAATAAATAGCTGGAAAAGGCCATAGCTCCAGTACCCACCATCCTCCTCGTCCTCTTCATCATCCAAGCCTTCCACGTAGGCTTCTGCATCAGAGTCAGGAGCTTCTTTATCGTCGTGGTCATATCCATCCAGATAAGTGAGCTGGGGGAGGAGCTTGAAGACATTCTCCCGATACTCATTGAGGTTGGTGACCTCACAGTTAAACAGGTCTAAGCTCTTTAAGCATCCTAATTTTTTCTGAAGACAAGATAAATAATGGTTAAAAGTTAGGGAAATTAAATGACCAGCTTGTAGAACAGGACTGATATATAAGAATCTGGGTTGCAACATTCACAAGCATTTCAATTAAACTGAATGCCCCAATAGCCAAGTGCGTATTTCCCCTGTGATCCATCCAAATGGCCCCTATTATACCCTGATGAACCCGACGCCTCACCAGAGGTTCTATTGTGCTCAGGTCTTTAATTCTGTTCCCACTTAGGTTGAGGTGTGTGAGATTCGGACATTTCTCTGCCAGTACTTCCAGTCCACCCGAGATGTTGTTGTCGCTCAACTCCAACTAAAAGCAAAGAAAATATTGTACAGTTCCTTGCACAGAGCCAAACAGGGTTTTCCTCAATATCAAGAGTAACTCCTGTCCTTTCCACATAAACACCATTGGAGCTAAGGCAGAGAGATGAGACAGTTATGCCCAGAAAACTAGCTGCATGCCTATGTGGATTTGCGTGGCATTTACATCTGCGCCTGGAAAGTAGGAATGGTGAAGTGAAGGCATGTTCTTACGCAGGCCAAGTACAGTATTGTTGTGTTCACGCAAGTGCGAAAATATTCAGCTTAGAACACATACACATATATATGCCTGTGACAGCCGCATTATTCAGCGGTGGTCAAGGGCAGGTACAAATACATAATGATGATAACACTTGTCAATGTATGAGTGGTTGAATCTAATATATTAGAGAATGGTTTTGAACATTATTGAAACCTAATAGCAAACATAGGCCCTCATTCAGAGCCGGACGCTCTGAGCAGAGCGCTCGCTCTGAATGAGGGCCGTCCTCCATAAAAATGTCACCACCCACAGCTCATACGAGCGTGCAGGATGATGGTCGCGATGGTCTTGACCATCGCGACCATCGCCAGTGCGACCAGAAGCCTGTGGTCGGGGTTTTCGACCACAAGCCCTGGAGTGATTTTGGCTCTATCAGAGCCAAAATCACTCCCACCGACATCACTAGTGATGTCAGTGGGGCCGGCTTCAGACGGTAGGCGTTCCCTTGGGAACGCCTCCGTATGGGAGGCACGCCCCCGGCATGCCCACCAAAGGGGGCGTGCTGTCAATCACCATCGACAGCACGCCCCCTTTGATCAGACACAACGAGCGAAGGAAAGTCCTTCGCTCGTCGCGCCTGTCGCATGCGCACGACGGAGCTCCCTCCGTCGTGCGCATGCGCAGTGCACACCATCGACCCACTTGCGAGCGGACAGCCGCTTGCGAGTGGGTCTGAATCAGGCCCATAGTTTACAAGCAAATTAAATGGTTAAAAACATGGGTCTAAGTGTATGTGACATATGCCCGACGTTAACCTGGTGAATATGCTACTGATGCCGACATGCATGTACCTTGCGATAGTTGTGACTTTCCATATGTACGCAATTGGGGCTTCCTTAGGCAATGTATTTTACCCCCTAAGGAGCTGATTCTGAGTTGGGAGTACAGCAAAAAAAGAGCAAGTAGCTGGGTACCTTGGTAAAACCATGCGGCACTGCTGGTGGATACTTAATGGGATAATAAAGGGAAGGGATATCACCACACAGGTCAAGAACTACCTAGGTAAGTACCATTGTAACATAAGGGTGATATATCCAATGATTGCCAAATGTAACAACTTAGCTATATCGTGGGATTGTGGTGGTGCTACTCAGAGTAAATAGATTGAGAAAGAAAAAAGGAGGTCTGAAAGACCACAAAAGATGAACGGAGCACTCGTATAGCAAATATTACTTGACATAAAGATAAAACATAACTTTTATTAACAACTACAAAGTGCTAAAATAGACTTACAAAAGACACTGCACGAGGGTGTGAGTATGTGCTAACAAGTGAAAGTCGGCAGGACAGTTGAAAAAACTCCTCAGTAAAAAAAATATATATTTTATTTGTATATGTGTCTTATTATCGTACTAATGTTTTGTCATATTTTGCCGTTTAAGAGACTGAGTTGTTTTTAACTGTCCCCGTTACTTTCACTTGATAGCACATACTCACACCCCCATACAGTCTCTTTGTAAGTCTATTTTAACACTCTGTAGTTGATAATAAGTTACTGTATGTTTTATCCTTATGTCAATAATATTTGCTATACGAGTGCTCCGTTCATAGAGTTCTTTTGTGCTCCTTCAGACCCTTTTTTTCTCTGCACTGCAGGTGGGGCGTGTGCAAACTCAGGGCCTCATTCAGCCGTGTACGCCAATGCACTGCTGAACGCAGATTCCCAAAGACCGGAATCTGCACAGGCGCATGACCCGTTCTGTGCATGTGCAGAATGGGTCTGCGAGCCCGCATGGAGACTGGCAGCAATTGACAGTCTGCTGTCGTTTGTGGGCGGGGAGGGGGTGGCGATGCACTAAGTTACCCGAAACTGAGGCGTGTCGCCACTGTTGCGGGAAGCGGGGGGGGGGGGGGTGGAAAGAATGGAAAGAAGTCAGGATTTTAACTGTGGCGGCCAGCTGCGTGACCCCATGGGTCACCTTAGCCGGCCGATGTCCTGCAGAGTATCCGACACTGCATTGGACAACGCAGCTCGGATAAGTAATGCAGCAGGAGGCGTGATTCCTCCTGCTGCATTGCCATAAGCTGAATCAGGCCCTTAGATCTAAATTGCACTGCAAAAATAAAATTGTCCAGCATTTCTGGGCTACATGCAAAAGCAGCCAGTATTTACTCTGCATGCAAAAAATAAATGTTTTTGGACCGCTCGAAATGGTTTGTTCCAGATACAAAATTACTTGCAATAATACACAGAGATTTATCGTGCACCACTTTTTTCACCACAATTTTTCTTTTTTTTTTCTCAGTATTTTGGGAAATTTACAATATAGGTATATGTAAAGTTTATATAACTTTAGCAAGTTTAATATTGCACTATGCTGTATTTTTTATTTATATGGGGAAGATTATGCCCCTTAAAAATGATGTGCTTTTTACTTACTAACACAAGTAAGGAAAACAACATTGACAAGATTGCCATATTATAGTAATCCCTTTACCTTTTTCAGTTTGTTTAACTTTGGTAAATTTGCGACAGAGGTGAGGCAGACGTTAATTGTGCTCAGAAATTCCAGTTCTTCAAATTCATCTGTCAACCCTTCTATTTTTCCTTCCTTTGACAGACAGTTATCCAAGACCAGCTCTTTAACCTGAGAACAAATAAAATACAGTTGTATCATGTGGAAATCCATAGATAGCACACAGCGAGACTGGATTCCATATCAGAGGGACAGTTTGCCAATAACATTACAAGGAAACGTCCCGCCTACACCCCGGTTTCTTAAAAGTGGCGCAATATTGATGTGTTCTGTAAGAACATATGTACAGGTTTCTCCTCACATTTTCACCACTGCAGAGAAATTGATTAGGCAGGTGGACCAACAACCATGCTGTGGAGTAGGGATGGCCAGATTCTAAAGGCCAAAAATCTTTTGCAATCTACTAAGTAGGGACATTTTCAGCGCATAGGTGCACGCCCTGAAAAGGAGGCGTGGCCTTGCGACAAGGGGCGTGGAGGCCGACAAAATTGATACAGCTGAAAGGTATGCTTTTTAGGGCTCTAAGCCAATGAAACGTAAACTAACAAAATATATCAGATTAGTACTGCAATCAGTAAACCAATGTCCACAGTATCATACAGATGCTGCTGGTAGAAACCGACAGTAAACTGGTTTTTAGTAATTGCTGCAAGCAAAAAGGTGTTCTTCACACATGTGGTATTGCACTGAGCAGGGAACCGATAGCTCTCTCATCCCACTCTAAGTCCACACAGTATCCCGCCTTTTGATTATCCAGATAGTGCTCCCGGCAGCCCTACACTGTGTAGCTCAGAGGCGCTGTGTCTCAGCGTGGCTGTAGTTATAGATGCAGAGAGGTCTAGCAGCATGCACGCAGTGGGCAGACTGTATCCCGAATGCAGCATGGAGTCGCCGTTGGTGGTGGTGGATAGGATCACGGCTGTTGAAACCACAATGGCCATATGGAGGTCAGCCTCAGTCAATAAGAATCAGTCTGATTCTTATTGGCTACTGCTGTCACACGTGACAGCCGACAGGGAAAACCACGGCTTCAGCTATCCACAGTTTCAGCACAGCAAGCCAATAAGAATCAGCCTGATTCTTACTGACTGCTGTTGGATGTCACCATGATCTATCGCTCAAGTGTTTGCAATCAATGCTTTGGCCATTCCTGCTGTTCAGAGTACTGACTTGTCCCTTGACAAGAATCCACCTTTAATATATTCCCGGAATAATTAACACAGTTTGTGCATGAAATAAATTATTCCAAAAAGCATTTATAATTGGAATTTTGGAGGAAGGGCTGTGCCAAGTGAGTGATGAACTGAAGGCATCACATTATATTAACAGACTTATTTATTTTCCCCTCCAGGAGATCCTTGAGAGGAGATGCAGGTGGCCAGTGCAGGGTGTGACGATACATTATCATGCCCCCCTGTCCTGCCCATTTCACTAGAACGATGGTGAGCCGCGGGATGGTAAACAGCTCTTCCTACAAAGTCCATAGGGTTCCACAGGATACCTTGGAGTATAGTCGGATGACGTCAGACATCGGGCACCACCGAGTTAAAGTTTTCAGCCTCCCAGGATGCACTGGTGTCCCCCTCCTATACCCCGCCCCCGAGCCAAGGCAAACCAGTTATGTAACAAGCCATAGGCCGGAGGAGGAGGAGAAGAAAGAGAGAGAAGAAAGTCTGGAACACACAAGAATCACAATCTCACCAGAAGGAGACAGAAAAACCGGTGACCAGATCAAAGCCCATCTACAGTACAGGTGCGACAGGGCGGGAGTCCTGTGGAACTCTATGGACTTCGTAGAAATAGAGATAACAAGGGTAAGTTCTTACCATATCTCATAATTTCTACTTCAGGGTCCATATGGTATCCACAGGATACCTTGGGGATGTCCCAAAGCAGTATCCTTTAAGGGTGGGGACGCTCCTGTGCTGGAAGGAGAATGTCCCTTCTGCTCCACGGGAGGTTTCTATCCTCCCTGAGCTCGTCTTAGGACACCTGCGTTACGGTTTGACAGTGCCGTCTGGGCCCCGCTGGAGCTATCAGCAGGAGCGTTCCGCCTTCTTGCTTGAATCTGCTAATCACTCGAGGAAGAAGGGAGAACGGAGGGAAGAGGTATGCAAACTGGAAGGTCCACGGACTGACAGAGCGTCTACCAGAAGTGCCTCTGTGTCTCTTGTTCTTGACCTGTACACAGGTAGCTTGTTGTTGTGTCTGGAGGCCATGAGGTCTATCTCTGGAAGGCCCCACTTGTTCACCAGGAGTTGAAACACCTCCTGGTGAAGAGACCATTCTCCTGGATGCACGTCTCCTGGTATGAACACTGCTAGAATGCTAGACATCTCCGTCAGGGCCGCCTGACTGCGGGTCCCTCCTTGGCGGTTTATGTAAGCCACTGTGGTGGCGTTGTCTGACTGCACCTGCACGGGTTTTCCATGCAGGACATGTCTTGCTTGCTGGAGAACTTTGAATACTGCCTGAAGTTCCAAGATGTTTATCGGAAGTGCAGATTTTGCTGGCGTCCACCTTCCCTGGAAGAAGTGCGGACCCGTCACTGCTCCCCAGCCTCGGAGACTGGCATCCGTTGTCAGAAGGACCAACTGCTCCCCAGCCTCGGAGACTGGCATCCGTTGTCAGAAGGACCAAGTCCGCAAACCAAAAGGGGCGCCCCTTGTTCAGGTGAGCAGCCACCAGGCCAGAGACAGACGTACCTCCGGGGAAAGCACCATTGTCTGTGTCTTTATCCGATGGGGCAACCCATTACATCTGGAGAGGATCAACTTCTGCAGAAGTCTGGAGTGAAACTGGGCGTACTCCACCATGTCGAACATCGACACCATGGATAGTAACCTCATCGCCGAGTGAATAGACACCCGGCAACTCTGCAGGCAACTGTGTACTTTTTCCTATAATGCAGAGATCATTTCCTCCGTCACAAAGATCCTCTGTTGGTGAGAGTCCAACAGGGCTCCGAGATGAAGCATCCTCTGTGATGGACCAGGGAGGACTTCTTCCAGTTTACCAGCCAGCTGTGAGTCTACAACACAGAGACTGTCAGTTGCAGATGGCACTGAAGGATCTCTGGAGACCCTGCCAACAACAGGAGGTTGTCCAGATCGGGCAACAAGCGGACCCCCTGCATCCGCAAGTGGGCTGCCATAACTGCCATGACTTTGGTAAACACTCGAGGCGCCGTGGCCAGACCAAAGGGCAGCTCCTGAAACTGGAAGTGTTGGTCGACCACTGCAAACCTGAGGAAAAGTTGGTGTGCTGAAACAATGGGGATATGCAGGTAAGCGTCCTGAATATTTAGCGACACCATAAAATCCCCAGGCTCCATCGCTAAAACGATGGAACACAGGGTATCCATCCGGAACTGAGAAACCCTCAAGAATTTGTTGAGGGATTTGAGGCTGAGGATGGGTCGGTAAGACCCATTAGGTTTCTGTACCATGAAAAGATTGGAGTAATACCCCGATCCCCTCTGGGAAAACGGAACCAGCACTATAACTCCAGCCTGGAGCAGAGAGTGTAACACCTTCCGGAATTCCAGTGCCTTGTCTTGATCCAACTGACGGCCCATGGTGCAAAATCGGCTGGGAGGCCTCCGTCGGAAGGAGAGGGCGTACCCCCGAGAGACCACTTCTCTTACCCAAGTGTCCGTGGTGGTGAGACACCAGCACTGGGAGAACTGAAGAAGCCGGCCTCCCACTTTGGGGTCCCCCAAAGAAAGGCCCGTCCCGTCAGGCGGAAGGCTTATCGTCCGACTTGGGAGCAGGTCGTCTTGTACTCCAAGCCTGCTTCTTAGGCTTGGCAGATTTCTTGGCCCCTGACTGTCTCAGAAAGGACTGTACTGTGGACTTACCCTGAGACCTATAGGGCCGAAAGGACAAAGAACCCGACCCTGATGGAACTGTAGCTGATGGCAGACACGCAGACTTAGCTGCTGCCAGAGTGGCCACAATTTTGTCCAGATCAGGGCCAAACAGGACCTGTCCATTAAAAGGCAAGCATTCCAAACCCTTTTTGGAATCCGCGTCCGCTTTCCAAGAGAGGGGATTCTGGAAGTGAGGAGACCTATATCCAAGGCTGCCTCATTAATGTACGTGGCTGAGTCTCTGAGATTACCCACTAACTCCATCTGCTCAGGTGAAGAGTCAGTGACCAGAGACGCCTCCGAGCTATCAGCCCAACGCTCCATGGCTCTAGCCACCCAGCATACAGCCATAGCCGATCTGGACACCCCCCAGCAAGGGAATAAATGGATTTCAGGCATATTTCAACCTTGCAATCCATAGCATCCTTTAAGGAGGACATGGAGAGCATGGGCAATGTAGCACTCCTCACTAGGCGTGTTACATGAGAATCCACTTGCGGAGGAGTTTCCCACTTGCAAAAATAATTATCCGCAAAGGGATATGCAAAAGCCAAACATTTGTGAGGCTTGTACTGTTTACCCGGATTTTTCCACGCCTCCTCTAAATGATCCACTAACTGACCAGATAGAGGAAATACATGGCATCTCCCTTAATATCCTTAAAGAAGGCGTATTTGGATTTAGCCATGGGGGGGATCGTCATCCTCAATAACCATGGCCGCACGGACTGCCCATATAAGGCCAGGTATATAGACTTTAGACTTAGACTCCGCCTCCTTAGTACAGAAGGGCTCCTGGTCTGAAAGTCAAAAATCTCACGGTCATCAGACGACATATCATCCTCATAATACTGAGCCGTCTGAGACACTAAAGGCCGCTTAGTAGGCCGCAATGACGACTCCCCCTGTAAAACGTCCGTCAAGTGTTGCACCGTATTGGACAATGAATTCACCCACGCAGGCTCCTGCGAGACCTGGGGGGGCGAAAGTGGGAGACACTGGGGTACCATCAACTGCCTGGGGAACCCCTGCATGGGTGACGACACTACCGACTGCTCTGATAAACCCATCTGGGGGAACGCAGGGGGTGTCGCTAGCTGGCCCACAAGGGTTGTTAGTGCCTTAGCAAAACAAGCCCAGGGAGGTTCCTGCACAGGCGCAGTGACAGAAATCGGGCGTGATATAAGATAACACGCCCTACATAACCCCTCAGTGTTTCCATCACCCTCCGCTAATGGTACATTACATGTGGTACACTTTAGCTGAAGAGGAAAATCACGTTCACTCTCAGACATGATGAGTGTAACGGAGTGTATGCGACTCCCCTCACAGATAAATGCTTTTACAGTGAGGCAATGACCACCCTGCAACACCGCACCGCAAGGGCTTTAGCAGAGGAAGAACGGGGATAGTAAAATGGCTGACAGGCAGCAGCGGTAGCAGTAAGTCACGTTCAATGCAGAAATAAATCCCTGCACTACCAGCACTATGATCAACTACACAGACACAGAGCCTGGTAGGAAACAGTGCTGCATACTCTGACCTTACTCTGTAGGACAGGTATGCGGGGGGGACCCGGACCGCGATGTCACCTGTAATCAGAGTCCAGCAGCGTTTGCACACTCTCTAGAAAATGGGCGCCGAGGAGCAGAGAGGAGGCGGGCCCGGGAGTGGAGCGCCAGACTGCTATGGAGAGGCACTGTGCAGCGGAGGAGGCACCGGCTGTGAGACAGGGAAGGCGTGCTCCCCTGGCATGCAATTAACCCCTGGGACGCCAGAGCTTTGCCACTCAGCCGCGGCCCGCTGTCCCTGGTGGTATAGTGGAAGCGCAGGTTAATACTTGGCTCCACGTGCAGCCAGTCCCCAGGGAGCCCCCTGCCTGGGGACTTAGGACTGTGTATCGGCGGGTACCTTCTGCGGGACCTTGCCGCTTACCTGCCCCCTTGAATGTGGCCACCGTCCGGGTAATCCAGGGTCATCGCTAGCTGTGACCCACAGACACCCACCAGCATCCCCGGATCAGTATCAGCATTCTGGTCCGGCTGGGTGGAGGAGCGACAGCATAGACGTCAGTACTGACTGTCTATGCTGTGCAGCTCATCCTGTGCAGCCACAGCTGCCTTAAAGAACTTCAGGGGCCATTACAGCCCCCCCCCGTTAAATGGTGATCCGACTCTGAGCCGCGCACCTACGAAACTGGTTTGCCTTGGCTCGGGGTATAGGAGGGGGACCCCAGTGCATCCTGGGAGGCTGAAAACTTTAACTCTGTGGGCCCAATGTCTGACGTCATCCGCCTATACTCCAAGGTATCCTGTGGATACCCTATGGACCCTGGAGTAGAGATGAGTAATAAATATGCACCCATCTTCTTTCTATTATAATTTTATACAGCAATTCAATTTTGTGCATAGGCAACAGGCTCACTTCAGTTGCTGACAGAGAACAAATGCTATCATCTGTAGTTTACATCTCAGAATATTATATGTCTCATCATAAATAATGCCAATAAGCTGTGTTCAGCCTCCACCAACAGCATGATGGGCAGCATTGTGACCAAATATACACACAGCAACGCCAACCGCTGTGGCCGCTTCTACCTCATTCTCCTGTCACAGCACCAATCTGTATCAAATCACTGATGTTGTTTGACAAGTGGAAGCCACAATAGAAAACTGCTGAAGCTTCACTACAATGGATAGAAGCCTTGCAATATAATTGACAGTAAACTAGTAGGTCATTGTCATCCCTGCTAATGAGGCCGCCATTGAGAAAGGCAAAACAAATATCGAAATAAAGGCGGAAGGAGGAAAGCACAGGGCTGTGTAGGGTGGATGATGAAATATATAGTGTGGTAGAGTGAATATGTGCACTATGGTAGTACATACTGGGCATAGCAGACAGATGCATGCAGATGAATAGGGATGAGACTGGTCACACGGTTCTGTATAATGCCCTTTTCGGTCCATGTGGTGGGCATGAGGCTGTTATACTGGGCAAAGAGCTGAATCTGTCTGCTATGCACAGCATTACATTGGGAAGTAGTTAGGAAGCCGGCGGACTTCCCGACTGTGAAATCCCGGCATGGGACTAATGATAGGCGTCTACATACCGACGCCTATCATCAGCCTCACGCCAAAATCCCGACGCCCGGCATACCGATCGTAGGTAAGCCGGGCGTCGGGAGCGCTTAGCCTGGGGGGGGTGGTTGGGATTAGGGACTCCCGGGGGGACTTAGGGTTAGGTTTAGGCCAGAGGAAGTTAGGGTCAGGCACCACCGGGGGGAGGTTAAGTTTATTAACCCCCTTCCCCCCCCGGGAGGGTTAGGTTTAGGCACCCCTGGGAGGAGGTTAGGGTTAGGTACCCTTAAGGGAGGGTTAGGGAAGGGGGAGATGGGTAGGGATAGCCTACTTACATCCCCTGTATTGATGAATACCAGTGGTATCCGATTAAGCTGCAATATAAAACAAAAGGTATTGCCGGTTGCAGTAGTTCATAATAAAAAGAGCCATACAGCAAGTATTTATTTTTTGGTATCCAGTCAGAATGTCAACAATTTCTGAATGTTGACAATCAGAATGTCGACATGGACTTTAGGTCGACAATGTCGATAGTTTAATGTGTTGACATACTGTTTTTTGCTTTATATTATATTAAACCTGCGGTAAGTGGAGCCTGCGGGCTTACCACATGCTGCGATTGAATAGCTCCGGGCACTGCTAAAAGCATGCGGGAAGTCCTGTGGCTAGGTATACACCATTTCACTGTACTGTAAATAAAGTGACTGAAGCTGCCCCTGCACTCTATGACGTTGGTCCCAAAAAATGTACCCTCCAGTCTAAAAAATTGCAAAGTCTGGCATTCCAGAAACACTCACACTACAATTACAGAGACTGATGATCAGGGAGTTTATTATGCGGATGAGTGTCTGACAAGATACAGTACTTACATGAATGGTCTTGTTTGGTACTAATCACAGACCATAACCAATTCTAATTTACACAGGTCCCCAGAGTAGACCTCTTAATCTATACCTGGATATCATGAATTCATGACATGTGTTAGACATTACCGTGACCCAGAGCAAGACTAAATGAACACTGCACCAGGTCATGTTGATAAGGTAAAGCTCAGTGGTCATAGCTTGCCTCTGAAAATAAACTGCATCCTAAACTATTCCACTACACCCTCTATAGAAATAGTACTCTGAAGTCAGATACTGTCTTGGGATTTCCTGCTGGGATGTACAAAATGTACTTAATAGAATGACTAAACGGAATGAGCATTGAAAATAGAGGAAATCTGAAGACCTATACAAAACACAAGGAACAATCACCTTAAAATTGTAATTGGTGGAATGCTGAGTGCAGAAATACACAAGGAGGTATGTAAATAAGTCGATTATTAGCATATTGGACATAAGTTTGGAAAGTACCGTAATCATTATTTTAATGAAAAAAAAAAAAAATGTGTTATATGTAATTAGGAATGAAAGTGACATGTCATGCAGGAAACAAAGAATATGATATAGGCTATTAAAGCTGGGTACACACTGACAGATATATTGGCCGATCAACTGATCGGCCAATACATCTGGTGCCCGTCGGCCAGTGTGTACCAGCGATCGTTCACAGACATATCGCGTCTGCTGTGCTGCACAGCCGATGGCAGATATATCTGCAGATGTATCGGCAAGTGTGTACGGGCGGTCTGCCAACGACCCATACACTTGAAGCAGAGGCAGCGGGGAGGAGAGAAAAATTGTGAAATAAAATGGACATGTCAAGTAGAGAACAAAATGATGTATATAATAGGAAACACTACATGGCAAACATTGAGAATGCAAACTAAGGGGCCTATTTATCATTAAATATTTGTGGGAATATCTGCAAATATTTAGTCTCCCCCACTTGGATTATTGAAGGACCTCAGCAGATATCTCCAATATCTGCTGCGGTCCCACCATTTCAGACAGGTTTCTATGGGGGATGGGATGCTGTCAGACCTACCAAGCTCTGGAATGCGAAGCATTCTGGAGTTTGGTCCCCGTAGCCTAAGCCATCTGAAGATGGCGTTGTTCTGCTGTAGCCTATGGGTACACTACATAAAATCTCCCGGGAGATGGTCCGGAGGAACCCCCCTCGCCAATGGCCACAGTGTAGCGCAGGAGTCTGGCACAGAAGTGGAGAGACGGTCTCTTCACTCTGAGCACATCGCAGAGACGGGCTCCTAAGGATGCTATTTCATACATTCCTGCGCTATCATTGCATCCTGTAATATCACACCGTGATCGCATTGCAAATGCGACTATTGATAAATGGACCCCCTAACACAATGATTCCAGGGAAAGACAAAATGCTGCAATGAGGCAATCTTGGTACCCACCTTCCTGCTTGTATGAGGTTGCCATGCACGCACCTGCATGGCAAATCCCAGGGCGTTTGTACCATGACAGAGGGATGCCAGAAAAGAGACGACCCCGGGGCAGTGAGCTTCTTTAAGTCCCACACATCATGCTATTAATACTGTACACATTCATCCAGCTTATTGCATGACACTGCCTTTCATCACTTGTTAATGTCACATTTTCATTATGTTAATAATAATAATGTTTCCTGCAAGCCGTCTTATTTCATACCATTTCTAACAACAGAATATGTAAAGCCTATTTATAGGCACGATAGGTCCTTATGTTCTGCTTCATAGATCACGTCACATGTCCAGCCACTTCCACGCATTTGTCTGTTATCCCTAATATGCAGCAATTTAATTAACTGTGCATTAATGTAATTATATACTATGTTCATCATAATAAAGCAGTGATCTGCTTAGTTACATGAAATCCTTGTGTATTTCTTTTTTTTTTTTCCATATTCCACCTTCTTACATACAGTGATTTGCCTGTGATCCTACAGTACTTCCTAGCATCCTTTACTCCACACGTCTGTTCTTCTTTTATCCATTTCATTTCCCATATTGATGACACTGCTCTACAATAGAAAAAAAACAACCCACTCTCATTCTAGGTACATAACATTAACTGTATAGTGAAGGTATGTGATGAGACAAAGTATAGTTACCGTACATGGGGGCCTATTCATCAACACTAAAATAACGTTTTTAAGGACATTTTCCTTAAATAACGTTATTTTGGTATTCATGTAGCCACTTAGCACAGGAGATATCACAAATATCTCCTTGCTAAGTTCCCTTGCGTTAATTTCCACACTCCCCATACATTAGTACATTAGTATGGGGACGTGGAAATTGTGGTATTCATCAAATTCCGAAAATTATAAATTTTCTGAATTTGATGCAGTTACTATTCGCCACTGTGAGGTGGCGAATAGCAGGTGAAACTTACCTGTATCCGCGTGTGCAGGTCCCCCGACGAGTCCCTCCGGCGCTCTGCTCCGTCCTCAGGCTCCGGAGGCTGGTCGGACATGTGTGCTCCCCAGCAGAGCACAAGAAAGTTTAGACAAAAAAAAAAACTTAACGCATCTGTAGGCAGTGCTGCCCATGCGCTGGTTTTACAGATGTAACAGCGCATGCGCAGCACTGTTTCCAGATGCGATAAGGTAGTGTAGGCAGGGAAAAGTATCTATTTCCCGAAAATCTGTCATTGCAAAAATGACAGCTTTTCGGAATAGATACTTATGGAGAGGTGGAATGATGAATTCCACCTATAATTAGCTAGAACTCCATGAGAGTTCTAAAGCTAATTATCTCCAGAGAATTTTTAGGTTTAATGAATAGGCCCCATGGGGGCATATGTATCAAAGCTTGATGTGAGATAAAATTGTGAGATATATATCACCAACCAATCAGCTTCTAACTTACATTTTGCAGGCTGTGTTTAAGAAATTATAGTTTGGAGCTGATTGGTTGGTGATATATATTTCACATCAAGCTTTGATACATATGCCTCATGGAAACATTGAATAAGATGGTATCTTCAGGTAAGTTAAGGAATGTATGAATAACAAATCCATATATCACATACAGTATAACTGCAGAAGAACTGCTACAGATCTGCCTATATTGTGTATATAATTAAACATATATTCCAAACATTATCAAGAATGTTTTACTGAAGGGGATTTATACGCAACGTGCCAAAATCAGTTATTTTTATAAATAGCAGTCCAGGTTTTAAGGATACCCATGTTTGAGAATAGGTGATGTAATTAGTACCAATTTGATTTAACCATCTGTGTTTAAGCGTGGATATCTTTAAAACATGGACTGTTAGTTGGTCTTGAGGACAGAGGGCCCGATTCAGCATTGCACGAATTTGAATATGCAGAACGGGTCCTGCCTGACCGCACGCAGACCCTTCTATGCCTGCCTGAATGACAGGAAGGGGCATTTAAGGGGCGGTCAGCGTTTCCGGAAACGGGGGCGTGTCGGCCTTGTTTTCCCGGAGTGGTAAGGCCAGGGACTGCATCTACGGACACTGGGCTTGATTCAGAGCCGCTCGCAAAAAGCGAGCACTCGTTCTGAAACAGGGCGGCCGCTTTTTTTTTTTTTTTTTAAATCGGCCTCCTGGTCGCTCGCATACCTGTGGGTGACCACCCACAGCTTTTGCGAGCGGCCAGGTGATGGTTGCGATGGTCGCGACCATCGGGCTTGCGATGAGACCCTTGTGGTAGGGTTTCGTTCCCGCAAGCCCCAGTGAGCTTCTGGCTCTAACAGAACCGGAAGCTCACCACTGACATCACTCGTGATGTCTGCGGGGCTGCCCCCAAACGGCAGGCGTTCCTTCGGGAACGCCTCCGTTTGGCCAGCCACCCCCCCCCCCCCGACCCGCCTACCAAACGGGGCGAATTGTCAATCAACATCGACAGCCGTCCCTTTGGGATGCGAGCGCCGGAGCAAGTGATTTCTCGCTCGCGTGCGCACTGCCCGGCCATCGACCCGCTTGCGAGTGGGTCTGAATCAGGCCCACAGTTTCCTGGCCTTGCAAGCCAACCAGCCTGAGTAAGCCTCAGCGTATTCAGCTGGCTGGTGGCACAACATGGTCAACCATCGCAACCTCGGTCTGTGCTGGGATCGCAAATACAGCAGGGGGTGTCATACACCTCCTGCTGCATTTGCATATGAGCAAAGATGGAATTGCAAAGCTGCCTGCGTGCAGTTTTGCAATTCTGTCTAAAGCTGAATCACCCCGAGAGTTTCTGAAGCATTGGTCTAGATCACAGGTTCTCAAACTCGTTCTTCAGGACCCCAAACAGTGCATGTTTTCCAGGTCTCCTCACAGAATCACAAGTGAAATAATTAACTCCACCTGTGGAACTTTTAAAATGTGTGAGTAATTAATACACCTGTGCTCCTGCTGGGTAACATGGAAAATGTGACCTGTGTGGGGCCCAGAGGTCCGAGTTTGAGAACCCTCTGATCTAGATCAGTGCTTCTGGTTTCCGGTCCTCGGGATACACTAACAAAGCATGCACGTTTTCCATATAACCGTGCTGGAGCCCAGATGCATTCATTACTGACACATTTTAAAAGCACCACATTGGTTGGCTAATTATTTCACTTGCGATTCTGTGAGCTCTGGAAAACATGTTAATATTTCCGGACTGACTTGACTTGAGAAGCACTGATCCACTCAGCCGTGCGCACATCCCTGGCCCTGCCAATCATTTATAGACAGGTGGTAATCGGTAAACAGTCCTCCGTCCAGCAGGGGCGCTCGGACGCCGGGGTGGGTGAGATAACTGCGAGGTGTGTCATTATTAGCAGTACTGGCTGTTATTGCTCCTTTGATTACATAGCTGTGTAGTAGCATATAGTGTGCAGAGGGGCAGTCAGCTGACGCAGTAGTAGTACTAGTGCTGCTGCCCTCACACAGTAGCATTCCCGTGTCCTTCCTAAGGACACTTTTTCAGAAACAAAATGGCCCCAGCGAGCGGTCACGTGACAAGAGATCCGCCATTATGTCACCCAAACAAGGTGGCTGCGCAATATACATGCGGGCGAGATGAGGGAGGGTAGCCCCGCTGCCGCCATAGTACTAATACACAAGATGGCGCCTGGGCCCTCGCCGTAACGGGCCACTGGGACATGGCGGCACCCTCACCGCTCCCCTGTTACTACCTGTAAACCCCGCCCGTATGGGCTCCTGCCGTGCACGTAGCAGCGGCGGCGGCGGCGGCAGCGCCCAGCGAATGTAATGGATGAGGGCGCCGGGCTCAGACTGTTCTTCACGCTGTGTGAGCGGAGATGCGCGACAGACGGGAGATCACTACGCCGCCGCCTCAGCTGTACTGCGGAAGCGCAGTGGTGCAGACTCCGCCGCGATAATCGGGCGGAGGTGTTAGTGCAGCAGGACACACAGCGTGTGCAGGGCGGCATCAGGGACAGCACGGCGTGTGAGGGGAGAGTGGCACGGTGGACGGGGGTATGGGAGAGTGGCACGGCGGATGGCGGGGGGGTAGAGTGGTATGGGAGAGTGGCACGGCGGGGGGGTAGAGTGGTATGTGGGTATGGGAGAGTGGCACGGCGGATGGCGGGGGGGTAGAGTGGTATGGGAGAGTGGCATGGCGGGGGGGGGTAGAGTGCTATGGGAGAGTGGCACGGCGGGGGGGGTATGGGAGAGTGGCATGGCGGAGGGGCAGCGCTGCACATACACGAGGGGCTGGGGAGAGATAATAATCCGGAGGAGCGGTGACAGCACTGAGCACATACACATGAGGATGTGACTATACAGGACGGCACAGTGATGGGGGCGCAGAGCTGTCAGTGCAGATCGGCGGGGGGGAGTCGGGCACGACCAGATCGGTGGCTGTGTGCGAGCAGATCTGGGATCGGCAGCCGGGCAGTGACGGGAGGGCGGCGCAGCTCCTAGAGCCGAGGTTACAAAGTTACAAGGAAGATTCCCGGCCGCCAACAACACCCGCTTAGGCTGACTGTCTATCCCCGGTGTCTTCCTGAGCTAGTTCCCCGGTACATCAGACTTCTCTCTCCCGTACAAGCCGGCTGGGCAGCCGCTACCAGTCACCCCAAGGACAGCAGTTTCTTACGTCAGCCGGTGTCCTGTTCCGGAGCTCCAGGTGGATCCTCTTCTTCATTTCCATCTTGCGGGCGCTCCTACGCTTTAACAATCTCACCCGAATTCGGGCACTGCGCTTGGCGGGTCTTGCGCTGCACCGCGGTGTACACTAACCTGCTGGTTCAAGGGGGCGGGAACGTTTCTTGTGAGTGACACTACGTCTCCCCAATCAGGATACGTTATCCTGTGTAGCCGACCAATAGCCGTGAGCTCCCGGCGTCTCTAGTGTCACGGAGATGGGCAGAGAGATGCCCCGGCGCCACGCAGAGCTGCCCGGGGGGGAAAGGGCGCGCGCTGCGGGGTAGAGGGTGGCACAGCCGGGGACCCAGCGCTGACAGCAGCATAGACCCTGTTCCTGGCTATGGCCATCGCCCCCTGACTGCCAGGCATGGACGTCTCCCATAATGATGCCAGGGAGCCTTGTCTGACCTGCCCGGTGCCAGCGTTACCCCAATGTGCGACGGAGGACGGTGTGGTTCCTATATAGAAAGCTGCTGAGTTATATAAGGACTGAGACCTCATCATTGGGGAGTCTGGGTACACTGACAGATGTGTAATAGCAGACAGATGTGTAATAGCACCCACACGCTCTTGTTACAGCGCTGATTGTAAGCTCATGTGCCATTTGTATTGGTAGCACTATAAGTAAGAAATCCTGATTATTGGTGGTTAGTTATTGTAGGCTGCACGGTCAGCCCAGGTGACTGTAAATAGATGGTTAGGAACTAGCACCTCACAACTCCTCCATACTATAAGGGTGTATCCCAGCAAAACATCCAGACCAGAGTAATGGAAGTGGGGTGTTAATTTAGGATGCTGTGTATGATCTCGCACTAGCTGCTACAGCTGCCCTTTATATCACTGATATAAACATAAGGAAGGAAATATAATCAGGGTTTATTTTTTTTTTTTTTTTAGGGGAAGGGGGTCAAAATCAACGAGAAATCTGTCAAATAAGTATAAAAGTAACCTTGAGGCACAAATATTAACATGTATATTTCAGTGGTAATAAATGTAAAGTTTTTGCAGCTGCATTTGACTTTTTTCAAAGTCTGATTCTGTCAGAGAAAAAAAAAAAACTATTTCAGCACTTTTTTTTTAACACCTGCTTTTTATCTAACCCAACACCCTCCAGGAACTGTCATACAAAGTCTGGTCTACAAAGTACATTAACCGTAAGCGCTACAATTGCTAGTTACCATGTTTATATGCTAAAGACAAGCTAATCCTAGCAGCATAGATATTTTACAGGTTGTCAGATTTGTCATGGGGCAGCCCTTGTTCAGTATAATGTGGTGATGTAATAGCATATTCTAGTTTTCAGTTCCACCATAATACAGGAACAAGTTGCAATTATATAGTTAATTTTTTTTTTCATTTAACCCCTCTGCTGCTGAGCCTCTATTGGCACTTTTTGATCTACTCACATTCCAATATCAGTAATAATTTATGCAGTACCCATCACAAATTATACTTTGTATACTTCTCCCCAGAATTCATTTAGCCCTGTTACTTTAACAGGAGTGAAAAAGGGTGCTATTTTAACGCCTGGGGCTATTCAATTCCAGACCTTTTTTCACCAGATACCCCTTTTAACACCCATTAAATTAACGTGTTAATGGGCATTAACACAGAATCCATGATAAGTTTACAGACCTAACAGGGTCTTAGTACACTTTAGCAGGCTATTTATTGGGGATTTCTTTTTGGGTCTGATGAGACCACAAAAAAAGCCCCATTAAATGCGGGCTGCCTTCAGGGCTAATTGAAAAGCCCCAGGGGAGCAATTAATATACAGTAAATTGCCACGGCTAGTTGAATTCCTCCCTATGCATTTCCACAAAATTGCAATAGTTTAGCTTCTTTCCCTTCACACTGGAAAGATGATCTTCCCAAGCTGGCTGAAATAGTGCTTATTTTTAATTGAAATCACTCAGGCAGGAGTTGGGGAACAAATGTGCAGTCCCCATTTCCCTAGAGAGAACTAGGCTGTGGGTACCAGGGTAATTCTGCGTATACAAGAAAAAATGAGAGCGCTTGATCAAATACAGGTGATGAAAAGACAGTTTATTCACAATAAAATATATGAATCTATAAGCATAAAATTACAATTGTCAATCTTCATATGAATTCCTCTGATTCTACACTTCAATCAATAGGAAATCAAGAGTATCAAATTCACCCAGGTTAGAATATCCACTGTTGGCAACAATATTCTAAGTTCAAAATAGACACAATGTAGCTCCTGTCTAATTGAAGTGTGTAGAGCAGTGGTTCCCAAACTTTTTTTGAACCACGGAACCGTAGAGTATCAGCATTGTTTTCACGGCACCCCTAAGTTTAAGTTTGTTATTGAGAAATTCTGAAAAAACTGAAGTAAAGTAGTAAAGTGAAGTTATTGTGCTTACCTGTCATCCTTAGGTTCAGTTATGTGGTGGCGGACAGGTTTGTGCTTCTGTTTGGCCACATATTTACATTACATTGACCATAAATAATTTGATTTGGTGCTGGACCACCAACCTGAGGCACCCCTGCAAGTGTTCCGAGGAACCCCAAGGTGCCACGGCGCACCATTTGGGAACCACTGGTGTAGAGCCAGTCCGCAGCGTTTTTATCTTTTGACACACTGCCATAGATGGCTAATCAACTATCCTAGCTCAGGTCACAAAACAGTCTCCTAGATAGCGCCGTCCATTCAGGAAAATCTTTATAACCGACAATGCTGTAGTGTCAATGATAGGTATTGCATCAACTGTTTTGGTTATAAATTTTCCAGTGGAGTTAGGAATAAAAGGTCTTAAATGGCCCATGAGCCCACAATAATATACTCACAGTCGAATCACTAAAGTCCTGAATGTTCCTGTTAATATCACCCATTGGTGAACATAAGGGATGCATCCCTGAACCTCCGTGTGCACTTGGCTGGGGTCTCCCGCAGGGACCCTCTGGTATTGCCGATTAGGAGTATGGATATCAGTTGATGAGCACACAGGCTGGAACCACGTACCTCCATGGATTAACGGCTAGGATCTCCTACAGATGCCCGCTGGTGTTGCCGAAGGGGTACGGATGTCCACACCTTATGCAGCAATGTAACAGGGAAGCAAGACTGTGATATCTGGATTCAGAGCCAACATGTGACAGTGTCAGAAAGATGGTAATATAGCAGTAAAATCCATACAATGCCGCAGTGAGTATTAGGATTCTGGCACCTTGGAAATATATATTGAAGAAGCCAAATAGAAATGTCCAGCAAAACCTTGACGCGTTTCTCCGGGTGCACAGACTACCGGTTTCCTCAGAAGGTGAAGTGAATGACAGGTAGTAGAGGGTCTTTAAATAACAGGTTGATTCCTAATTATTCAAAGTTAATTATTATGCACCTGATTTCTACTATACCTGGTTTTATCACATGACTTGCTAGCGGTATACAGGTATCACAAAATACGATTAGTTGCCTCAATGGATAGAAACAACATTAAAAGAAAATATTATTTAACTAACTAAATATAGAACTGATGCACATGGGCATTGAATATTTGACAGAATAAAAACAAATGGATAAAATGACCCCTAATCTTACATTCAAAGTAAAAAACAATGCACATAACGTATTAAAAAATAAGTATAAACTCACTGTTGACGAAGAATGAGAAATATGGAATTTAATATCACAAATACTAACATACAGGCATAATACTAATAAATCAGTATACAGATATTTAAATAAAATTAAAAATCCAATTTCTCATTCAAACCTGGATATAATTCTGTGTGGATAATTTGATAATCTGACACAATTTTAAGCAATTAGTGGTGCCCTTGCAATATTATTTATAAGAAACCATTGCTTCCTTTAAAAACATTGATAAAATTAAAATGCTGCCCCCATTTTATTTTAATAAAATTTGACACCAGAAAAAAAAAATCCTAATTTAATATTTATCGTGGTTTGTTCCTATGTAGTCCAATGTGAACTGGAAAAGAAAATAGAGCCCAAGATGCTCAATGAGGACGAGTCGATTGTTTTTTTGTGTCTCAGTAATGGGCGCCCAATTTTGCAATTCATTTGTTTTGGGGCGCCCCTTATTTCGCTCTTAGCAGATAAATAGACCGGGTTTAGCCGTTTTACGTGGGTAAACCTGGTTATGTACCAGCGATGGGCAAAATAATAAAAACTACTAAACCCGTCTAAAGTCCAGGTTAGGTTTGGGCACCCATAACCAGGATTTATCGCACATTTCTGCTTCCCTCCTCAGAAGAGGGCAAGCAGAAATGCTGGCAGCTGTTCACTCCCTTTCAGAGCAACAATTGAATTGCTCTGTTCGGCTCCCGGCAGTACCAGGCCACCAACAAAAACAATTGGACCACCCTCAATAAGTTAAAATAAGGCTGCCTGGCTAGTTAATAGCTCTAAAGCCAATCACGAGCTATGGCTTCTCTTCATTCAGGAGGCCCTTATTTTAAATACAGGGTGTCACTAAAGTCTGGACACATAGGCAAAAAAGCATATTTAAAAAAAATGAAATGACGTGCATTAAATTCATCTGCTATCTTTCGATATGACCATGTTTCACGTCCACTGAGAAGTACCACTTCAATTCTTTCTTCTTTCGACAAAGCCATATTAAATGTGTGTTGGTAAAAAAAATATTGTTAATGAGATTTCCTATGTGTCCAGACTTTAGGGACACCCTGTATAATAAATACACTGCTACCCACAGCCTCTCTAATCTCAAATTAGGGTGGTGTTCATGTTTATTTGCCACTTCCCTATAGGACGTTAGCTGATGCTGAATAGCACAGGCTCACTGGAGGGTGGAAGTTTCAATGCTTATTAAAATATTGGGACTGCAATTTGTGTTGACTAGTGTTTGAAAACAGCGGTCTTTGTTTTCTAGCAATTCAGCTGTCTACATACAGCTAAGCTGCATCTAATGCAATTGTGGCAGGGTGCATGGAGGAGTAAGTAGTGTAATCTAATGTTGTGGTTTTTTGTTTTTTTTCTTACCATTCCAAGAATTGTGGATGCCTACATGGAACAATAACTACCTCCCCAGATCCATGGACTATATTTATATATATATACAGTCACACACACACACATACTGGAGACCCACCCCAGCTTCGCAAGGGAGCAATTTTGAATTTATGCGATAGTCTTTTTTTTTTTAACTGAGGTCTAATAAGATTGCCTTGTAGATGACAGTCGTTTTTCCAACTGACGTCAACATTAAAAGATTTTGTTTTGACGTGTCAAGCAAAAGGGCCATGTAAAGTTGTCCATGACAAAACCAGTCTCCACTTCGGTCATCTCAAACCACGTTAAGTGTCTGTCCCTGTGCTTTATTTATGGTCATGATAAAACAGACTCTTACCGGAATTGGACTCTTGAAATTAAAGAATCGTTTTTCACATAAATGAAATAGGAACGGTAAAAAAAGGGCTTACTTAAATTTTTCTGGAGATACTGGATAATAAATATCTCTACATGGTATAAAATAAAGTCCATCATTGTGATATATCTTTAACTGTTTAGGCAGTATAAGCCAGGAAAATGCTTGGATGTCTGTTTTCTCATTGACTTCACTAATATTGTCACTGCTCGCTCCCTTTTGTCTTACATTATTGTTTTATACACCTAAACCTTCCTCGACAAATGCTCTATAGCAGGGATGGGGAACCTCAGGCCCGGAGGCCGTATAAGGCCCCTGGAATCATTTGGTCTGGCCCTCAGAGCTCTTTTCTGCTAGCCTCATCTGGCTTAGAATGGTACCCTGTAGCCAGAATCTATGCAGCAGTGCCGCCTGGAGCATCCTTAGGACACTTCAGATGATCACACCGCTGACCTTACAGCTCCACGGAGCATCCTCAGGATACTCCCGGCATTACTGTAATCACTGGCGATTGTGGCCCCACCCCTATGTGACATCACACGGAGCGGGCATGGCCTACACCAGGCCCGCAAATAATATATATCAAAATGGGCCTCGGCAGAAAAAAGGTTCCTCACCCCTGCTGTATAGAATAGTGAAAACTCCATCAATATCCATCCAGTGGTTCTCGAGATTAGCCCGAACAAACAGATGCCTATCAGGGACTTTATTTTATACTATGTATAAATAAAGAGGTTTTCTCTGCAAAAAATCACGCCCAATTGTGGAATACCGCGGGTGTGCACGCTCCTGATACCCGCAGTAGTCAATTTAAACAATAAAATGCATGCAGGGTTTTCAGCACTGCTGCAGCTTTCCCTGCTATAGTGCCACCAGACCTGACTGGGAAAGCCTAGTTATGGTAGTGGCATATTCGGTGGGGACCCAATCTCTTTGTCCAGCCAATTTTATCAGGAAAGCAAGGCGGGTTTGTGATTTCTTTAACTCTGCATTGAGTGTAAGTACCGTTAACACACCCTTATGGTACTCCAGCTACAGCAGCACCCATGTCTAAAAGAGTCAAACATAACATTATAGAGAGACAGAAATCTGGGTAGGGATACATGATCATTGCAATAGCATTGGCCGTACTTTATAACTCAGCCTGATTCCAGAGGTGGACGCAATGCAGGGTTGAGCGATTTCTTTTGCACTGCGTATGGGTTGCGCTGCAGTGAGTGACATCATTTATGGCAGATAGCGGAGGGGCTAGACGAGCATAGGCATGTCTTGACTGTTTCGTGAGCATGTCTTTTCCAGTGACTGCGTGTGTCTACATAATTGCATTGGCTCCAGTGGCTTCTGCCATACATGTTTTCAGTAGCCATAAGGTTGCTAAGATGTTCTATGCTGCGTCTTTGTGGGCTGAATCAGAGACTCCATCGGCAGCTGCGGCGTTTGCATATTTTCGCAGTACCCCTGCGTCCTGATAAGCAGTGGCAACGGGATTAGCGTCTTCTGAATCAGGCCCACAGTGCAGTCTACAGAAATGGAAGAAGCATCAAACTACAGTTGTACCTCCCTGCTAACTGTGACACTGAGCAACTTACAGAGAAGTCAGTAATGTAGACATGTTAGCAATCTTCAAGGCATTCTATATATTGGGCTTTTATGGGAAGGTCCATGTAGAAATGTCTAGTTCTGCCATACTGCTCATGGGGAAGATCAGGGAGCCACCTGAGGCCCTCATTTCTGTTATTCATCTGTGAGAGGGTCAGGCCCTACCACCTTTGCTTTGTCAGACCAAATAGCAGAGTCAGAACCTCTGTTGTAGTACTTCAGAGGAGACTGACCTCCTTACCTGCCCAGCATCACATTTCTGTCTGGTGCACCTGGCCTCTCATGTAGGGACACTACTATTGCTCCTCCACAGTTGCTATCTCCAATAATCTATAGATTGTAAGCTTGCGAGCAGGGCCTTCCTACCTATATATCTGTTATTACCCAGTTTTGCTCTATTAATGTTGACAATTGTAAAGCGCAACGGAATATGCTGCACTATATAAGAAACTGTTAATAATATGGAGAACAGAGGAATAGGAAGCAGCAGTAGGGGGACAATACGGTTACATGCCAACTTGCCCAATCTCGCCCTATGGGGCTGCAAACAAAAATGATTGCGTCCGGAGCTACCGTAAGTGCGGCATACAGCCGCCCTTCTAATGGGGGAGAGTTAATTGAATCAACCTCTACGTGTCAGAAGGAGACCAATTCACTTGTCCTGGATGGACTAATGCAGTGTTGGCTAACCTTGACCCTCCAGCTGTTATGGAACTACATAACCCAGCATGCACCCTCTACAGTTTTGCTATTAGGGCATGCTAAAACTGTGGCAGGGCATGCTGGGATATATAGTTCCACAACAGCTGGAGTGTCAAGGTTAGCCAACACTGGACTAATGCATGATGTGGAAAATCCCCTGGCAGTTGCAAGTGGTTACATTTATGTTGAAGTGTTGTCCAAGGTTAGCAGAATCCGAACACGCAGCACTCTGTCCATTACCAGCAACTGTGCGTGTACTACCCTGACAAACCCCTCTGTGACAGTGCAGCATCTACTCGAGAGGCCTGAAATTTACAGCGTGGGGTTGAGCAAAATCGTTTGTATTGTGACCTGACATTTCTCATGGTGGCCCTGCAGCTTCGATGACATTAGCTTTTACGGGTTTATATGACTGTGGTGTGATAAAGCGTCATTATATTATAAATAATGTGCTAGAATAATTCATTTGAATTCAGTTATCTTTGTGTCAGCTTCTGTTTATTCCCCATAACATTTGGTTCTAACTACAGTAGTTTTAATATTTACACCAAATCAAATCAAGTTCTAGATTTACATGCTGCATAGATACTTAAACGTTTTTATTTGTGGTTTACTATTCATTTTCTATTTGGGAGGACCTGGTTAAGATGAATGTCTGTCTACAGAAATATAAAGTCCAGATTATTAAACACTATCAGACAATCATGCAGTCTGGACATTATAGAGCTCTATGCAAACATCGCGTCTGACTACAATGACTCACTGGAATATTTAATCCTCAACAGCATTGTGGGAGCCATTCTATGATGGGTGAGATTGTTACAGTGATAAATTGTTGCTCATGATTAAGCAGGGAGAAGTCCGGATTACAATGCATTCATTCTATGTCTGGGCAAAATAATATAGGCCCTGTGTATACAAGCAGTATTTCGCCGTCTTTCAAACACCAAATTCACCCATGTGTGAATGCAGCGCTAACTGGGCACAGGGCACATCTAAGGAATCATTGATGACAGAACATTAATGCATAATTGGTCTATTGTGCATTTTCTTAAAATCCCATCTGTTTCTGGGTAGGCATCAATAATTCCTAAGTTATACATGGGTGAATGTGCATCTTACACAACTGCTAAATTGCGCTTGTGTACAAATGGCCTTACAGTTCTTTTAGGGGTAATACACAGTGGGTCTACAATAGGCTTTTTACCCATGGTGCCTAAGGAAGTGATAAATATGTTAAAAGCCTTATAGCTTTACTAATTCTCAAAGGGAGGACTTACCTATACTTTGTGTATAACTTGCACTGCACTTACCCTATATTATGCTCCAGGCTTTTTAAAAAATGAATGCATGGCTAAGGCTTGGGTGTTAAGCTTGTAAAATAATGCTTCCAAATGAAGGTGGTTTGAGAAAAGGGAAATACCAAACAGGCTCACTGGTGGGGATGGGACAACATCAGAGGCTGCATGCAGGCAGAGACTATGGGGTGTTGCTTTGTTAACATTAGGCATTGCACATTAATATTATTATTATTGTTTATTTATATGGCACCACAAGTGTTCCGCAGTGCCTAACAAAGTATATAAACAAATAGGTTGATTTACAGTACAGTACAATACAATACAGGACATGGATAATATACATTGCTACATTCGCGACCATAACACCCAGATAAGCAACAGAGCAAAGCAACCAAGTGTTAGCTGCCCTGGTAGAGAGTAAGAAGTAGATGAAGGTAGAGTAAGGAGAAGCACAAGAGGGTAGAGGGCCCTCCTCATAGGAGCTTACATTCTAAAGGGGAGGGACAGACAAACGGGTGACACAGATGGGATAGGCAGGGAGGAAGGAATATGTAGCAGCAAGTTAAGATGAGAGCTGGAAGGCTTTGATGAAATAGTGGGTCTTGAGAGCCTGTTTGAAGGATTGAAGAGAGGTGGAGAGTCTGCTATATAATATATAGACACAGAATGATGGGCTCTATACATCACATACACTATATTATATATAGGCACAGAGAGATGGGCTCTATACATCACATACACTATATAATATATAGGCACAGAGTGATGGGCTCTATACATCACATACACTATAATATATATGCAGAGTGATGGGCTCTATACATCACATACACTATATAATATATAGACACAGAGTGATGGGCTCTATAGATTACATACACTATAATATATAGACACAGAGTGATGGGCTCTAAACATCACATACACTATATAATATATAGGCACAGAGTGATGGGCTCTATACATTACATATAAATGCAAACAAAATAGTGTATATGCGCTAAACAATGTTAGGATTCCATCCAAGTTCACCAATGGTGTCCACAGCCACAGGATGTATTCACCACTCCATACAAGACGACCATCTCTGCACATCTGATGGGGCTGAATCTAATTCACTTTGTTGATAGAGGAGTGCACTACTTTTCAGACTCCAGGCTTCCTACCCCTCCAGGAAGGCTTCATGACCTGTCCTAGATGTCCCTAGCGTGATAGCAATATATATATAGGTGTCAAGGGAACTCAGGCATATAGGTTAGCCAAGTTCCCTTGACACCTATATAGATATATATTGCTATAACGCTTTACCCCCTTAGTATTATATAAGCCTGTAATGATATTAGTACTTACTATATATGGCTAACATGGAAGTGATTAGATTAGTAAGTTGATATAAAGTGCCATTTTCTTTGATATATATATATTTGGAAGTAATACACATGGCTGTTGGTTGTCTTCAAGTAAGATTTTATTATAATGAACATTGTTGCAATCAAATATAATATACTGTAGATTATAAACCCTAGTGTGGATTTGAGGCTTAGCCATGATAATAAAGCAGTTTCAGGTATTCCAGCCTGTAAATTAATTTTGTACATGAATATATTATCTATCATATTTGTTACTATATTGCTTAGTATTTGCTATTTTGTATAAACCATTCAGTGTAAATTATTTAGTGTAAAGTGTTCTAAATGTTACTATGGTGATGGGATCTTGTAGATGACATTCTGAGAGCGATGTACTGGTCGCTTTTGCAATGACGTCACATATTCAGCGCCGCCGACCAGGTGGGAGGTCCCGTGTTTGGCTGATGGTGTCCACATGGTGTATTTAAGGTGAGATTTTGTTTTTGTGTATTAGATCTGATGAAAGTGCCACAAATTATAATAAAAAGGCACTGAAACGTTGTCTATCATGTTGATGAGTATGTGATTATTCTGAGCCAGGAGTGCCGCTACAACCGGTGTAGTATATATATATAAATACATAGTACCACAACTCCGCACTCTCAGACAATAAAAATAACTTTTTGGGTGCTTGATTAAACGGTTAACAATAATCTGAGGTCAAGGAAGACAATCCGCACTCCATAATTGTATATCAAAAAATTATTTTAGTGTACATCACACACTCCTAATAGCCATCAAATCAAAAGCAATTAAAATAAAGTGACTTAGTGCAAAAAAGTGCATAATGAGAGAACCAGAGTACTTATCATGGTAAGCAGATCTGTGGCAGAGGACCGGCAGCACAGAGCCCGACAGCCTTTTTAGTGCTAACAAGCACCTTCTTCCAGGGGCAGCGCCCGGGATTCAAATATCTGTCCAGTCACCTGTCACCACCCCTCTCAATCATCACCCACCAATCCGGTGCACTCGCCTGAACTAAATCACAATCCTGGCTCCAGCATTGTCTCCTACGTGCTTGCGGCTTCCCCAGCTCTCCACTAAGTGAAAGTGAAATATATATAAGATAACGGATAATAACCAAAACTGAAGTCCTTATTAATTTTAATGTTCCCTCAGTGATATTTTCACAGCTGAAAACAAATATATTATTAAGTTAAAACTATTAAATATCTAGGAGTTGCACTTCATAATATTTTTTTGACAATCCAGGACCTATATTAACTCAAATATGCCCCTACCTTTGTGCTCCAATCCTCATTTGACAAAAGGCACCTACATAAAACCTCAGGTCTATGGACACCATCTGTGATTAAAATGATAGCAAAAACAAACAGACTTAAGCTGCATACACACACAACGATTGAGTTAATGAACGATTTTAATAAACGATTTTCTACCATGAAAAAATAAACTAAAATCGTTTACTAAAGTTGTTCATTTGCTATGTTCATTTAAATGTAATGAACGATTTTTATGAACTACAAACGATTTTTGCATATTAACTTAATGAAAATTGTTGAGTTGACAAGTCTGACTGAACTACAAACGTGAACGCGCATGAACAATAATCGTTCATCGTTTGACTCAGAAAGTGAACGAGTTTTTCAAACGATTATCATTAAACGATATCGTTCAAAAAATCGTTGTGTGTGTATGCACCTTTATGCTTAGCTAAAACTTTCTCCGACATTGGAACATTATCTTATGCCTTTCATGAATATTTAAGACACTAATGGAATGCAGGAGAAAAGAGAACGGTGTGATCCATGTCAGATACAAATGTACAAATAAAATACTCCATGCATTACATATAGGTAACAAGAAAATGTGCATGTGTTGTAAGGCCTTTAGCTGCATTTGACAAATTACCCGTCAGACTAGAATCTTGTTAAACATATTGTAGAAATTATTGACACTATACCGACCAATGATGCAGAATATATAATGAATATGTGTGTATAGATATGTATAGATATGTTCAAGATAATGGGCCTGATTCAGATTTGGGAATATAGTATGACAGAGCAAATAACTATGTACCTGGACAAACCATGTTGCAATGCAAGGGGTGCAAATACATACATTTGTTTGCATGTGGGGTAAATACTGGCTGTGTTCGCCTGTAGCCCACAAATACTGGACAGATTTATTTTTACACTGCAATTTAGATTTCTGTTTGAATATACCCCTCCCAAACAAGGCCGGTGCTAGGGTGTTCCGCGCCTCCATGAACACTATAAATGTGTGCCCTCCTACAAATATGTCCTCTTGGAATGTCTCTTTACAATGTTTCATATTTTGAAATGTAATATGCAATATGTTGTTAAATAAGTGATTTGACTCCTGTATCTGTACTCACCTTGTTTATTGCTCCAATAAAAAGATGTTAAAAAAATTGCACCCCCCCTGTTATATTTTACCATTTTATACACTTTATGTTTGTATGCACGGTGTGCGCTCGTGGTGTGACATCGCATGTGTAACTGCTGGTCTACATTCTATTGCTGGCAGTGGCTCCGCTTATAACAACTTAACAAGGCAGGCTACTCTGGACTACCCATTAGCCAGATCGCCAATTCACCTGAATTTAAATGTAATTTATGTCCGCAGCTGCCTGGGCTACCCCTTAGTTTTGCTCTGACAGGCCGCCTATGATACTGCTGTACTGGCTATCTCAGCCTACCTGTCACATGTGCAGCAGCGCAGCTGTAAAGGCGCTCAAAAAACAACCATCGGAGGGAGCGCCTCTCCAGCCCAGCGCTCCCCTGCAATGCTTACCCCACGGACTGCATTGTGCCGGCTCTGCTCCCAAATCTAAATCTCTCTGCACATCTTGGGGTGAGTATTTGTATCAAATTAACTATTATATTCAGTGGCAAACGCAGGATTAGCTACAATCAGTTCTAGTTTTCAGCAGGAACAAGCAAGAACTCACTCAGTTCCTGAACCTCTCATTAACTATGATATAATACCCTGGGCCAAAATGTATTTTCCATAAGATAAGTATTATTTTAAAGTGCATTCTGGCAAAATTAGCCCTGGCTACAATATACTCTAGGCAGCGGTCTATACTGGTGGATATTTATTATGTGGTCCTGGAAATCATAGTTTTAGTAAGACCCCTTTCGCACTACCAGCAATAACCTGGGTTATTGCACGTGAACGCGCAGCAACCCTGGTTACTGTGCAGAGTGAACGGGCCAGGTTGAAATAACCCACCATTTCAGCTCTGGTAACTAGCAGGGTTGAACACAGGTTCAACCTGGCTAACTGTGCAGTGTGAACGGGTAACCCAGGTCGATGCAACCCGGGACCCGTTCACAGCAAAGGAAGAGCCAACACTTGTTGATAAGAGTCGGCACTTGGCGGCGGCCCTACCCAGCAATAAGTAGTCCAGTCTGGAGGGGATCTCAGCCGGATCGCACTCTGGATTGACGTGTAAACAAAATCCCGGGTGCGACCTGGCATTTGATGTGAAAGGGGTATAACATAAATATTGGCTGAGGGTTATTCTTGGCATTCTAGTTTCCATGATAACATGGGCTCTGGGTACATGATGATGCAGTCTTTAACCGATTAATTATTATTTTCAACTCCTTCATCAACTTGTCATCCTCATGATCAGTACATTATACACATAATGACACTGACAGAGCTGACTGCATTGGATGCCTCGAATAAAAAGAGACCAGACACCTTCCAGTTTGTTACCAAGACTCAGTCAGGCTTTTGGAACGAAGAAGGTACTACAGTACTTCACACTGTCATGTAAGTGGGCCTTACATTTTATTTTAATGTTATCTGTGCCATAAAGTGTAAAGTTTTTCATGTTGATTAACAATGGATAAAATCTATTATAGTGTTACTAAAGTACCATTGCTTTATACCTTCTATGAAGAAGAGTCTACTGTGTTGCGATTTCTTCATGCACAATATATACTTGTATACAAAACATCATTTTATTACTAATAAGGGAGTATTAAGTATGGCAATACTAAACCAAAACTATTGTTATATTTTCACAACATTATAGAACAATGATTTTAAAGTGAGTAACTATATTCTTACAGTCAGGTAAAGCCATGGCAGGTACGCATAAAGATAAATATTAATTCTTTAAAGTTGTCTTTCCGATACTTTAAAATCCATGCTGGTCAAATTATTAGGTTAGTGAGTGTCTCTTTATAGTTCTATTATTTTCATGTTCTTTTTGCTTAGCCAAATGATCCAGATTTCTACATTTATCATGATAGCTGCAATGAGAGGCAATTTAAATTCACGGTCTGGAAAATCAGCATTTCATTTACACTATAATGATGGGCACAGGGGAAAAATAAAAGTGGATTTTCCCTGGCAATCAGGTTGTACAGTTATTCTGATAAATATGACCATCTGATGAATTGCAGCAGCTTGTGTACTGCTAGGACCCCTGTAACTCAGCTTTCATCCCAGCTACCGAATGACCAGGATCTAGTTGTTAGACAAATAGGTCGAACATCAAGACCTGTCAGTAGTGTTGCCAGTATAAATGTTTTAAATAGGCTGTAAGAGCTCTGAGTCAGGCTTCTCAGATAATATACTGTAGGCTCCCCTTCCCATTCTCATATTCTCCCGGGGGCCACTCCTAACCTCTGGAATGCCCTCTCTTGCTCCATTAGACTTTCATTCAGCCTTCAAGCATGCCCATAATACTATTTTTTATCATTCCAGCTTACCACCTAACTCTGCAGTCTCTGCCCTCTATAGATTGTCAGCTCTTATGAGCAGAGCCTTCCTCCCTTTGTCAACTCTACATAATTATACTAACTGCTCAAAGTATTTAGGTATCTATGTAAATTTATATACTGTCTGTATTTGTCTCTACTGGTGTGTCCTGTTGTCAATTTTACTGCGCTACAGAACCCTTTTCACTCCTTATAAATAACAGATAATATGCAGCCAGCCTATGTTGTTACAGGCAATGTAAAGAGATCAGACTTGCAATTTACAGGGACCGGGGGTGGCGGGGGAAATAATCTCCCAAACGGCAGCAGATAACCAGCTATTAGTTACGGGAAGGGACTTTCTAACATTAAAATGTTATGCTTTGAACTCCACTGCATGTTTGCTATTGTAGGCAATTGTGCTCTAGATAACGCTCTCCTTTTGAACCAACTCCACTGTCCTTATTTTTTCCTAAATCAAAACTTTTGGTATTTTGATGCCTTCTGCTGAGTGAAAAGCTTCCACCATTAATACCCACTGCTTGGTTCCTAAATACTACAGTGTAATCCACTGTGTTCTTATTGTGGGGTTTAGTGCTTCTTGATGTTTGTGATTGTTTATACTGTGCCTTTTTTATGTTCATTTGTATGTGACTATCTGCAGTGGTTGAGATTGCCAGTAAGTGTGTCTAATTGAACAGATCCCTTAGAATGTAAGCTCTCATGAGCAGGGACCTCTTCCCTCATGTGCTTCTCTTTACATTTTCTTCTACTCCTTACTCCCCATAAGGGCACCTAACACGGGACTGCCAACTCCCGGCAGCTTATTGTGAGTGCTTTAATCACTATTTCAGCAATGTATATAAGTTGTGTCCTTGTCCTGCACTGTAATGTACTGTAAGTTACTTGTTTCTTGTTCACCTATTAGTTCTATGTGCTATGTAAGGCGCTGCGGAACACTTGTGGTGCCATATAAATAAAGGATAATAATAAAAACAGATGCCGAAGAGTCTCTGTTTGGCCATTTGAGGTGTCGGGAGGTATGGCTTACAAGTGGGATGGGATTGTACTCACACAGCCAAGCATGCTGTAAGTAACAGGGTGACCTCATTCTTTAGAGCAGCTGTCTCTATTAGGAGCACACATGACTGGCTGCTTTGTTCTCTGCTCATCTCCCTCTCCTGGGGAAGCAGGACTGTCACAACCAGAGGACACTTATTAGTCTGAGCTACTGGTGCATCTGATAGCTACAAACAAGAAACTGTCACAGAATCTCTTGGGTCCAGCATATGTTTCTTAACTGTGTACATGTCCTTCTATTGAAAATGTAATTCCATCTATATATACATGTGTCAGTTCTTTGTTACCTTTTAAATATTGTTACACAGCAGACATAACAGATGTTCTGTTCCTGGGGCTTTTCTCTGTCTCCTCAGTCAAACTTAAGGGGGTGGGAGGATTACTGTCACCGGGGTCTGGAAAAGGTTATAGTTACAGTACAACTAATCAAGCGGCTTAAAAACGGTGTAATCGTCGACAGATAATTTAGGGCTAGCAATTGTAACAATTGGTGACATAATAATAATAAACTGATAAGTGAGTGTCTGGGAAATAATTTTATTTTCATTGTTGCAGCCGTATTGTTAGTTGGTCATAGTAATTACCAATAACCTTACAGATATTAATGCACACGTTATTTAATTTCTATATTAAATTACTGTAGCTCCCTTTTCACAGGTTTTTTTTTTAATTATTGAAAGCTCGTAATGGTGCTCTTGAAACAGAAACATGTAGTCAAAAAAGTTCAAGGATTAAAAAACAAAAGCGCTCAAATGGTTTGGGGAGCGTCAAGCCCTCCTCAAAAGAGACCATAAGGTTCTTTATGGGGCAAAGGTTATCAAACTCCCCTTGAGTCAGGGTTCAACATCTTCGTCCTTCCTGGAGAAGATAGACTTCAGGAGTTTCAGGTGGGTGAGGAACCTGATGACCACACCATCCCCCTTAGCTCTTGGGAATTACTTATTTATTTATTACCAGTATTTATATAGCGCACACATATTCCGCAGCGCTTTACAGAGAATATTTGGCCATTCACATCAGTCCCTGCCCCAGTGGAGCTTACATTCTATGGGCACGATTCTATTCAACGCGATGTAAATAGCCCTGGGAGATAGCTTCCGGAGCTATTCAAGTCATCGCGATGTTAGGTCGGGGAAGGCTCGTTCTCGCGCCGGTGTTTAGGCGCGGTAACGGGCATTCCCCGACCTAACTTCCCGGCACATAGCTGTTTTCCAGGCGCGAAGGGCAGCAAACAGCCTCGCGCCGGGACTTTTGTCGGATTTCTTCTCTCATCCCCGGAGGGATGAGAGAAGAAATCAGTAGTCGGACTTGGCAGCGCGGTGTATTGAATAGCTCCGGGAGCTCACTCCCGGCGCTACTTACAACGCATTGAATAGAATCATGCCCTATGTTCCCTACCACAGACATACACACTGCGAAAGGGTCATTTGCCTATGCAAGCTTAAAAAAATATGTATAGTGGAACATTATAAGTGCATCAAACAGTTCACAGTGTGGTGTAATCATGAACTCCAGAACATCTCTCAATAAAATCCAGTGTTTATTGAGCATTCTTGCACAAGCTTGTCAGTTGTAATACATTTCAGTGTTGTTACCCAAGAGCTAACACTTCTTGTCTTGTGGGAAATCACCTTCACTTTTGTCCAGATATGCCACCTCAGTGTTCCCAGCTACTGCGGCAGCCATTGGCTGTTTGTGCAGGCGAAAGATTGTGGAACTACAAGCACCAGCATGCTTCCATTGGCTGTTGCGGGCCATGTAGTTACACAGTAGCTGTAATACAAAATAAATAGAAACACTCCCATGGCAGCAGGCTTATTGTGGCACACCTCTTTCCATCTCGCATACATGTGGCCTCATTCACCACATTCTTACATTTTGAAACTGGCATTAGATTCAAGAGTGGGCAATAAGCAGCCCTCCAGCTGTTGTTGAACCACAAATCCCAGCATGCCTTGCAACAGATTTAGCATGGCCAAATAACAAAACTGTGGCAGGGCATGCTGTGATGTGTAGTTCTACAACAGCTGGGGGGCCGCTTATTGCCCACCCCGCTTGGTGGGTCACCAGGAGATGGACAAGACAAATGCCCTGAAAGATGCTGCAGTGACTAGGGAACATTATACCCATTGTTTATGAGCCATAACCCCACTTTAAGGTGCTCACATACTCACATTGGGTAAATTATAGCCGTGCACAACAGGGCTCTTCAAGTTGAGGGTTCTTGCCTTATGTTGGGTGCCGCCGCCCCCATTTGTAGTGGAATAGGAATGGAGGCCAGCCAATCCTTCAGTTAGTTTCAGAGTGGAGAGAGGAATTTAATGTACTCATTGGAGTATTGGGTATGCTGAGGAAACAGAGATCCATGCTGATTGACAATGATCTAACTTCAAGTAGCATAACTATTGTGATAGGATCACTGGTAAAGTGGTCTGTGACAGGGACATTTATCCCAGATTCCTATCTTATGTGTTTTAAATCCCCAGGAGAAAGTCTGCAGTGCAGCAGGCTTGAGTCTCGGCTTTTTGAAAAGCCGGTTTGGGACCTGGGGGTTGTGGGTGAGAGGAGAGGGAGGGCTCCACCCACGGCCACTCCAGGTTTTGGTTCTCGCAGCCTGGTAACAGGCTTGATTGGGTTCCCACCTGAGGGTGGCCAATATAGCCTAGTGTGTTGAGGGCTGATTGTCTCACCTGGGAGAGCAGACAGGGAGTTTGCTCAGAGACACTTGAAAACCTATCTGTAAGTGTTGTGCTGTGCCTTGGTTGCTGGTGAGGGCATTAGGCCCTGCCAGGTTCTGGTTGTGAGGGAACTACCTGTGAAGTTAGTGCCCCGACAGGGCTAGGATTTATGTTTATGTTTTCTTTATGTTGTTTCTGACATTGTACAATAAAGACTGGCGCCGACCAGCTTGTACTTGCATCCAGACTGGTGTGCTGTTTCCCAGCTGCTGTGTGTGAAAGGAAGGAGTCCTCTACCCAGGAGAGGGACCCCCTAACCTAACTGTGTCACAATATGGTGGAGAATGCGGGCACCCACACAAACTGAAGTTGCAGCAAGAGGAAAACTTTCCATTTAAAAATTAAAGGGACAGACACCCAATTTGTGAGTGTGGAAATAACACTGTGTCCTTGGAGTTCCATAGAGGAGGCGTCAGCCAATGCTCAGAGAGGCAAGGTTCAGCTTCCAACCTACACCCCAGGACAAAATGGAGGAAATTATTAAGGCCTTGCTCCAAGCTACAGCAGCTCAGCAGGAGACTAACAAACTTCAACAGGTCTCCATCGAGGAAAACAGACAGGCTATAAGAGAGGTGTTACAGCACCTGGTCACCCGACCCAGAGATATTAATACTGGTCCTCCCACCACCACTCACTCCGTACGAGCCAGTCACTTCCTCCAAAAGATGACTTTGGGCGATGATGTGGAGGCCTAATTCGCCGCATTTGAAAGAACGGCCAAAAGGGAGAGTTGGCCCAAGGAGCAGTGGGCAAGTCTGGTGGCACCTTTTTTGTCTGGGGAGCCACAAAAAGCATATTTCGACTTATGCCTGGCTGATGCCAAGGACTATAAAAAACTAAAACAGGAGATCCTAACTCGCTTGGGAGTCACCACCTTTGTTCGTGCCCAACGGGTCCACCGCTGGGAGTTTCATATGGATAAGCCTCCACGTTCACAGATGCATGACCTCGTCCATCTGTCCTCAAAATGGCTACAGCCCGAGACGCTGACGGGACCACAGATCGTGGAAAGGGTCGTGATGGACCGGTACCTGCGATCGTTACCTGCGACTCTGCGCAAGTGGGTGAGCCATGCAGACCCTAAGTCCGCGGACCAGTTGGTCGAGCTGGTGGAGAGGTACGTGGCGGCTGAGGAGCTGATGAGTATGCCCCACCGAGCCCCGATGGCGCACCGGCGAACTCCCGCCGACACTGGTAAGACTGTTCCAGGGGAGAAGGGTGCTGGGCAGTGGAATGTACCTAAGACTGAGGGTTGGTACCTGGAGACAGGCCTGCCAGGCCAGGAAGGTTCTTGCCCCGTAAACGACTAGACATTAATATGATTCAGTGTTTCCGGTGTGGTGACTTCGGCCATATTTCCGCTAATTGTTCACTTACAACTGAACCTATGCAATGTGATACTGCTCATGTGTACCGCAGGGTGTCTTTCTTTGCACAGACAGCCTGTACGGCTGACCGGCAGGCTGAGACTGATAAGCACATGTGTGTACTCACTGTAGGTGGCAACCGAGTAGAGGCACTGTTAGACTCTGGTAGCTTGGTGACACTTATAAAAGCTGAGCTGGTGAACCCCTTGAGGCATACAGGGAAAACTGTTGGTGTGACCTGCATACATGGGGATACTCGATATTATGTTACTGCCGAGGTGAACATCGAGGCACCATGTGGTTCGGCTATAGTTTCTGTGGGTTTGGTGCATGGTCTGATGTACGATGCAATATTGGGGACAGACTTTGCTCACTTCTGGAAGTTGTGGGAAAGCCGTTTTGTTCCAGAAGTGAACAACCCCGATCCATTTGAGAAGGTTGTCAATGTAGTGGAGGAGGGAGTTTCTTCTGAGTCAGAGTTATTCCCTTTTTCTACTATGATTGGCGAACTAGAGAATGCGGAGCGTGACGGTGGCCCGCCAATTGATGTGCCTCCCATTGAGGTGGGAAGTATTGTTGGGCCAGTTGATCGTCTGCCTGATTTAGAGGTCAGAAGAGAGGTCTTTGCCGTGGAGCAGTTGAATGACCCTACTTTGGTAAAAGCCAGGGAGAATGTATAAGTAGTTGATGGTAAACCCGTAGACCCTGATAGCCCTTTGTCCTATCCCCACATGGTTATGTGTCAGGATTTGTTATATCAGGTGACTAAGAAGGGGGAAGATATTGTGGAACAACTAATTGTTCCCAAAGCCTACAGAAGAACAGTGTTGGATCTGGCCCATGGTCATATAACGGCAGGCCATCTAGGGGTAGAGAAAACCACTGAGCGAATAATGCAGAGGTTTTTCTGGCCCGGGCTTCATAAAGAGGTATCTGACTTTTGCGCATCCTGCCCTGAGTGTCAGTATCATGCTCCCAGACCACGTTTTAAGGGTCCACTAGTTCCATTGCCTATTATAGAGGTGCCGATAGTGAGAGAGCACCTGGAACAGGCTCAACAGGCACAACAGTGGGTATACAACCGCAAAGCTCGGTTACGCAGCTTTGCTCCTGGGGACAGAGTCTTAGTGTTGGTTCCCACTGTGGAAAATAAACTTTTGGCTAAATGGCAAGGCCCCTTTGAAATCTTAGAAAGAGTGGGACAGGTCAATTACAAAGTTTACCAGCCGGGGAAAAGAAAGCCGGAACAGATATACCATAAAAATCTGTTAAAGCCCTGGAAAAATAGAACGGTACTGTCGGCCGACTGAGGGCCTCGAGTAAATCTAAAGCCCTATAGGTTACCAGTAGCACAAGGAGAATCGGTGTCGAAAGAAATTAAAAATATGCTAGAGTTAGGGGTTATTGAAGAATCACATAGTGAATGGTTAAGTCCCATTGTGCTGATTCCAAAGCCCGACGGGAGTGTGCATTTCTGCAATGACTTCCGAAAGTTGAACAGTGTTTCAAAATTCGATGCCTACCCGATGCCACAGTGGAGAAGGAGGCGTTGACCATAAAGTGGGCGTTAGAGGCTCTCAGGTACTACTTGGTTGGAAGAAAGTTCAAATTGATCACTGACCATGCCTTTGAAGTGGATGTCCGGAAATAAGGACAGTAATGCGAGAATTACGAGATGGTTCTTGGCGTTACAAACTTTTAAATTTTCAGTGGAACACAGGCCAGGGGGCCTGTTGTTTAATGCAGACGCATTGTCACGCGTTCATTGTTTGGGGGCTTCAGTTGTTCCGCCCCATAGGTCGAAACAAATGGGGGGGGATATGTGACAGGATCACTGGTAAAGTGGTCTGTGACAGGGACATTTATCCCAGATTCCTGTCTTATGTGTTTTAAATCCCCAGGAGAAAGTCTGCAGTGAAAAGCCGGTTTGGGACCTGGGGGTTGTGGGTGAGAGGAGAGGGAGGGCTCCACCCACGGCCACTCCAGGTTTTGGTTCTCGCAGCCTGGTAACAGGCTTGATTGGGTTCCCACCTGAGGGTGGCCAATATAATCCTAGTGTGTTGAGCGCTGATTGTCTCACCTGGGAGAGCAGACAGGGAGTTTGCTCAGAGACACTTGAAAACCTATCTGTAAGTGTTGTGCTGTGCCTTGGTTGCTGGTGAGGGCATTAGGCCCTGCCAGGTTCTGGTAGTGAGGGAACTACCTGTGAAGTTAGTGCCCCGACAGGGCTAGGATTTATGTTTATGTTTTCTTTATGTTGTTTCTGACATTGTACAATAAAGACTGGCGCCGACCAGCTTGTACTTGCATCCAGACTGGTGTGCTGTTTCCCAGCTGCTGTGTGTGAAAGGAAGGAGTCCTCTACCCAGGAGAGGGACCCCCTAACCTAACTGTGTCACACTATGTAACCCAAACTGAGGTTTACCAGGTTGCCAGGAGAGTGAGCTGTGTCCAAGCCCAACACTGTGTGAAGAGCTGATACCCAATCCTCTCTCTGACATAGGTTAACAGTGTTTAGTCTAAAGTAAGTACCATCACTTATACAATTATGTGATTTATTTTTGATACACCCAGAAACAAACATCCTCAAAGTCATGTGGCCCTGACATGATGGGCCAATTGTAATAGGGCGAGAGATTAGAAAACGTGAGAGTTTAGCAGTAAGCTCTTACATTGGTCGAGTTTTTTCTTCAAAATGGGAAAACATCTGGATGAGAATTTAAATCATGAGAGTTTTTTGAGTTTATAAACATGTGAGTTTGTATGTTCTCAGACTCTGTTACATTGGCCAAGTTTAAAAAGTGTGAGAGCTTTCTGCTATACTCGTACATTTACTAATCTCTCACCCTATTACATTGGGCCCAATGAGTGTTGTTTATTACCATTGCTTGCTATTTACAATCAGCAACCAATCATTAATAAGATATTACCTGTCTGCTACTGTTTACATAATAAAAGCAAGTGTTTGATTGATTGCTGTGATTCTAGGGCAAATCAACAATGTTGATAAAGGGTTTATTTATTAATACCTGGAAAATTATGTAGAAGCAACAGTTTCTTTTTGAAATACCTATCACTGCTATATTACCAAAAGCAGAACTTAAGACACCAGAGATATCGCCTGCATTCATTTAAGCAATGTAGGAGACCACGGTCCCCATTTTTTTCAATGGGCGCTTTTATTTGTCCCTATTTCTCAAGGTCTTGAAAAGCAAGCTATTACAGACTAATCCCCCAAAAGCTAGCACCATATTAAGATGGCATTGACCATTGTAGCTTATGCAGGGGCATAACTAGGTATTTGAATGCCCCAAAGCAAAAGTGTGCAAGGGCCCCATGTACAACCCAATGGTAAAAAATTTATACAACACATGTAACTTGGACAAGGAAGATGGGCCCCCTCAGCTCTGGGCCACATAGCAGCTGCTCCCCTTGCACCTATGGTAGTTTTGCCCATGAGCCTATGGGCTATTTTTAGTTTCAGTCATCCTTACAATTATATGTAAAATTATGGCGAAGAAATTGTGGTTAACATTTATTAAACCACATTTTTTCTTTTTGAAGATACATGTAACTGCAAACACTGAGGGCCTGATTCAGAGCCGGACGCTCTGACCAGAGAGCTCGCTCTGAATCAGGGCCCTCCTACATGAAAATGGAGCGTCCTCCTGGACGCTCACATAGCTGTGGGTGACCACCCACAGCTTATGCGAGCGTCCATGATGATGGTCGCGATGGTCAAGACCATCGCGACCATCGGGCTTGCAACGGAGACCCATATTGAACTACAACATTTTGGGCAGTGTTCCACAATATTTATTAATTGTGCAAACAATAATTTTTGAATAAACGTAAATGTAAAAATGAAAAACAATTCACAAGAAAGGAGGGGGAAGTTTTGGCCAGAAAGGAATATGAGGCAAGCACAGAAGGAGTGTGGGAAAGGTAGCCAATGGTGTCACCGTTTTTTTGCCCGTTTGGCTGGGGGAGGGAGGGTGCCAGACCGGGTCCGGGATGTCATCGGGCTGGCCTGTCCAGAGGCAGATGTTGTGGCCTCTGGACTAGGCACAGGGCTAGGCACATTTGGAGGATTGGCTGATGTTCTGCCAGAGGTGGAGGATCCTGATGTTCCGGCAGGAAGGGAGGTCGGCTCCACCATGTGCTGGCGAACGAGCTGCTCCAGGGCAGTGGCGATGCGGATGTTAGCCCTGGTATTTTCCGCCAGGGCCTGACCAATGGTCACGTTGGCCGCAGCATTTTGCTCCAGGGCCTCAGCCACCCGTACCAGACTGGCGTCCATCCTCTGCAGAATCTCCGTATGGAAATCCGATTTTAAATTGAGTTCTGTCAGGAGGGACACTGCCTGCGAGCCGGATGTACTGGTTCCTCCCCTGCAGAGCCAGCAGAAATTCTGCGGCCAAGGCTCTCCTCTGGAGCAGACTCATCCGCCTGTGTCTCTGTTGGAAAAATGAGAAAAGACTCACATTAGAATCTACATATTGGCACAATAACATTTCACAGTTGGTGACATCACAACATTTACCTGGGACAACATGAGGAGCCGCAAAGTCTGGCATGTCCGTATCCATGTTGGACACGCCAAACACCTCCACAGGCTGCACACACCCCTGTGCCAGCTCTTCTAAATCTGTAAACTCCAATGACACAGGGGTGGGACCTCCACCTGTCCCCCTTGCATGCCTAGCCCTGTGTGCCATTTTTTGTTTCAGCCGATATTTGAAGTCTTGCCATCTGTGGGTTAAATTGTAACCATTAATTTTTATTTGATTGGGTTGTTGGTTTTAGGGTGGTCAAGTGTTTACTTACCGCCGTTTGACATCCCGGGCTAGACGGATATAATCACCCACCCTATTGACATCCACGGCTACCTCTTCCCACATTCTCCACTTCTGGCTTGCACTCATATTCCTGTCTGCCTGTGGCAGGATGTCCACACACTTCTGAATCAAAACCTCCATCTCCTTTCTTGTGAATTGTGGCTGCCTTTTCTTTTTGGCAGCTTTGCCCGGATTACTGGGCCCAGCAGCCTCTTCCATGTCATCCTCCTCACCTATTTGGGGTAATTTGAAGAAATGTCAACTTCCCAACTTGCACAATAATATGTTTAGAATTCATCATTGAGTCAAAATGCATGAAATACTTACCGCGGGACTGTTGTCCATTGTTTTCCTGGTCTGTATCCATGTGTGTTGTTCCAACTCGAAATACACCAGAATTGTGTTTTTGTCTTGTGACGTATTTATACATGCGTCCTTATTTTGCGGCCGCATCATTGATTGTGCGTTCCTCTGATCCTTCCTTAATTTGGGCGGGAAACTAAACACTATTTATGGGTTGAGGCGTTTCGACTCGAGGTGGCGTTTATTGAATGTTGGAGGTTACGTTGGTTGGAGTTGATTGTTGGCTGGTTTAGGAGATTGCGTTTATTGTTTTTTTTTTGTGTTAGCGGTTTTTCTTGGTTTTCAGTTCCTTTTTTTTCACTTTTGTTTTTTTGGATATTTTCCAGTTTTGGTAAGTTTGGGGAAGTATAACTTCGGGGCAATTTGTCTCTCATTGTGGTGTCTATTTTTCAAATTTTTTATTTTCACTCATTTCATCTCTCTTAGGTTTTTTTTTGGCTCTGCCCCAAAGACATTTTTGTCCGGTTTCTTACATATTAGCTCTTGGTAAGTTCATGTGTTAAATTGTTTAGGTAATGTTCTTGTTTGTGTGTACGCAACTTTGGTTGGCCTTCCACATGTGACGTTGTTTTTTGCCAAATCGAACTCTGTGTTTTTTGTTTACATTTTTGACTGCCGTTATTGTGCCCTGTATTTGCGATCTACTTAGCGCATTTTTACTACTTGCTATTGTGCCCTGTATTTGCGATCTACTTAGCGCATTTTTACTACTTGCTATTGTGCCCTGTATTTGCGATCTACTTAGCGCATTTTTACTACTTGCTATTGTGCCCTGTATTTGCGATCTACTTAGCGCATTTTTACTACTTGCTATTGTGCCCTGTATTTGCGATCTACTTAGCGCATTTTTACTACTTGCTATTGTGCCCTGTATTTGCGATCTACTTAGCGCATTTTTACTACTTGCTATTGTGCCCTGTATTTGCGAAGTAATTTGCGCATTTTGAAATGTGTATTCATCCCTTAATAAAGTTTTTTGTCGCCTGGAGCATTGGTTGATTACATTTGGCCTCTATTTGGCGTAGTGTGCGTAACGTCATTTTGCTTTTGGCCCAAATGTGTGTGTGTCCCCTTTTATGTTTTGTGTTGCTTAAATTTGTGATAATGACATGGCCAGTATAAAATGATGTATATTTTTGATGTTATTATTTGCAGTTACAACATATCATGACAATACCCCGGCATGTAAGCATCACTGGATGGTCTTTGAAAGCAAAGTTACATGTATTTTTATTGGGTGTTGTAAAAAGGCTGACCTTCCAATGTTGTCATTTCAGGTTGATTTGGGTCGGATTGTTCTGGTCCTGCTCCCGGAAGCCGACCAACCTCAATCTCGTCCCAGGCGTAGGCATCGTAGGCGTGCAAGGCCCCAGATATTTCGAACACATGTCACCCTTTTTGGAATGCCAGATGATGAGGTTTTAAGACGATACCGTCTTCCTCCAAAAATCATCATAGACACTCTCTCATTAATAGAGAGTGATCTTGAGCGGCAAATTGACAGTCCTACAGCAATTCCACCACTTACGCAATTAATGGCGGTGTTACATTTCTGTGCCTCAGGATCGTTCCAAACAACGGTGGGAATAGTGGCGGGCATCTCACAATCCTCCTTTTCCCGGATCCTGAGGGCAGTGATGGAGGCACTTTTCAAGCACCTCCATCATTTTATTCAAATGCCTTTGGATATGGGTGCCCTTAGTGTGGCCAAGGCCAATTTTTACCAAATAGCTGGCTTCCCACACATCATAGGGGTTGTGGATGGTACTCACATACCACTTCAGCCTCCAGCACGGCTGGAGGCAATATTTAGAAACTGTAAACACTATCACTCCCTCAATGTAATGGTGGTATGTGATGCCTCCCTCCAGATCCTGTCCCTGAATGCAAAATTACCAGGAAGTGCACATGACTCCTTCGTCATCCGGCAATCAGGGATATGGCACAAATTAACCAACCTACAAGCTGGTGATGCGTGGCTTCTGGGTAAGTGGAGACCTTTAGTACATAACAATGTTAAGCTTCATACAGAGTGAGCCTGATGTTGTCTTTTCGTTTTCACAGGACACAGTGGCTACCCTTGCACGCCCTGGCTGCTCATTCCTTATTTGGCTCCCACACCAGGGCCACAAAGTGAGTATAATTCCACACTTACTGCCACCAGGCAAGTGGTGGAGCGCTGTATCGGCCTTTTAAAAGGCCGATTCAGATGCCTCCACCGCTCTGGTGGCGAACTCATGTATTTGCCGGATATGGTTTCGAAAATTGTGGTCCTGTGTGGGATCTTTCACAACATCGCCATAAGGAGTGGTGTTCCAATGCAGCCAGAGGATGCCTTACCTGAGGATAGCCCCCCCGAGGTTGGTCGGAGGTCAGTATGTGGGGGGGCCATACGCGTTGATGTGGTGGCCAGATTTTTTAGGTAATTGTTTGCAAAAAACCAGTGTTGATACCTAATGTGGTTGGTTTTGTTTGAGAGCATCTAATTTTTTGCTAATTTGTTTCTCCCTCTTCTGTTTTTTGACATAATCTTTGGCACTCCAACGATGACTACTTCCTGCTACCCTTACAAAACCTGTATGTGGATATTTTGTGGCTATATTCGGGAACACGTCTTGCCACGCCATATATGTGGAATCATGTTGGCATGGTCCTTCGTCAACCAGTTCTTGATTGTTTTTTTTGGGTGTTTGTTTTTTGGTATGTGTTGTATTTGAGATTATCACTGTGTGTTTTGTTTGTGAGTGACCACTTTGCATTTTCTGTTTTGTTGGTAATAAATTATTTTAGAGTGAAATGTTGACCCTTTTTGGTAACGTTACCACCAAGTGTAACCAGGTTCACACATGTAACATTTGACTAAGGGGTAATCCAGTACTGACGCCATTTGTGCAAAAATGATTCCTTTATTCTGGCTCCAAACCAACACCAAAAGGAAGCCTGTACAATCCTTTTGCTTTGTAATATTGCCCTAAGCTGCTTGCACACCAACTAGGAACCTGGAAAATGGTTAAATATCTAATTGTGACTACACTAAAAAAGGGAAATCAGATTTGTACTGTTAGGTGTTTCTTGTGGCTGTTTGACCCAAAAATACAACACACACTCTTATTGGCCCAAATGTGAAATCCTTGCAGGAACACTATACTTATGTCAGGGTAAACAATATGTGTTGGGACCAAACGAATGAGCCAGAACGTAACTTCAAACAAAACAATTTATTTACAGAATGTAGAACAAAAAAAAAAACTACTCCCTAAGGAGGACCGACATACGGTCAAGGACCACCAGCACCCCGATGATTTGGCTGTGCATCTGGGCCACACATCCGGCTAAATTTGCCCGAAGCCTCTGTTCCTCTGTGGGTGAGAAAAAATTGGGGATTAATACAACAATAGTGAAACCACATAAAAAAACAATTTAAAACAAAAAACCCCCCCAAAAAATAGGCAATAAAAATCATCACACTAAAATGGTGTCGGGCAAAAATACAAGGCCTATGTCCAAATTCAGACAGGTGTGCTATGTGTATGTTGAAAACAGCAGTAACAGGTTACGGCAAATGACCAAAACCACTTATTTTTGTGTTAAACAAACAAAAAACCTAAAATTAAAAGCAAAAAAAAAACAGTTTGTGTCGAAATAAAACAGCACAAAAAAACATACCAGAAGACCCAACGCCAGCTACAGAAGGCCCTCCATCGTCCTCCTCGGAGGTGGGTCCATTCCCCAAAGATCGGGGCGGTGTAATGACCGACTCCGAGGAGGGGGTCATTCGAAGAGGGGTGGTTGGAGGAGAGGGGGAATTGGGACGGAGGGGAAGGAGACCAGAAAAATCTGGCTGAGGGTGTAGGAAGGTTGGGGAGGAGGGGGGAACAGGGGAAGGAGTGGAGTTGGAGTGTTGGCTGGGGGTGGGGGAGAGTGGCCGTGCTCGCCGTCTGGCGGGACGCTGATGGCGTAGTCTTCGCTGGGCCCCTAAAAGATGGTAAACAAATTGTGGTTAGATCCAACACAAATCCGCAAACAAAATCAATTTCAAATGCACCCCCAAACCCCCCCAAAAAAAAAAATGAATAAATATGAAAGACAGGGAAAACATGGCCATGCAGATATGAGGAGAATGAATAAAGATGAAAGACAGGGAAAACATGGCCATGCAGATATGAGGAGAATGAATAAAGATGAAAGACACGGAAAACATGGCCATGCAGATATGAGGAGAATGAATAAAGATGAAAGACACGGAAAACATGGCCATGCAGATATGAGGAGAATGAATAAAGATGAAAGACACGGAAAACATGGCCATGCAGATATGAGGAGAATGAATAAAGATGAAAGACACGGAAAAAATGGCCATGCAGATATGAGGAGAATGAATAAAGATGAAAGACAGGGAAAACATGGCCATGCAGATATGAGGAGAATGAATAAAGATGAAAGACAGGGAAAACATGGCCATGCAGATATGAGGAGAATGAATAAAGATGAAAGACAGGGAAAACATGGCCATGCAGATATGAGGAGAATGAATAAAGATGAAAGACAGGGAAAGCATGGCCATGCAGATATGAGGAGAATGAATAAAGATGAAAGACAGGGAAAACATGGCCATGCAGATATGAGGAGAATGAATAAAGATGAAAGACAGGGAAAACATGGCCATGCAGATATGAGGAGAATGAATAAAGATGAAAGACAGGGAAAACATGGCCATGCAGATATGAGGAGAATGAATAAAGATGAAAGACAGGGAAAACATGGCCATGCAGATATGAGGAGAATGAATAAAGATGAAAGACACGGAAAACATGGCCATGCAGATATGAGGAGAATGAATAAAGATGAAAGACAGGGAAAACATGGCCATGCAGATATGAGGAGAATGAATAAAGATGAAAGACAGGGAAAACATGGCCATGCAGATATGAGGAGAATGAATAAAGATGAAAGACACGGAAAACATGGCCATGCAGTTAGGGCCACAAAGACAAACATGAAAACCACAATCCATTAAACTTACTCGCAGCGATCTGCATGCGAAAGCATGCCAGCAAGCGGGGCGTCCGCCGTTGCAGGTCCGACCACCTGCGCTCCAGCTGCCCGATATGGCGGCGTGAGCCGAAGGAGCGCAGGCGGGCCCGAACCTCCGCATATGCGGATCGCTTCTCCCGGTTGGTGATGGGTGGAGGCTGGCTGGTTATCCGCCGATCCATCACCTCCGTAAGCACCAGCAGCTCGCACCTGGTGAATGCGGAGGCTCTCATGATGGCAATGGAGTTTTGGCAAAAAATCATTTTTGATAAAGTGCTCAAAAATTTTCTGATTGGCTAATGTATTTAGGATATTAACAGGAGCAATTCTATTGGTTAGTGTATGAGTCATGTGTTCGACAGGGCCAGAAATCTGAGGAGACTTATGATAGGCTTAATGCAGTGACATGCGTAAGCTAATTTACATTAAAAAATGAACTCCATGAAATATGCGGGGCTAAAAACAAATATACCAATTATTTAATAGGGGTTAACATGTATTTTGACAAATAAAAGCGAATGTTTAAGCCGTACGTATTCTGCGGGTAAACACAAACACGGAGATAAATAAAGTTTATTGCATTGTGTACAAAAAAAACCCCACCAATTAAGCTAATTGATATATTGATTGGCATGTTACGATTGAGGGAGGTAGGCAGAATAAACGAGCAGTTAATCGAAATGTCTCAGGCCAACTTCCGGGTACTACTAGTGCGTGCGTTCCCTTCAAGCCACTTCGGGGATGTACGCTCGCTATTTGGCACGCTCGTTAGTTAGAGGAGGGGTCTCCTGAGTTTGGGGAGGATGTTTTGATGCGAATGAAAATACGAGCGTGTGCCTGAATTTAAATATTTCTTTACGTTCGCCTAACGTACGAACGGCCACTTGCGTCCGGGTCTGAATCAGACCCATTGTCTCATAGAGCCTTCATGTTTAACTGTATTGGGTCTTCATATACCAGAGATAAACCTGTGTTTATTTAGCCTGCTTTGAATAATACATGTACAGTAATAAGTAATAATGCTGCCACTGTATCCATCTTGAGGTGAAAAACTTTGCACCTTCCCTTTTCATCTTCTCATGCCAGCAGCCACATTTACACAAGAATAGGTTTAAACTGTGCTGTGGGGGACACATGTAAATGACTGACAGAAATAGAGAATGTTTCAATTGATTACTTACAAAAGAAAACAAAGAACTTGGATGGGTATATTACTGCTCAGAAAACAATTACAATATTACATATGTCTGGCTACAAGCCTACAACATATAGAAAAATGTTTCTTTGGCCACCAAGAAGTTATATTGCTCTGAGCTTTTAAATCAAAGTGAGAAAAATAAAATTTCTCATTATTTTAATTTTAAGCTGAGACCTTCATTAAACTCTTACAAAAATAAATATGTATTTTATTGGATATCACCAGTCTATGGGACTGATTCAGAGATGTACGTTCATCCGAAGATGAACGTACATTTACAACGTTGAAGGGTCTGCGCTTGCGCAGGACCCATTCTACACACAGGCCTGCCAAGAGCCCTGGTACAAAGGGTGTGTGACCTAATTGCGCTGGCATGGCCACGCCCCTTTATGTTGGAAAAAAAAAAGTTTTGCAGCGCACGCGAGGGGGGTGCAGTGAGCCCACTCAGCCCGGCGCATAACCAGTGGGGGGCGCGATCAGCTTGATCGCTCCCTCCACAGGCATAGGAGACTGCTATGGCTGCTTCTTAGCAGCCGAGAGCAGTCTCCCAGTGCAGCCCAGCACACAGCAGCGTGCTGGACTGCTGTGATATAAGAGGCAAGCCTGGGCCCGGGTACTTAGTACCTGTCCCCCCCCCTCTCGGCGCCCCTGTCTGCACATGCTGTAGTGTTTGTGGGGCAGAGCCGGGGTGTGGCTGGTCACCGTTCCCGGGAAATGGGGGCGTTTTGCCCCCCGTTTTCCAAGAGAGACAAGGCCAGGATCTGCACGAGTGGACACAGATTCCTGGCCTCTTACGTGACCAGCACCTGGTCTGGCTGCGTATAGCTTCAGCTCCCGTAGCCTGACCAAAGGAGCAACCATCACGACCATGTGAGATGGGCGGATTTGCACAGCCACTTGTGTGCGGCTGTGTAAATCTGTCCATCTCTGAATCAGGCCCTATATGACAATGAGGGATATATTCCAACAAAATGTAATAGTACTGTAACCTATAGCAACCAATGAAACATTTGCTGTCATTGTATAAATGTCAGAAACGGTGGCTGGATTCTGATTGGCTGTTACCTATTATAGCACAGTTATGCTCTGCCTTGTACAAAAATGTGTAATGCTAAAAGCATTATTTCATGTTCTAGAACCATGAGTACAGATGAGGACTCCAAGTGGCTGGAATGGGTAACCAAGCAGTTTGAAAGCATTGCTGGAGAAGACAAAGAAATTGATCTAGAAGAATTTAAGACAGCACTGAAAGTCAAAGAGGTATACTGCTAAACTTTTAAAAAAGTCTATGGGGGTAATTCAATTGGGAGCGAGGTTTTCTCCGCAAAAAAATATGCGAATCTTGAGGCCAATTTTGGAATACCGTGGGTATGCACGCTCCCTATACCCAGGTTATTCAATTGAAAAAAAAAATGCACACAGGGTTTATAGCGCTAAAAACCCTGCAGTGCGTGAAAAAAAATATTTAAAAAAAATAAACGACTTACCTCTCTGTGATCTCCAAAGTTCCCGGTCATCTCCCCTTCATGTTTGCACTGGTGAGGGGGCTGCTGTGTGTCGAGAGGCTGCTTGGAGGCCAAGGGGCTACTGGGAGGGATGGTGGCTGCTGAGAGATGTATTTCTCCCTGCTGCTGCCTCGGGGGGGCTCATACACACACGAGGTTCACACCTACCTACACACACTCACACTCCTTTCTCAGTTTGAGGCACCCTTAGGGTCTTCATAATTGTTTCAAGTCACCCCTAAGCCCAAATAATTACCAAGCAGTCCCATTTTTTAAGTAGTTGGGTCAAAATAACTTAACAAGTATTTAGGTCAGCCCCCTCCATGTCTCTACCTTTGCTCCTCTCCATGTTTCTCCCTGTGCCCCCTCCATGTCTCTCCCTTGGCCCCCTTCCATGTCTCTCCCTTGGCCCCCTCCATGTATCTCATTGCAGCCCCCTCCATGTATCTCATTGCAGCCCCCTCCAGGTCTCTCCCTTTTGCCTTCCTCCATGTCTCTCCCTTTGCTCCCCTCCTCCTTATCTCTCATTGCAGGCCCATTTCCCTCTATAGTTTTCATTGTGCCCCCTAAAGTTCTCTATGTGGCCCCCTCCATGTAGTTATCTATACAACTTCCCTATAGTCATCTATACAGCTCCTCCCTTACCTTCAGTTCTGATAACCACCGTTTTGCAGCATCGCTCCTCGGATCACACAGGAAGTGAGCTCAACACGTGGTGTATTGTGGGATTCCATTCAGCCTCACGAATTGCCATTCACTGTCTGCCGCCTGGCCCTGTTACATGTCACTGACATGACCGCTCCCCACGCGTGACCCCCGTTTCGCTCAATGCACCAATCCCTCTCCCAAGAACCCCGGTGCACAAAAAAAGAAAAAAAAAAAAAAAAAATATATATATATATATATATATTGAACAAATAGGTTACTGATGGGGCGCTTTTAATGAAACACAACTTTTTCATATATTATAACATGCAATACACTCCCTCTTGGGACTTATATGTCTTCTATCCTTTTGAAGAGACAATTTCGCTGTAGTTCCTACTTGCTTTCAATTCAAATCAATTAGTCCAGATATTGAGCTTGCTTCAAATCCTCCTCGAGGTTCTAGAAAAGATACCCTCGCACCAAAACACCCAGACAATTGGCCCAAGGCCAATATTAATAAACAATTAAAAAAACAATTAAAATTATAAAATAATAATATTATTCCTTTATTAAAATTCAACAATATAGTAGATGAACATTTCTTACATAGTATTGATAATAAGCAACCAACCGATCTTTACAGAAGGATAATTTACACCTTCCAATCGGGAAAATGTTTAGATGTAGTGTCCACCTTTCTCTTAAAACCCAACGCATTTCGTCTCTTTATGAGACTTCCTCAGGGGTAAATCTAAAATATACAATTTACAATACATACATACTAGGTGTCTTTTGAAAAAAACAAGCTCAATAGAACAAACAAGATGGTAATCAAATGCTATGTATCTCTTTCATAGCTACGTACCTCAAAATAGGTGTACACACTTGTATTTAATGTGAGACCAAAAATTATTATACGGTTCTCTGAATCAGATGTTGTAGACCCTATTATAACATTAAAGAAATATACAAATTCTCAATGCCAGTTATTTTATCAAAGTCCTATTAAGAACATTGATCTAATTTTTTATATATAACCACATTACATACCTTGTAATTGAAATGCATAAACCTATGCCCGTGGTTTATGATTGACCATCTAATAGTTGATTCATAGAAACGTAAAAACCTTTTTGACATTAAAACAAATATTTCAATACCAAGCAGCAAACACCTGGATCATCCAAATATATTAACTTTGTTCCTAACCATGTATTTTGGAACATATAATCACTTTAATTTACATAATTTTACTTCCCACTTTTTTATATATAATATATTTGTTTAATCTCTTGCAATACAATTATAATTTTCCAACATTCCTCCACAAATTATTTATCATATGAAATGTAGGCAACAAGGTAACAAGAGATTATACATAAACTAATACAAAGTAAGCAAATTTTACAAACATTTCACAGAGATAACTGCAAAGATTCCTTTGGGAATTCACTTCCCTACTTACTGGATACGTGCTTATGCTTCTCAATCCAACTGCTACAAGGACCCTTCTAATTCTTTCCTCCCTTTTAACCACCTACAACTATGTCATCACTTCCTCTTACTTTTCATTGGAGGTTAATTTGAGGATACATAAAGTTACCTTAGTGTTTAAAAAACGCTAGGTTTAAATATGGAGTTTTATTTAAAACTAACTATAACTGATATCCGCTTGATTTATAGTAGCGTAATCCCTTTTGTTTATTTGGAATCACCTAATTGGCAAGCACTGATCAAAAATCCCCAGCATCCATTCTGTTTTTGTAGTCCCTTATCTTATTGGCTTAAAGTTGCCCATATATAAGGTGTAGTGCTGTTAAAGGTCACTGTCATCACTAACATAACGCCGCACTTTTAATCTACTGCATGTCTATTACTAAAAAACGGAAATCCCTATATTTATAAAGTTTTGTGTTTTATGTCTCTGTGTGTTTTATGTGTAAGGGGCACTACTACTGGGGGCACTGCATAAGGGGCACTACTGGGGGCACTGCATAAGGGGCACTGTATAAGGGGCACTACTGGGAGCACTGCATAAGGGGCACTGTATAAGGGGCACTACTAGGGGCACTGCATAAGGGGCACTACTACTGGGAGCACTGCATAAGGGGCACTACTGGGGGCACTGCATAAGGGGCACTGCATAAGGGGAACTACTGGGGGCACTGTATAAGGAGCACTGCATTTTTCAGTGACCACGCCCACTTTTTGGTACACACTGCTATGTCGTGCACACACATTTGGGGTGTGGGATCCCATTTTTCATCTTGCCCTGGGCACCAAATACCCTAGTTACCCCTCTGCTTGTCATTAATATGGAGCACACACCAAGGAAGTTATTCCCTAAACTTTTATAACCTTTGCACAATCGCAACATTTGGCAGAAGCTGTAGGTGGCACCAGGGCCGTAGCTAGGGTAGTGCGGCCGGTGCCATCGCACAGGGCACCACGGTTCAGGGGGTGCTGTTTGGGCCTGTCAAATTTCTGTTTGTTATCATTCTTGCTTGTAGCTTCCTCTTATTTCATCCCCAGCATCTCCTGGCCTCTTCTATCTCTTCCCTGGCCCTTCCCCATGAAGCCATGACCCTTTTTTGAGTGCATTATGTCCCTTTGAAAAATGAGGGGGGGGGGGCAATGCTTTCTCTGGCACAGGGCACCAAAAAGTCTAGTTACGGCTCTGGGTGGCACTATATAATAGTGTAAGATTAGGGAGTCTCCATTGCCTGGTAATAACTAATAAGATATCTTAAGGCAGTAGTTCCCAAACTGGGTGCCGTAGCACCCTGGGGTGCTGCAAGGCTCTTGCAGGGGTGCATCAGGTTGGTGATCCAGCAGCAAATCAAATTATTCATGGTCCATGTGATAGGCTGAACAAATACTGGTGGCTGCAAATCATAACGTCCAGACAGGGCCGGATTAAAGGGAGGGCGAAGGGGGCGGTCGTCCCGGGGCCCCCATACATAAGGGGCCCCCACACACTGCCCAGAGTCGCCGCTGCTACTAACAGCATTTAGCTGTCTCCGGCGCCGGCGCAGGTATTGTCTTGGTCGGCGGCTCAGCTGTTCCCTAACAGCAGCCGCCGAGGAGCTTCCTACAGTCATCATCTCGCGAGATTTGACATCATCATCTCGCGAGACTCTGACTGTAGGAAGCTCCTCCATGGCCGCAGTCAGTAACAGACAGAGGGAGCTGATGCTCCAACATAAAGAAGAGTTCCCTCTTGGCGCACCTCAGTGGTGCAGAGCGCTGATAGGCAGGTACTGTAGCCCTTAGTGTGCATGTATATATATGTATATATATTATATATATGTATATATATATATAGACACATACACACATACAGTATATATGGCTATGCATACATAATATATATCGCTATATATACTGTGTGCATATACTCACATAATGTGTGTGTGTATATATATATATATATATATATATATATTATATATACACATTATGTGTGCGTGTGTACATACACAGTATATATAGCTATATATAATATATATATAGCCATATATACTGTATGTGTGTGTATATATATATATATATATATATATATATATATTACATTTGCTTTAAAATTACTGGAATATCAAGGTAATTTTATATATATATATATATATATATATATATATATATATATATATGTATGTGTATATAATTATATATATAAATATATATACACACACAGTATATGTATATGTGTCTAAATACACACTACCACCTATATATGAGTGTGTGTGTATAGTTATATATACTATATGTACAGATATACTGTGTGTATATTATATATACACATATATATATATATATTTATATATATAGCTGTTACATAGAGGCCCCCACAAGTTTGTTGCCCAGGGGCCCCCACAGACCTTAATCCGGCCCTGCGTCCAGAGCACGAGCGTCGAGCGTCCCAGATATTCTCTCAAGGGTCTCTATCGGCGGATAACGGCATCCTCCCCACAGGTCTTGTCACCTGTCTCTGTGCTCCATGGTGTCCTTATAGTTAGGGCGTCTATTTTCAGGCAGGTAATTATGCAGTATACTGCCACTGCTGGATCCCGACTTGTCACCAGAGGCACTTATAATGACTCAGTGCCTCTGGTGACAAGTCGGGATCCTGCAGCGGCGGTATACTGCATAATTACCTGCCTGAAAATAGACGCCCTCAGTTAGTAGTATTGATATGTAATATTATGGTCTATAGCCACGTTTTGTGTCAGTTTGTTAATTGAGTTCATAAATATAATTCAATACTTGATCCACTGTGCTTATTTATGTTCCCACCATATATTGCTCTTGTCAAGATTGAGTAATGATTACCTAATAATTCTACAAATAATTATTGTATTATCATATTCCTGGCAGTGTATATCCAAAATATATCAGGTTCTCTTGGATTATACAATTCCCATTTGTATACATACAGTATACTATAAAAATCTCTCTGCTCACTTGCCACAATTGCTGGAGCCAAATGTATTAGGCAGTGTAATACATCTGTGTGTGTACTGGCTTTTACATTACAAGGTCAGTAGTAGACAAATTAATAAATACAGTTGATACTGACACATCTATAGCAAGTCACATGATCAGCCTATTGAGGTTATGAATCACATCCTACCTTCATTTCAACAATGTTATCTATCTATCTAACACTTGCAAAAGAAAAAATCCTGCACTTAAGTATTGTTTACTATGTATTAGACAAGTAGGAGATTTATTCTAAATTATTGGTATATATATAGATATATATATGGAAATATGTATTCCTTATTCATTTCCAATTTAGTGCTGGTGCTACTACTGATTCAATACAAATATTCAAAAAGAAAAAGAAAAAAGAAGTCTGTTGTAATGGTGCACTACAATCTCCAGAATTATAACATTAAAACCATTCTTTATTAGGGATGCCTTTATTATTAGGGATGCCTTTATTATTAGGCATACCTTTATTATTAGGGATGCCTTTATTATTAGGTATGCCTTTATTATTAGGGATGCCTTTATTATTAGGTATGCCTTTATTATTAGGTATGCCTTAAAATATATGAGACTGGTAACATCAAGGTTGATAGCAAAATCACAAATAAGTACTAAGGTTTTTTAAAACTTCAATAGTTAAAGCGAGCGAAATATAAAATATAGTAGAAAGAAATGTGTATAAAGGATGAAAAAAAGTGATTAAAACTGCTGAGCCCTGCTATTAGTGTCCTTATTAATGTATTCTATTTGTACAGTCTAGGGGCAGCTGGGGCTGTTTGCAGCTAGGGTTAAAAACACCAAGTGTTAAATGCACAAAGTGTGATTACATAACAGTTAATCAAACATTTATCCTGCATGAATATGGACTAATCATCTGTTTATTTAATTTCATCCCTCAGGTATGTGACTGTCTCATCTTGCTTATTGCACCGATATTCTGCATAGAACCTCATGCTTGCAATCGTGTGTGGATTCAAATGTATGTGACTGTCTCATCTTGCTTATTGCACCGATATTCTGCATAGAACCTCATGCTTGCAATCGTGTGTGGATTCAAATGTATGTGACTGTCTCATCTTGCTTATTGCACCGATATTCTGCATAGAACCTCATGCTTGCAATCGTGTGTGGATTCAAATGTATGTGACTGTCTCATCTTGCTTATTGCACCGATATTCTGCATAGAACCTCATGCTTGCAATCGTGTGTGGATTCAAATGTATGTGACTGTCTCATCTTGCTTATTGTACCGATATTCTGCATAGAACCTCATGCTTGCAATCGTGTGTGGATTCAAATGTATGTGACTGTCTCATCTTGCTTATTGCACCGATATTCTGCATAGAACCTCATGCTTGCAATCGTGTGTGGATTCAAATGTATGTGACTGTCTCATCTTGCTTATTGCACCGATATTCTGCATAGAACCTCATGCTTGCAATCGTGTGTGGATTCAAATGTATGTGACTGTATCTCTTGCATAGTTTTTTTTTTTTTTTTCTCTTCCTGTATAGTCTGTATTGGTCAGTGAAGCATAGTTTATGGTATATATCTGGCCTGGTTTTTGCTCCAACTCAGAGCAAGTTATCTCCTTTGATCAGCAAGCCAATTGAGTCAGTCGTAGCCTGTCTTAATCAAGGGTTACCACTCCTTATATTCAGTCTAGGGGCAGCTGGGGCTGTTTGCAGCTAGGGTTAAAAACACCAAGTGTTAAATGCACAAAGTGTGATTACATAACAGTTAATCAAACATTTATCCTGCATGAATATGGACTAATCATCTGTTTATTTAATTTCATCCCTCAGGTATGTGACTGTCTCATCTTGCTTATTGCACCGATATTCTGCATAGAACCTCATGCTTGCAATCGTGTGTGGATTCAAATGTATGTGACTGTCTCATCTTGCTTATTGCACCGATATTCTGCATAGAACCTCATGCTTGCAATCGTGTGTGGATTCAAATGTATGTGACTGTCTCATCTTGCTTATTGCACCGATATTCTGCATAGAACCTCATGCTTGCAATCGTGTGTGGATTCAAATGTATGTGACTGTCTCATCTTGCTTATTGCACCGATATTCTGCATAGAACCTCATGCTTGCAATCGTGTGTGGATTCAAATGTATGTGACTGTCTCATCTTGCTTATTGCACCGATATTCTGCATAGAACCTCATGCTTGCAATCGTGTGTGGATTCAAATGTATGTGACTGTATCTCTTGCATAGTTTTTTTTTTTTTTTTCTCTTCCTGTATAGTCTGTATTGGTCAGTGAAGCATAGTTTATGGTATATATCTGGCCTGGTTTTTGCTCCAACTCAGAGCAAGTTATCTCCTTTGATCAGCAAGCCAATTGAGTCAGTCGTAGCCTGTCTTAATCAAGGGTTACCACTCCTTATATTCAGTCTAGGGGCAGCTGGGGCTGTTTGCAGCTAGGGTTAAAAACACCAAGTGTTAAATGCACAAAGTGTGATTACATAACAGTTAATCAAACAGTTGAACAAATATTGACCAACATCTTAGGTAATTTCAGATTAAGATACCATTACTTAAAATTTGTCTAAAAAAAACAAACCTAAAACTCACCATGTACTACACATTTCTTTTTTTCAAATCCCTCCTTTGTATTTTCTCTAAGGATATAACATCCCTAACTCTCCCTGCATCTCACCTCTCTGGGCACACTGCCGCCCTATTGAGTCACTCACCTCCTCTAAAAACTAATGAGATTTCTTTTCATCAAAAATTGACAATTACAGCCTCATTGTGTCACTATAAAAATTTTTTACACACCTACAACTATATGTACTTCTCCATTCTTCTGCTTTTATTATCTGGTGACATATCACCAAATCCAGGCCCCACACACGGACAGCGGATATACTATGGAATAAATATCCTGCAAACCTCACATGTCTCCCATCACCCTCCAAATCAATAAATGTGCCTTATAGAATTCACACTTGATCACAACTTATTATTTTACATCTGAACATCTCTTTACAATAACTACTTTTACCAATTTCTACATTTACTTGAGACTGCTGGTTTATACGTTAACCAAACTCTCTAAATAGCTCTTCACGAAGTGGCTTCAGCTACCCGTCAGACTTCACGTAAACTGATATAACAGCCATGGCTTTCCACAGACACCTACAAAAACTGCCTCTTAAAGTAGAATGTCAGTGGCATAAATCTTAATTCAAATGACTTCCACACATACTGTAAAATAGGAATCCACCCATCTGTCATCCTAACCCTCTGTCCCATGCTCACTTTCTACCCCATCCGTGTCACCCCTGTCTATTTGCCCATCCCCTCTAGAATGTAAGCTCTCACGAGCAGGGCCCTCTTTCCTCTTGTGCTTATCCTTTCTTTACTTATATTATCTGCTCTATACTCAAAAGCACCTAACCCGTGACTTTTGCCATCCTGCTTCTGTTGCAGCAGTGTTTATATACCATGTACTTGTATTGCATTGTCTTAAACTGTATGACACTGTTTTCTTGTTCTGCTCAACTGTCTATGTACTATGTCTATGTACTATGTTTGTGCACTATGTTTATGTACTATGTAAGGCGCTGCGGAACCCTTGTGGCGCCATATAAATAAAGGATAATAATAATAATAATAATAATAGTATAAGCAATCAGGTATCAATGGTCACAACTTTCTTCATCTAAGTACAGATTTACAGTATATCTTGGTCTTCCATGAGTATTATCTTCCTTAATTGTGGTACTGCAGAACACAGAGCTATATATATATATATATATATATATATATATATATATATATATATATATGCCTCAAAATGAATATTTCCTTAAAGTGTGTTGATACATTACTAATATCCTTATCTCCATGTAAATACTAGATCACCTCCACACTCAATATTGTGATGTCAAAATATCAGTATATTTGGGTTGTATGTGCATAATCCTCTATTAACAGTGAGCTCTTTTATTATTGATTCAGCGAGGAATGCAGTTACATATACGCACGCAATCGTTCCATTAATTTACACTGCGCATCTGTGCGCAAACTATCAATTGCGATGAGAACTGCATCTGCAGAGGCTACGCAGACCCAGAGCCGTTTGTGGGTGGTGACGGGGGGTGTTCGGGCGAACGCAGGAGCGCCAGTGCATTTCGACACTGTTGCATGGGCGTGCATAAATTAGCCACTGCGTTAGCTGATGCCTCCTGAGGTCTCATAGTGTGCACAGAAGTTAGCAATTTCTGAGTGAAGTCTGAGCTTCCTTAACTGTGCGCATGAGTCCGATGCTACTCGATGTTACTGATTGTTTTGCTATGTTGCCCTAGTATACGATTGTGAGTAAGGGAAAGTGGGCGTCCTTATGTCAGGCTGCGTACGCAATGTGAATGCACACATTTAAATAGCACCGCTGATATTAGCAATGCAGTTGCATGTGTATAAGAAGAATAGCATCCCTTGCTGAATCAGGCCCTCTGTTCTGGGTCCTAAGTTATGTAGCAATCACTGGTTGTTAGCTGAAACACATATAGGGCAATATTCAATTAGGTGCAAAAAGTCAGTTTCTGCGGAAAAGTATTGCGAGTGACTTCATTTCGCCATGCGAAAAGTTTCCTTCGTATTCAATTCTGGAGACTTTTTGCCAGTGCGGAAACTCAATGCAATGGAACCGGCGAAAAAGTTCCACCTATGAATAAGGACAGTCCCCCAAAGATAAACTGCATCAAAAAAAGTTAACAAAATACTTTAGATCGGGGGCGTGGCTTGACAAGCAAGTGAAGCAGACGTGCTTGGCCGGAGCTCCCACTAAAACCCCCCTATTTTAGCGATACTTGACGCTAGTACAGCCCGTCTATGCAAGCTCCTTACCCCAACTTGCCTGCCACACCTCTGGGGGTTTGTGCCGTGGAATCGGGGGGTATGAGGTATCCCTGCGGATTGCAGCCTTCCCGCCCCATCCAAGCCGGGGACTCAATTTAGGCCCGCAAGCCGACGGAGGCGTCTCTGAATCGGGATTTTTCTCCGCCCCGCGGGTACATGTACAGCGGCTCTCCCCCGCCGGACTTACCTGGTTGCCTGCTCCTGCTGCCCAACGATCATCTCTCCTGGTGAGGCGAGACCTCCGGCTGCTACTCCCGAGGCGGCCATTGCTCCATCGGCTTCCCTATTACCAGAGGCATCTGGGCGGTCGGCTGGTCCACTCCTGGGGGCCTCTGCTTGGAGTACACTCTCTGCAGCCTGCTGAGTTCCTCCTGCTCTGCCTGGTTGGCAGTGGTGAGCACTTTGGGACACTGTTGTCTCTGCTTCATTCAGCATTTTTTTTTTCTCTCTTTTTTTTTCTTTTCTCTCATTGCCTGCCTCATAATAACAATGTATGGTTCCTGCACCAATACTGCTTGCTAATCCATTTGAACCCTATTACATAACACTCCTACCTGATAAGCCTGATCATCATATTAAACAAGCAATATCTGCATTTTATTCCCCTTATTAAAATATTTTATATCAGGTCGCTTATAGCGTTGAAAGTAATTACTTTTACTTTCTGGGCTTTGGCTCCCTCTAGTGGTTGCTTGACATAGTTCTCTATACTAAAGTGTATTGCTTTAGCAATTATTCTGTCCTTAAGAAGCCATAATCACATGGCTTACTGGTAAGCTAATATTGGCTGTCCTTCCGATACCATGACCAATCCTCATTTAACTGTATTTATTTGATATTTTACCGCCTACTATATGGTTCCCTAGTTACCTGGCCTTTTACCCTCTGGGAGTCAATTAACTGGCCCCTTTATTTTATCCTACCTTCTTGTTTATCTTATACCATTGGTGATTCTTCTATCAACCATGAGTAAAACCAACGCAAGAACCAAAAAATCAGTGGGTGGTGACATCGCTCAACATTTCTCAAGAAACGACAAAATGTCTCAATCTCAAAATCCCCCCTCTCCGTCACTACCACCATCAGACGAGAACGGCCCTTCCTCTCCTGCCCCTTCCACTAAGGATGACATACTAGCCCTGCGGTCACAAATTACTGACTTTAAGGAATCCCTGGAGACTAAACTCGACAAAGTCGTCACATCTATCAGGTCCGATATCTCCTCCCTAGCCTCTAGGACAACTAAACTTGAATCCCGTCAGGACATTCTCCACAAAGCTCAGACGGATACCCATAGAGATCTAGATCATATTGCTCAGGAACTCTCTGATCTCCACACGAAAAATGAAGATCTCAAAAATCGAGAGAGAAGAAATAACCTTCGAATTTGCAATGTTCCTGAATCCATTATGCCGGACTCTTTAGAACCCTATTTACACAGATTGTTTTCCTTTCTTCTCCCTGACCTGGGGTCTCGTCAACTGCCATTGGAACGGGCACATCGGGCTCTTCGACCTAAATCCTCTCAGAGATGTCATCATGAGATTCCTTAGCTTCAAAGATAGAGAAGCTGTCCTAGCTCCAACCCGTGGCAAGCCTCATATTCTCTACGAAAACACTAAGCTTCAATTTTATCAGGATCTAGCTCCCACGATGATTTTTAAACAAAGAGAACTTCGGGATTTGACAGAGGCCCTATGTGATCGTGGAATACGTTACCGATGGGGGTTTCCATTCAAGCTTATAGTTGATCTTCATGGCAAAACTATCGTTATACGGGACCCTAGAGAGGGGAAAGATCTCCTGATGCACTTAGAAGAATCAGGTCCCCCTGCCCACTCCCCTAGAGATAACCCTTGAATCTACCCACTCTTTATTGATAGAGTCCTTCTACCTACCCCAAGGGCCTTGTTACTTTTATTAATGCAAATACAATACCACCTATTATTGATTTTTCCTTGCAGGTTTTATTCATAGTATTGTACTACTACAGAAATTGTATATTTGTCATATTTTTCCTATATATGTTGAATGTTAACATCACTCGTGGAATTTATATATTTCACTGTTTCATGTTTGTAATCGGACAAGCGGGATGTAAACTAGGAATACAAATTAATATCTATCCTTAGGTAATACACCACTTGCTTATCTTTATTTCATGTTTCATTTATTAGGTTTATTCAATATCACTAATTGCAAGTACTGTGATATGTCTTATGTTGATATCATCATTTCTACTAGCATTTTTTATTCTTAAAATGTGTATTTTTCTACTATTATAGGCCTTGCAATGTTTAAAATGTTGGCACACACCCACAGGGTTTAAGACCTATTTTGCTCTACCTAGTTCTGATTTGTATTTTTTTTTAAGCTGTATCTATACAGCTATATTGATACACAATAACTTAACTATATATTTTTCTTTTTTTTTTACTACTTTTCCGTTTAACTATAAATACTATTTTCTATTTTCCCAGAGGTTAAGCAGACAAAGTCCTGTTTACCTCTTTGGACTCTTTAGTCCTAATTTCTGTATGTGTTAACCTACACTGGATTCGTGGATTCCGCATTCAGACTCCATTCATATTTTCCCTTTCCCTGATCTCCCCTCCCCCCCTTTTTTCTCTCTTTTTTTTTTTCTTTTTTCTTCTTTCTTTTTCTCTTATTTCTTTGCTCTCTCTTTTTCTTCTCCTCTTGAGCAAGTCGGGATTTTAGGTTATTTTTTTTTTCTCTTTCTTTTTTACTGTTTATTTTTATTCCATTCCCTTTTTATTTGGTTCATTGAAATTGTTAAGATGCCCTTCACTGTCGTTTCTATGAATGTTAAGGGTCTTAATACCCCTCAAAAACGCTCATTGCTTTTCCGCACTGTTCGTGGCCTTAAAGCCGGAATAGTACTACTACAAGAAACCCATTTCCGCGCTCCCTGCCACCCGACTCTTCGATCTAAGAACTTCTCCACTGTGTTATATTCTTCAAGCTCAAGCAAACATAATGGTGTTGCCATTCTAATTAATAATAAACTTCCTCTGTTTTCACAGACTCGTACAGTAGATTCGTTATTCTAACTGGAAAACTGGGGCACTTAGAGGTGACAATAGCTAATGTTTATGCTCCCAACACAGGTCAGATTTAGTTTTTTAACTCCTTTTTTTCGGTCTAAATAAACATAGAGCGGGATATCTCATAGTGGGTGGAGACTTCAATGCTGTTCTTAATCCAGACCTAGATAAGTCACATTCTTCAAATAGTACCCATATAAATCGGCTCGCTAAATCCCTTAATAAGCATATTCGGGACTCAGGACTCTTTGACGCCTGGCGTGCACTCAATCCATCTTCTCGAGACTATACCTTTTTCTCCTCCCCCCATCATACATATTCTAGGATCGATTTGTTTCTCTGTTGTACTCAAGCTTGCAAACATCGCCTAGACTCAACTATTACACCTAATTCATGGTCCATTCTATCCTCACAACCTCTTACGATCTTCTTGATACGCCTGCATCCAGGCCATCTTGGCGATTAAATGAAACCCTCCTGAAGATCCCACAATTTCAGACTAGGATTAGATCCGCATTAGCTGACTATTTCTCTACTAATTTGGCGGAATCTCCTTGCTCACCCTTGGTTTGGGAGGCCCACAAATCCGTAATCCGCGGACACATTATTAGCTATGCTTCTTTTAGGAATAAGGAGCGTAAAATTAAACTGTCTCTTCTGACTGACGAAGTCAAACAATTAGAAACCTCCCGTAAACAAAATCCATCCCCCCTTATCTATAAAAAACTCACATCTGCCAGAAATGACCTCAATGCCATTTTATCTGAAAAGACCGAACAATCTCTCCGCTGGCTCAATCAACGCTTTTATGAGAAAGATAATAAAGCAGACACGTTATTGGCCAATAGATTAAAATCCCGGAAGGCTAGAACAGCCATACAGGCCATACAAGATAGGAATGGCGTCCCTCAATATAACCCAGCTACCATAAATGGAATCTTTCAGACATACTATGATCAATTATATAATCTTGCAGATGCAACCAATGCGGATCCTAGCAATAATTCATGAACTATTGACTACCTTTCCTCCTGTGGTCTTCCTGGTATTGACGCGCAAATGGCAGAAATGCTGGGATTTCCTATTACCGAGGAAGAAACACGCCTTGCTCTTAAAACCCAAAAACCTTCAAAGGCACCTGGCCCTGATGGCTATCCCATATCCTACTATAAAACATTTCAAGACTCCTTAGTTCCACACTTGACTAAGATGTTTAATCAAATTTTAGACAGTAAAACCTTTCACCCATCTACTACTAAAGCTACCATCACAGTTATTCCCAAACCAAATAAGGATCCTCTCATTGCTTCTAATTACCGACCCATATCACTACTTAACGCCAACTTAAAATTTTTTGCAAAAATACTTGCAACTAGGCTTAACCCCATATTACCCGACCTTATTCACCCTTATCAGGTGGGCTTTGTCCCGTCCAGGCAAGCACTTGACAACACCAGACGAACAGTGGATATTATTCACTATATTAATACACACCAACTTCCCTTTCTTGTGCTTGCCCTGGATGCGGAGAAAGCCTTTGATAGGGTCGACTGGCCATTTATGATGCACACACTCTCCGCCTTTGGTTTTAGAGGTAAATTCTTACAAGCCATTAAAGCCCTATACTATAACTCTACTGCTTCTGTTCTTGCTGGGGGATTGCTTTCAGACCCATTCACCATAACCAATGGAACACGGCAAGAGTGCCCATTGTCGCCTCTTATTTTTGCACTGATTATAGAAGCATTTGCTAGAAGGATACGTATAAATCCCGATATTACTGGTGTGACTGTTGGGACCTCTCAATATACTCTCTCATTATTTGCAGACGATATCCTTCTTACCTTGACTAAACCACTTATCTCATTACCAAATTTGTTTCATGAACTATCTATCTATGGAGATTTATCAGGTTACAAAATTAACAATAGCAAATCGGAAGCTCTTCCGCTTCATCTCCCGAGAGATCTGAAGCAACTGCTGCAGCTGAATTTTGAATTCAATTGGAGAAAAGACTCCTTGTCATATCTTGGGGTTAATATTACCAAAACATATGATCGTTTGTATCAGGCTAATTATCCTCCACTGTTTAGGTCTATTGAACATAACTTACTACAGTGGAAGACCAACTTTATATCATGGATTGGCCGTATAAACGCTATTAAAATAAACGTTTTACCTAAGTTGTTGTATTTGTTTCAGACGCTCCCGGTCGCAGTACTGACCAGAGTTCTTTATCAGCTTCAATCTTTATACTGTAATTTTGTCTGGAATTATAAAAAGCCTCAAATAAGAAGGGAAGTCTTAGCTAGACGATCATCGAATGGGGGACTAGGATTACCGATGCTCCTACGGTACTATAATGCCTCTCGTTTGAGCCAAATGGTGGCTTGGCATGCCCCTATTTTCACTAAACGATGGGTAGATGTAGAGGGAGCTCTGGTGGGGGTGGACTTAATTACATACTTACCCTGGCTACCACGTAAACACCGACCTAGGTCCGTACTTTCAACCCCGGCAGTAGCTTTAACACTCTCTACATGGGACACTCTTAATAAAAAATTTGCTCTTTCCAAGTACACTTCTCTTCAGACCCCCCTGTGGCACAATCCTTCCTTTACACCAGGGCTCTCATCTGCTGTGGCATCTATCTGGTCTGCAGCAGGTATCACACGCATCCGTCATATTATAGGACAATTTGTTCCACAAAACTTTGGTGATTTTCAGCAGACATATAATATCCCTGACTCCTCTCACTACTCACAATATCTACAACTCCGACACTTTGTTACGTCAGCGTTTTCTACCACCCAGCCTCGTACACCATCCCCAATAGATGAACTGTGTATATTCCGACCCACTGATAGGGGCACTATATCCTTTCTCTACCATTCTGTTTTGGCATTGGAGTCCCCCTCACTTTCTATACATGAACTCGCATGGGAAGCAGACCTGGGACAACCACTGGGAGATGATACTTGGGAAATAATACGTCTCGCTATCTCCAAATGTTCTCTTAGTGTAGCTGTCAAAGAAAGTCCCGGAGCGCCTTCATCAAATGTTTCCTAACACTTCTGACCTGTGTTGGGGACAATGCGGCCACGTTGGTACATTTTATCATTCTTGGTGGACATGTCCAAAAATTATTCCATTCTGGAACATGGTCCGTACCCTTATATCATCAGTAGAAAATGTACCTTTCTCTCTATCACCTGCCAACCTGTTACTGTGTGCTCCAGTACTCCAGGTTTCTAAAAATACGAACAAATTGATTGTTCACATCTCATGTGCAGCTAAATATCAGATAGCACGTAACTGGAAAAAACCTGATATTCCAAATCGTCAAGAACTCTTGAATAGAATTTGGTTTATATCTAAAATGGAGTACACTACCAGTCTTTTGAATAACTCAGTGGAGAGGTTTCACTCTATTTGGTCCTCCTGGTACTCCCTTCAAGCGGTTACCCTTCCTGGCCTCACGTGAATTATGATTCATAATTTTCACCCGGTTTCATTATTTTTTTATTTTTATTTATTCATTATTTTTTATTTGATTTTTTTTTTTTTTTCGGTATTATTCTGTCCTCCCGGCTCGCTTATATTTATACTTATATTTATACTTATATTTTTTCACCCTTCCCCTTATTCTCCCTTTTTTTTAGTCACCTTATTTTTCTGCTTTATCTCTTTACCTTTTTCTTTTACTATATCACGGTTATTATACTATAGTTTTATTGCAATTTATGAGGATGTTATCTTCAATTATTATAACATGGAAGAACTTTTCTTTCTTTTTGTTGTCTATTATATTTTTTGATATGTACAATTGTTACATATTAGAGACTTATTGTTTATCTCTATATTCTATTGTCCATCGAGAAATAGACTCCAGGGGTCCCCAAGTATGCCCCAGGTGTTTTTAAGATTGCAGGTGCTTGCGGCAGGTGGATTTTTTTTGTTTTTTAAAAATTTACTTTAGCAACTTTAAAATATACTTCACCCATTTTCATGTATCCCAAATTTGCTGGTACTACTTACTGTATGTTTTGCAAAAAAACCTGCTAAATGCTATTCTTCACCACTTGTGCAAAGATGCTAATTAGCAGCTATTGAGAGCATTTAAATACCCCAAATACCTTCAGCAGGGCTATTCGGGGGGATCTATAGTGATCCCCAATGTCAGTGCATCTTTTTGGGAGTGTCTGGAACTGTACCATGCTGTTTTGAAAAGGATTTCCCTTGTTGGACTTCATTCCAAAAGGCAATGTTAGGTGGTGTGGAGTTTAAACTGCCTATTTCTGTGAGGACTTTCCATCGTCTGTTTACTCACACCACCAGACTTGAAGGGTATGCAATCAAAGGACTTTATGCTCATATTCTATTTTGCACTGATCAATCTGCACTAAATTGGCACTTTATAATGTTGTAATTATACATTGTATATGCACTGACCATTTTGCGTGGACTCATTTATGAATTGGATTTGATTTTAGTAGTGTGTTTTATTTCATTAAATTGTACTGTTTACTATCTACAATATCCATCCAATTAATTTCTATATATTCATATGAAGGAAGCGCTTGAAGTTACTTATCAAAGACCCATTTTTCTTTTCAAGTTAATTGGTGTACAACCTGTTATATTGTTAAGTTTTTGAGCTACATACCATCAGTCAATTGCGCATTGAATATACCCCGTCTTTCAGAGCTGTAACTAGATTTTTTGGTGCCCTGTGCCAGAAAGAGCATTGGCGCCCCCTTATTTTTTAAATTGAGAGATAACAGACCCAAAAAAGGCCATGGCCTCATTGGGAAGGGCCAGGGAAAAGATAAGGGAGGCCTGGAGATGCTGTGGCCAATATAAGAGGAAGCTAAAAGTGAGATTGATAATAAACAGAAAATTGACAGGCTGGAACAGCGCCCTCTGCCCTGCAGTGCCCTGTGCCATGGCACAGGTCGCACTACCCTAGCTACAGCACTGCCGTCTTTCCTAGTTCTGAGCTGATGGCACTGCTGGACTTCTAAGGGAAGTAAGCATGAAGTCTATCATCTGATGCACTAACCATTCTTGGCCGACCACTGCGACTACGGTCCTCAACGTTGCCCGTTTCTTTGTGCTTCTTCAAAAGAGCTTGAACAGCACATCTTGAAACCCCAGTCTGCTTTGAAATCTTTGCCTGGAAGAGACCTTGCTGGTGCAGCATAACTACCGTGTGTCTTGTTGCTGTGCTCAGTCTTGCCATGGTGTATGACCTGTGACATGAAATTGTCTTCCACAACATCACCTTTGTAGCAGAGTTTGGCTATTCTTCACCCTTGGCGCATCCATTTAATATAATTTATTTAGGGTTTATTTGTTGCTCCTACACAGCTGTTTCTGTTCCAATTAATGATTGTATTTCAACCTACATATTAAAATGATGATCATTGTCACCTGTTTGGTATGATGGTATGATACACCTGACTATAATCCTACAAAATACCTGACTTTGTGCAAGTGTACCGAGAAGAATTGATACTGTTTTGAAGGCAAAGGGTGGTCACACCAAATATTGATTTAGATTTTTTTTCTATTCATTTACTTTGCATTTTGTTAATTGCTAAAAATAAACAATATATTAACACTTCTATTTTCGATAGCAGTCTTACTTTATAGCATTTTTTCCACATCTTCCTAAAACTTTTGCACAGTATTGTATATCTTGTAGACAGAAGCTGATTAGCAGTCTTGATTGCCAGATCACCTCTGAGAGGCTGATAAGGGGTATGTCAGTCTCTGTAGTCAGTCTCTCACTGCCTGGGGAACAGGTCAGTGGTCTGTTGAGAGATACTATGATGACTGAATGTAAGTGCTGTGCTAAAGACTTCTGTTTTGTGAGAAGGACCAGAGATGCCAAGAGGGGGGGGGTACTAATTACTGTACTTGAGCCCAGGCTTATTGGTGGGGCCCAGGACTGCCGCCCCCCTCCTTTCCTCGTACCTGTCAGCACCCTGTGACTCTCCAGTGCAGTGTGCTGGCTACAGTGGACCAGGGAAGCCTGAGCAGCAGCAGCTGTCTCCTTTGCCTGTGGGGGGGGAGCGATCACACTGATCACGCCCCTCTGGATTTTGCCCCTGGCTAAAGGACTCACAGCGCCCACCTCCTCAGTACACAGCTCTGCTTCGCTGTGCTGCAAATAATGTTTTGTGTGGCCACACCTCCTGCGATTAGGCCACACACTCTGAAAGTTATGGGGCCTGGGCCGGCTCTCTACGGGCCTGAGAAGAACATTAGGTTCCTCCACTCTTAGAGAGGGAACCATTTGTTTACTTAGAGCCAAAAAGGACAGGATCTTATTTTATGTTTCATTTTTGTGCTGCTAATAAAACTAGCCACAGTGTACCAACGCTCTGGAATGGTGTTCTGCTACTTGGCTACTGCCTGACATGTGTAACTGTTTACCCCAGGAGATGGCACCCTTGCCCTGATCTTGCCTCTGTAAATTATGATTTTTCTAAAGGGATCACAGGGTCTTATCAATGTAAGTATTTTCTAAAAAAAAAAAAAATTCCATAAAATATAACATGCAAAAGAAATGATCCTAGACATTAGATAAGAATTCCACAAGATGGCAGTGTTGCACCACGTCGCCTTTATCTCAATAATCATTCTTTGATGTCACAATTATAAATTCACAGGGAAGACAAACTACTGTAATTACAGTAGGAAATAAGAATACTTAAAGTTTGAAATCTCTCCCAATTATTTTAGATTACTAAGAGCTGATACAATTTAGTAATATTTATGAAACAAAATAAGGCTCACAGTGCTTTGACAAATGACAGCAACCATGTCGCACTCCAAGGGGTACTCCTATTACTGAGAATGACCGGTTACCTAAACAATTCATGTAGATATATTTATTTTACATATTTTGAAGTTAGAAATAGAATTATCGCTGAGTTTTAATTTTATTATTTGTGAGTTAATTGCATCTATATTAGCTCATGCCTGGGTAATCTGGATTCTGAAGCTCTGTTATCAACTATTGTCCTGGCAATAAAGCATTTTTTCTTCAAATTTAATTTAAAATGAGCAATAAAATCAAAACACACAATATTGTCAGGCGATAGAGATATGTCAGAACGTCCATCTCAGGGGCGTTTTTATCATTTGTGCAAGGTATGCGGTGCACACAGGCCCCTGGGTCCAGGAGGGTGCCACACACCTCATACCCTGCACCCAATTAAATATACTTACCTCTCCGACGGCCTGGCACTGGCTGCAGAGCTGCAGAAATCACCGGGAAAATGGACACAGTGGCATTTTCCCGGTGATTTGCGCAGTAGAGATGTCCCGGGAAAGCGGCATGGGCGCAATGTTCCACAGACCTACACATTCGCAGTAGACTCTGGCACAATGCACCTCTGGTCCACCTAGTCTTTCCATTTTACTTAGAAGTCACTGGCACAGCACTGTACAGTTTAATAAATCTCTGGGCCTCATTCAGACCCATTCGCTATCTAAGTACGCTCGCTAGATGCGTATGCAAATTTGTCAAAGTGACGCCATGGGAAGCGATCGCTCGCTAAGGCATAAGCACGCCCACCATGTCTTACCGAGCGGCCACTTTGTGTATGTGTACGCCCAATCGCACAGGCAGAGCTGCTCACCAGCAACACGTCAATTCCAGGAAGTGTATTAAAACATTGGTACATCGAGCACCATCGGATGTGAATGCAGTGCTTAAGGTAGCTTTACTCTACAGCAAGCATTGCGAGGAAATCAGTTTTAAAAAAAGGTAAGTGACGTGTACTATGACACTGCCTGTTAATTATTCACGCCTCTTAAACGGCATTGAAACACTCAGGAACACCTGCGTTCGCATCTCCAACCCCCCTTTATTAGTGTCCTGCCCCTGCGGGTTGTGATCGCAGTGTGTAGTTTGCGCACGCGCAGAACGAAGCGTGTCCAGTGCATGCCCCCACTGGACACCACAACAGGGTAAAAACTGCTGGCATGGGTGGACTGGGAAAGCAGTGTGAAGTGGGAGATAGATCCCAACTCTCCCTGTGCTGTACAGGTCACCTATATCAGCACTGTCACATCATAATCAGATGGAAGATTGTGCTGCTCCCTCCTACCCGTCATTGTGCTGCTCCCTCCTACCCGTTATTGTGCTGCTCCCTCCTACCCGTTATTGTGCTGCTCCCTCCTACCCGTCATTGTGCTGCTCCCTCCTACCCTTCATTGTGCTGCTCCCTCCTACCCGTCATTGTGCTGCTCCCTCCTACCCGTCATTGTGCTGCTCCCTCCTACCCGTCATTGTGCTGCTCCCTCCTACCCGTTATTGTGCTGCTCCCTCCTACCCGTGCTGCTCCCTCCTACCCGTCATTGTGCTGCTCCCTCCTACCCGTCATTGTGCTGCTCCCTCCTACCCGTTATCGTGCTGCTGCTGGAGTCTTAGGCTTGGTTCCAAAACTTTTTAGAATTACGGCGCCCTAGAGTATCAGCATTTTTTCCACAGCACCCATGGGGCAAAAGTTTCTTATTGAGAAATTCAGCAAAACTTAAATGAAGTAAATTGTGCTTATATGTATGTCACCCTTCGGTTCAGTCACGTGGTGGTTGACAGGGCTCCACTTTTTCTTGTCCACATATTTTTTGATAGGCAAAACCAATGCTGGCTGCTGCCAATCACACTGACTAAAAATCATTTTATTTGTACTGGACCACCAACCCGAGGCACCCCTGCAAGTGCCCTGAGGAACCCCAGGGTGCCACAGTACCCAGTTAGGGAACCACTGTACTAGAGCAATATCGGCACAATATGTCATTTCCAGGCAAATTGGAAGGACATATCATGCGGGTCGCACAGTGTGTACGCCTGATTGCGTGATCCCTTGGGTCATATATGACAACTTCTGATCTGCCGCGCTGCATGGTCAATCAGAAGATATCGTGTACAATCCCATGCTTCTGGGTGCGACCACTGAACAATATATTGCACAGTCACACTCTGTTAACGTTCAGTGTGTATGGGTCACCGCAATGTCATTCCGTCAGTCGCCCCGTCGGCCGAGAAACACATTGTCCTGATGTTACCCTGCCTTAAACTCTGTTGCTAATTGTCCCCACCCCCTGCTCTGTCCCACCCCACCCCGTCTCTATCCAGTGATCCACCCCCACATACACACTCTCCACAGTTCTGTCCCTTCCCGCTCCCTCTTTACCTGCTGCTCTGTCCTGTCCCAACCCATCCCGCCATCCGATACCTACCCTGCTCTTAGCTGCCCAGAGGCTAGAATCTGTCCTGTCTCACCTAGCAGTGGGTGACAGTAGATGGGCATGCGCACACCCCTACACCCACTGCTGCGCATGCATGTTGCAGATGGAACAGACTTTAGCAGATTATTATATAGATGTTTTAGTCTCAAGAAACCACAGTTTATCCTAAGCAACATATGGGCATCCTAATGGTCAAAAAGAGGGGGTAGAGAACAGGAGGAGAAAGAGAAAAGAGAAAGAGAAGGGGTGGAGATGGAGAAAAAAGAGAGAGACAGAGGAAACAAAAGGAGAGAACAAATGAGGGAAAGACAAACGAGAGGGGGTAAGAACAAGGGAAGAGAGAAAAGAGGGGGTAGCAAGAGGGAGATGGATGGAGCAGAGAGGCAGGAGGAGGCAGGGGAGATGCACTAAGTCTTGTTTAGTGATAGTGGAGAGTGATAAAGCACCAACCAATCAGCTCCTGTCATTTTTACGGGCTGTGTTTGAAAAATTACAGTTAGGAGCTGATTGGTTGGCACTTTATCACTCTTCGCTTTATCACTATACAAGGCTTAGTGCATCTCCCCGGAGGGGGAGAGAGAAGGGGGAAGAGAGGCACAGAGAGAAGGAAATGAGAACAAATATAGAAGGGGAGAGAGAGACGGAATAAGAGAGAGGGACAGAGAGACGGAAATGAGAACAAATATAGAAGGGGAGAGAGAGACGGAATAAGAGAGAGGGACAGATGGGAGGAATAGGGGGCTAGGTAGGGAGACAGAAAAGAGAGACTGGCAATAACAGCTACAGGTACCCATGCACATCACATGTTGTATGCATTTTGTGTGTTTGTGACCCGGCGAATGACAAGCCGAAAATATTAGTAACATTACTCATTCTCTTTATTGTATTAAGGGGCAAATATATGGTTTCATTTTATTAAGAGAGCAATATTATTTCTTACTTAAATTGAATTATTAATATAGATTGTTATTTAATTTGCATATATATTGAAAATAATTTCATTGGAACTGCCCATGAGTATCCCAGGTAATCATATTCGCAAGCACACACAATTGTATATAAGATGATGTGACTCTCTTTGTTTCATGTGTAGAAGTTGCCCTAATGCCCCCTGCTTCACAGTCTTTTTTTGCAGAGCGTTTTTTTGCCTTGTTTGATTCAGATGGGAGCGGCTCCATCAGTCTGGACGAGTTGCTGAAGGCTCTCAGTCTCCTCATACATGGAAGTGAAACTGACAAACTGCGTTTCCTTTTCCAAGTCTATGATGTGGACGGTAATTGTGTGAGAACTTGGCGGCTCCATGCTACAGTATGGTGTAATAGACTGGCAATGAAATATATATATATATATGCAATGCTTATTTTACAGAGCTACATTGTACATTTCAAAATCTTATATGTATATAATTTGCTTAGTCCTTTTGTCCAGAATGCTCTTTGAATTTGAATATCTCAAAGACTAATTAAGATATTAATGTGATTCTTTTGCGACGGATTTCAATCAGCAATAAATTACAGAGTTTGGAATAAAACTGTATAAAATTTGATGGAAAAAAAAATAAAAACGCCAAAAACCATAATAAATGATTTGGTAAAGCTAACCTGAAAATATCAAGAAAACTACCAGAACACAGAGCCGGCACAGTGACCCGGGGGAAGCGGGATAGGGGTGAATGCCGCCTGCTGCTGTTCTCATACACTACTGGGGGTCTGTGCTCTCACACGGACCCTGATTGTCCGCCTGACTGCGTGACGTAGCTATTACATATTGAGGGAGGGCGTCGCGGAAACACAACATATGAGGCTGCTGCTGTAGGAGGCGCTCTTCTCTCACCTTGGTTTGGGCCTCGAAAGCAATGCCTCTTTTCTCTGCTTTCCACGAGAGTTGCCGGCAGCCGATTGGGAGATGGTGAGGTGGAATAACAGTGCACTATCATTTGCATCTATAGGGGCTCAGCGTGCAGTACCTCCTGGAAACGGTTCATTTTGCTTTAGAGTCCATGGCCAAATATATCATCGCACGTACAAATTGGCAAAATGTTACAATAAAAAATCCCCAAAAACCATAAAAGGACGTGGCTTAGCCGGTTACGTTTCACACACATCTGTTATTACCCGAATCCCTCATATTAACATAGGAGTTGGCCATTATCTAGCAAAGCAGTTCCATACGGTATGCAGTTGGGATGCTGACGGTCTAAATGCCGACCGTCGGCATCCCGACTGTCTAATCCCGGCAGGTGTCTAATGACAGGCATCGAAATCCCGACGCCTGTCATTAGACCTACATCGGGAGCCCGACACCCGGCTTACGGATTGAAGGTAAGCCGGGCGCCGGATACGGACAGCCCTTGTGGGGGGGGGGGTTAGGGGCTCCCGGGGGAGACTTAGGGTTAGGCACCCCCCCAGGAGGTTAGGGTTAGGCTAGGGGAAGGGGGGTTAGGGTTAGGCACCCCTGGGGGAGGTTAGGGTTAGGCACCCCCCGGGAGACTTAGGGTTAGGCTGTGGGGAAGGGGGGGTAGGTTTAGGCACTTAGAGGGGGATTAGGGTTAGGCACTTGGGGGGGGGGAGGTTAGGGTTAGGCACCACCAAGGGAGGGTTAGGGTTAGAGCGGGGGGAGGTTAGGTAAGTAAATAGAAAGAATACTTACCTGGCGGTATCTTCACTGTCGGGCTTCCGCTGTCGGGATTAGGCACTAGGTGGAGGATTAATGTTAGTCACTAAGGGGGGTGCAGTTAGGTTTTGGCACTAGTGGGGAGGTTAGGTTTAGGTACCAGGGAGGAGGGTTAGTGGTAGGGAGAGGGGAAGGGTTAGGAAACTGACCGACAGGTGTCGGTATCATAACCCTATCGGGATGATGGCGTCAGGATTCTGAGTGCCGAGATCCTGAGTGCCGCCATCCTGTACTAAACCCGTACAGTAAAGCCCTAAGCTAGTGATACTAATATCCCAGACCCGGACTTGTTGGAGGGGCCTGGGTTTGACGCCCTCGCAGCATCCTCTCTCACCCCAGTCCAGCATATGCTGCTGTGTGTTGTGCTACGGCTACGGTGGGTCCAGTGAGGCTGCTGCCGCGGAGCTCAGCTGTCTTCTCTGCCTGCACTTGATGTGCGTGGGGAAGGGGGGGGAGGCATTGCACTTATCACGCCCCCTGGTGGCATGCAGTATTTTGTTATACTTTTTTATTTTATGGGTTGTGGCCACGCCCAGCATGATTAGGCCATGCCCCCACAGTACCGAAGCCCAGTACCACTCACTATAGCCTGGGTTTACCTATCTGGCATGCAAATGCCCAGATGCCATCCAGTTATGCCCACTACGTTGCAAGTCGAGTTGCGGCTGAGAAGCATATGAATGCACAGTTGCTAAAGAATTGTGAGAATCAGCCCAATAGAATTTATGGAATGCTGTATGATTTATGGTCACCTGATCAGTCTTTAACTCATTGATATCAAGTGTAAGTCTTTCATATGACCATATTCTAATACCTGACTTTGCTTATTGTGAAGCTTACATTTGTTATTCAACCTTCAGGTTAGTTTAATCAGGGTCGGCTCTTGAGGTGTTCGACCAGTGTGGTCGAAAAGAGACACCACGTTATAGGGGGCGCAGTCCTCCCAACTTCCCGTTTCCAGCAGGACAGTCCTGTTTTTCGGGCACTATCCTGCAGTTACACCCGCGGATCGAAGTGTCCCACGGGTCGTCGGGAGGTTGGGGACATGCACCACCGCAGCTCTTCTTTGCTAAGCAGAGAGCAGCAGTGCCGGTGAAGCTGAATGGATGCTGCGTGCATGCACATGGTGTCCATTCAGTGCAGGGAGATGGCTGGGGGCAGCCCCCAAATATCGTCATCTAGGGGGCATGGCCTAGTTAGGCCATGACCCCTTTTCAGACATAAAGGACAACGCCCGATTCTGACCCTGAGTTTAATGTACTGCTCTGTGTGAGCCCAAATGCAATTTTACCAAGTACATTATACTGTATATATAAACTAGAGCAATCAAGAGATAGATAGATAGATAGATAGATAGATAGATAGATAGATAGATAGATAGATAGATAGATAGTCTGTATAGATATATATAATGGAATAGATAATATATATGTCTTGGTGTAAAGCACAGAACCAAGTCAGATAATAAAGATACATTTAAGATACATTATTTAGTGAAATTTGCAGATGTGTAAACTAATTCATGAAACATTTGGCAGTTTTAACTAGATATATTCCCAGGTTTATCTTTCTTTGAAAATATTAATAGTTACAATATTTTTCTACCCGGTAATTACATCCAGAGGAAACAGCAGCATCTTTGGCATATAATTAAAAAGTCCTTTCATTCACCACAGTAACACAACAAGGCGATATTTCCTTTTACTGTGGTGAAGAAAAGGTCTTTTTATCTGAATGCTGATGTTTCTTCTGGATGGAATTTCTAGGCAGGCTGCAAAGTTTGCATGTCCTCCCCCACACATCAGCTACCACTCATGTGTTCCCAGGGGAATGGGCTGGGTGCACTATACAGTATAATAACAAGCGCTACTGTCATTGATATTTAACACTATGCTTACTTCTCCTTCGCTGTACACAATCAGTCAGAATTCACTGTGGAGCTTGTTCTTCATCAAAGTGAATGGGTCCATTATGTATATGGAAACTGTAGTAAGTACTACACTTATTCACCATTCCTGCAATGTGCGTACAGCACAGACACAATGCGCTATGTGACCACATACAATAGTATGAGGACGACTATTCGTCAAGCTCCGAAAACTAAACATTTTTGGAGCTTGATTGTGGGTACTAATGTCATCTTCAGGCTATGTTAGCCCACTGAGCCCCACTCCTTCCTATTACGAAGAGGGATTCACTCAGATTCCTCCAGCCTTTGCAGTCTGCATGCATGAACGAAGTCACACATATGCAGTAAAACTGCTGGGAGAAACCCTGACTAAACATGGATACACACTATACATTATGTCTACCCAGCCACGATGAGATTTAACGATACAGCACACACACCGTACATAGGGCCTGATTCAGACATGCTTGCAAATGCTATGCACTCCGCGAGCGGGTCGATGTTTGGCCACTGCGCATGCGCACACCGAAGCCGGCTCCGACGTGAGCATGCGCAAGACCCTTCAAGCGACGGGCGCTCCGTCGCTCCGGGTCTCGCACCAAAAGGGGGCGGCTGTCGATTTTGATCGACAGCTCGCACCGTTTTGGAGGCGGGCAGGGGGGGTGGCTGGCCAAATGGAGGCGTTCCAGACGGAACGCCTGCCGTTTGGGGGCGGCCCCACTGACATCACTCGTGATGTCAGTGGTGAGCTTCCGGCTCTATTAAGAGCCAGAAGCTCACTGGGGCTTGCGGGAACGAGACCCAACCGCAAGGGTCTCGTCGCAAGCCCCGATGGTCGAGACCATCGCGACCATCACCTGGCCACTCGCAATAGCTGTGGGTGGCCCGGAGGCCGCACCAAAAAAAAATAAACGCCCTGATTAAGAGCGAGCGCTCTTTCAGAGTGTCCGGCTCTGAATCAGGCCCATAATAAACAATCCGGTGTATGACGGTGTGATGTGTTGTTACATGCTGCATGTAACTACACAGCATTTTATTGTATCATCCCATCCGCAGTGTACAGTAGCAGCAGATTGGACGACGCAAAGAAAAAACTTTGTTAATGACGAATCGGATGTACACACTATACGATGTTTTTGATATTTCGTTCTGATCTGCGTAGAAACAATATATCGTATAGAGGTCCTGATTCAGAGCTGGACGCTCTGACAGAGCGCTCGCTCTGAATCAGGGCCGGCCCTCATACTTTTTGGAGCTGCCCCCTGGCTGCTCGCATAGCTGTGGGTGACCACCCACAGCTATAGCGAGCGGCCAAAATGATGGTCGCGATGGTCAAGACCATCACGACCATCGGGCTTGCGACGAGACCCTAAGGTAGGGTCTCGTCTGCCGCAAGCCCTGGAGTGCTTTTGGCTCTATCAGAGAAAAAAGCACTCCCACTGACATCACTAGTGATGTCAGTGGGGCCGGCCCCAGACGGTAGGCGTTCCCATGGGAACGCCTCCGTCTGGGCAGCCACGCCCCCAGCATGCCCACCAAAGGGGGCGTGCTGTCAATCACCATCGACAGCACGCCCCCTTTGGTGCGAGACCCAAAACGACGGCTTGGCCGTCGTTATTCGGGTCTCGCGCATGCGCACGACGGAGACGCCTCCATCGTGCGCATGTGCACTTGGGCAACATCGACCCACTTGCGAGTGCTCAGCGCTCGCGAGCGGGTCTGAATCAGGCCCAGTGTGTACCCAGCTTCAGTGTGGATGTTATGGATTGTGGGACAACGGCTTTTACTGCTTTGCTGCTGTTGATGTGGATCTGTCACCGCAAATCGCAGCGAGTCAGATCCATGCTGGGTCACCACATTTAAATAGGCCCCGGTATGGAAGCCACCAAATCAGCAATACGTAATGACAGAAGTCGTTTGCGGCTTTTTACTTGCTTTGATCAAACTTGACCCTGTTCCCGGGCTGCTGCTGAGCTAATGAAATAAGCGACTTTGAGTTGGGCAATGAGGGCCCAGTCACCTGTATTATATGCTGCTGTTTTAAAGCTTTATCATTTATATAACACATTGCTGTATAGAACATATCTTAGGGTGAGGGTACTGGCTGTGATTAGTGGATTCCTCACAGTGGCAAATGCAGGATTTCTAGAGGGGGGTTTCCAAATGCTTGAGTTTAGAGCGAGTGTGGCCAGTCCATGAAGAGAGTAGAATTAGCACTTATCCAGCTTTAATATGCGTCATACAAAGTATATTGTGTGTCATAATTCCAGCATATAGAGGACCGGCAATCACAGTAAGCCATTACATGCAGCAGTAGGGCCATCCTGCCTGAGCTGAATGTTTTTATTTTAGATGTGGGCACCATTCCAGAGTATTTAAGTAAGTCCGGGAGTCTGGGGGAGCAGCAGAATAACCTAGCACTGCCCTGGACATATATGTACATATTGGGCTCTATAGCAGTGCATCCCTAATAGTGCATGTTTTCCAGATATCCTAGTTGGTGCACAGGTTATTTATTACTGTCTGATACATGTTAAAAGATCCACAGGTGGTGATAATTATTTCATTTGTGATACTGAGAAGAACATTCAGCACTAGTAAAATTCTATTACATTACTATTTCTATTGTCTTGGCTGTGGAGGGGGGTTTCCAGGCAGACGGAACCCCCCCTGCATTTTCCTATGCCTCAGTTGAAAATTTACATATGAGCCTAAAGATTTTAGTTCTACTACTGGTCATGGGTTACGACAAAGCTTTTTGAGACCCACAAATAAAGTTTGATTAAGTTGTCTATATTTAAAGATTTAAAAAGGACAGCAAAGATTGCAGCATGTAAAATGTATATAATAAATATATAAATGCTCTGAGCATGTTCAGTAAAAAAAAAAAATCAAACAGAAAAAAAAAACATGAAACCAGTTTGGGCAAAAGTCTCTGTGACTCCCTGTAATCTTGGTTCCCTGCTAACAGCGTTGATTTGGGTTGTTGTTAATTCAGGCAGTGGGTCTATTGATCCAGACGAGCTGCGTACAGTTCTGAAGTCTTGTCTGCTGGAGAACGCCATCTCACTGCCGGAGGAGAAGCTAGATGACTTGACCCTCATACTTTTCCAGTCTGCTGACCAGGACAACAGTGGGTCCATCACGTTCCAGGAATTAAAGGAGCAACTGGAACGTTTCCCAGAAGTCATGGAGAACCTGACAATCAGGTGAACTTTCTAAATGAACCAACAAGCCCAAATTCACTACAATAATTCATGTATTTCCATTAAAGCCCCACAAGAATTAGCATACCATGTATTTTAAACTTTATTCTCATTTTCTACTCAGTGCTGCCAATTGGTTGAAGCCTCCAACCACAGAAAAGAAGAATCACACCCCTCGCTACCTGACTCCAACCTACTGGCACAACAATCGCAGCAAGCTTCTGTTCATGTGCTCCTACTGCTGTGTCAGTGTATTGCTCTTTACCCTGGCAGCTGTCAATCATTCCAGTCTTGGGGGCTGGATCATGGTGGCCAAGGGGTGTGGCCAGTGCCTGAATTTCAACTGCATGTTTATTGTGGTAGGTGGCTGATTCGCTGGCTGCATCCACTGCTGGCCTCAACTTAAAATATATTCCTGTTTATAAATGTGTTTTTCTTTTAAATTATTAGCTCTTTAAAAAAAAAAAATCAGTTACATGTTTTATAGCAAGCAAGTAGATATAAGTGTACAAAATAAGCCAAGTTAGTGTCACTCATAGGTTTCAGCTCCCCGTCACCCAACTCGTGAAGGGAAGGTAATAAATAGTAGATGCCTTGTCATAATGGGGGAGCGATAGGTTTTGTGAAGATATACTTAGTAGAGTTGCTCAATCTTGAGCTAAAGTTAAACAGTATATTTAGAAAGCAGTCACTAAATTCATTCAAGATGTATAGCAAACAAGGCACCCCCAACTTACATTAAGTAGTATATAACTCTCTGGAGGCTTAATGATAATGCCTACACCTTACATTTAGTGGTATATAAAGCTCTGGAGGCTTAGTGATTGCGCCTCCACCTTACATATTGGGCGGTATTCTATTAACCCCAAAAAAACTTTCCATGTTTGCCCAAAAACACATAGGTCCATGAACTTATCACGGATTCTATGTGTTTTCGCGATCATGGTGGCGAAAACAGGGCACTTATCAGGCATTTTTTTGGGGACCTCGGAGGCCCCGAAATAAAAATCCATGATAGGTGCCGGCATCGCGGGGCTAATTGGATAGCCTCGGGGGATCTATTAGAGCCTGAATAATTTTCGGGGCTAATAGAGTATCGGGTATATAACTCTGTGGAGGCTTAGTGATGTGCCACCACCTTACATTATGTGGTATATAACTCTGTGGAGGCTTAGTGATGACATCTACACCTTATATTAAGTGGTGTATAACTCTCTGGAGGCTTAGTGATGTGCCCCCACCTTACATTAAGTGGTATATAACTCTCTGGAGGCTTAGTGATGGCGTCCCCATCTTACATTTAGTGGTATATAACTCTGTGAATGCTTAGTGATAGTGCCCCCACCTTAAAGTAAGTGGTGTATAACTCTCTGGAGGCTTAGTGATGGCGCCCCCACCTTACATTAAGTGGTATATAACTCTGTGAATGCTTAGTGATGGCACCCCCACCTTAAAGTAAGTGGTTTATAACTCTTTGGAGGCTTAGGGGCATATTCAATTACCCGCGGGACCTCTCCCGCGAGTAATTGATGGGTGAAAGTCCTGCGGCGCGGGGTAGAGCTATTCAATAGAATAGCTTTTTCCCCGCGTCCAAAAAACAGGACTTCCACGCGAGAACACACTGATTCCGCGAGAACTGCGGAATCAGTGTGTTAATATTGCTCGCGCGAGGCCGAATAGGGTGGCCTCACGCTGATTTTACCTTGCACCTACATGAGGTGCGAGGTAAAATCAAACAGCAGGGACTCGCGCGCAGGGTCTCAGGGACACCCGCGCGTGGAATCCCCGCTAATTGAATCCCGTCAAGCGCGTCAATTGGCCGCAGGGTAAACCCCGCAGCTAATTGAATATGCCCCATAGTGATGGCGCCTCCCCCTTACATTAAGTGGTGTATAACTCTTTGGAGGCTTAGTGATGGCGCCCCCACCTTACATTAAGTGGCATATAACTCTCTGGAGGCTTAGTGATGGCGCCCCCACCTTACATTAAGTGGTGTATAACTCACTGGAGGCTTAGTGATGATGCCTACACCTTACATTTAGTGGTATATAACTCTATGGAGGCTTAGTGATAATGCCTCCACCTTACATATAGGGTAGTATTCTATTAGCCCCCCCAAAAAATTTCCAAGTTCTTCCGAAAACACATCCGTGATAAGTTCATAGATTTGTGTTTTCACGATCATGGTGGCGAAAACAAGGCACTTATCATGCATTTTTTGGGGTATCCATTAGCGCCTGAATAATTTTTGGGCCTAATAGAGTATCAGCCATATAACTCTGTTGAGACTTAGTGATGGCATCCCCACCTTACATTATGTGGTATATAACTGTGGAGGCTTAGTGATGGCTCCTACATCTTACATTAAGTGGTATATAACTGTGGAGTCTTGGTGAGGCTTAGTAATGGTGCCTACATCTTACATTAATTGGTGTATAACTCTGTGGAGGCTTGGTGATGGCGCCTACATCTTACATTAAGTGGTATATAATTATATGGACACTCCACCAAAAAGCATGAATTCTCAGAAAAGATTCTGAAGGTGTGAGGTATTTTACAGCAAAAGACATGTTATGAGTGGCCTCAATTTTTGTTGTCACTGAATTCCTTGAAATCAGTCTGGGAGGACCAGTGGTGTTAATGTCAGTGTCTCCCAAAGGTCCTCTGGGAGCCCTGGAAAAGCTGTGCACCCTGTGTGCAGAATTCAGGGGTAACCGGAGCCATAGATGATCGTATATAACCTATAGGAGATGTTGGAGAGCTCTGGTATGATGGAGTGTAACCTGGGGAGATCCTAGAAAACACAGTTATTATGCTCTTAGTATTAAGAAAAATAAATATGTAAGTAGGTGGCATATCTACTGGTCCTCTGGCCCTAAAAGCCTTTTGATACAGTGAATTATCTGCCAAGCCTGGCATTTCATTATAGTTATGAGGATCAGGATTAGTGTATTTTATTATATTAGTGTAAACATAAACAAGTAAGTAGGTGGCATATCTACTGGTCCTCTGGCCCTAAAGGCCTTTTGATACAGTGAATTATCTGCCAAGCCTGGCATTTCATTATAGTTATGAGAATCAGGATTAGTGTATTTTATGTGAGCAACTCCAGAAGGCCTGATATCCACAGACTTGATCATGTATTTCTTTAATGTGTCTAGGAAGAGCCACTTATTGCTCATATTGCCGGCAAGCCTGGGACACCATCTCATAAGACATTGTGTTCTTCAAGTATATTGAAAAACTTTGAGGGATCCATTTTTCTTTACAGTTTTGGGTACATTGTGAGGCTTCCCCTCCCGAGTTCCTCTATTTTTGCAAAGCTTCTCACTTCTCCATTTGTCTGAAATACAAGACATGTCTCCACTATTGGCCTTTTTTTAATGTAGTATTCCATAATTTTTCAATAGCATTGAAGTTTTCTAATGGCACAAGGAGGTGACACAATGGGCCAAATGTAAGAGAGATTAGAAAATGTGAGAGTTTAGCAGTAATCTGTCACATTGGACGAGTTTTATCTTCAAAATGGGAAAACATCTGGATGAGAGTTTAATCATGAGTTTTTTAGGTTAAAAATACACAAGTTTGAATGTTCTCAGACTCTATTACATTGGGCGAGTTTTCATGTTCTCAGACTCTGTTACATTGGGTGAGTTTTCATGTTCTCAGACTCTATTACATTGGGCGAGTTTTCATGTTCTCAGACTCTGTTACATTGGGCGAGTTTTCATGTTCTCAGACTGTTACATTGGGCAAGTTTTCATGTTCTCAGACTCTGTTACATTGGGCGAGTTTAAAACATATGAGAGTTTACTGCTTACTGCTAAACTCTCACCCTATTACATTTGGCCCAATATATTTTACACTTGCTCATATACTGTATTGCAACAATTCCTGCTGCTTCTTTGCTTCATTCCTCTCTTCTTCCATTTTAATTATTCAATTAGATATTACACAGCTCACAATATACAACACCTTTAAACTCAGCCACCCCTCTCACATACAGCGTGTGTCACATTGATTCCAATCACTAAGCACAGCTATATGAGGGCTTTGTTTTATTTAAAGGGGTTGGGTACGGCATCCCAATGGTCAAAATCCCGACAGTGCCAGCGAATTTCAGTATTCTAAGGCTAACCCTAATCCACCCTCCCACAGCCTAACCCTAATATCCCCACTTTCCCCCACCCCCTGTAGCCTAACCCTTCCCTTCTGCACCCTAACCCTCCCCTCCCGCAGCCTAACCCTATCCCTAATACTTGCCGTTTGAAGTTGTCTCCATTTTGACCCGGCATTCAGTCTAGTGTGCGGCAGTCGGTCTAGTGTGCGGCAGGATTCGGACTGTCAGGATGCCGACTACTTCCCATTTAGAGAACTAAAATAAAATACATAAAACAGCAACTACACCAAAACATATTTTAGTAACGTAGTAAAAGAAATGCTGAAATGTTTCATTTCTTTGTCAAAAACTGCTGTTCATGTATTAAAAGGAATAATGCACCGCCTGCCATGAACAAGGTTTTGTGACATGTATAAGAGCAGTCAACCTCCAACCTCTTGTTAGTAAAAGTATTGGAACTCCTCTGCGAGATCTAATATCCTTTTACTTCAGAGTCTGGTCTGCATTATGCCATATTTTGTTACTCATGGATTAGACAAAATAACATGATTAATGATTAATATGTTGTGCTAGAAAATCTTCTTCTGGCCACTGATAACTACTCCTGGTATGAGGTTCTCTTGTTTTATGTTCTGTTATGTCTTCAGGTCTTGATGCTTCGACGCTGTCTCACCTGGCTGCGCACTACATTTGTTGTGCATTTCCTTCCACTGGATCACAACATTATCCTACATGAGCTGGTTGGATACGCCGTGTTTGTTCTTACTGTCGTTCATACAGCCGCCCATGTGATCAATTTCAGTAAGTCAATGTGGAAAATGGAGGAAAATATACTATAGAGATAAACAAAATAACTGTTATCTGGGAATATTTGCCTCATTTTGCATTTAGGTGTAGAACTGTGCATGGTTCTCCAGGGGTATTTGGCCTTAAGTGTTTGGCGTGGAATTTCCAGGGTTGCCAAGAGATCTATAAGGTTCTGGTACCAGGGGGTGTGAACAAGCTTGTGGTAGTACTGCCACATCCAATGAGAATGCGGGGCCCTGCGCAGAGACTGTGAGCCATCCTGCGAGGCTCAGGTTTTTAGTAACGCTTTGCTCTATGCACCCCTGGAAAATTCCTCTAGCATCTTTATACCCTCGGTGTTGGAGTACTCGGAACAGCGCCACATTGTGACCACAACATCTTACAGTTTGCCTCACACCACCAGAGAATTTAATTGACCCCATAGACTGTAAGCGCTCCAATGGCATATCGCTTACAATTGACCACAACTGACTTCATAGTTGAAAATAAATAGATTTGGGACAGCAACTGTCTATTCATTTAGCTTAGTTGTGTGTTGTGGTAGAAGGTACAGTATATGTTTGAAGTGAAAGTAGAACATGACTAAGGTCCTGGAACTTTGCTCCTCTGTGAAATAGCCCATTCAGCCAGAAGATTTGATTCAGTCGCGTTTCCCACCCAACATCCACTCATGTCTACTCCATGTATATGTTATCCCACATATTTAAATTATGAAGCGGTATTGTATAGAAATAATTGACATCACAGCATATTCCGAGTTGCGCATGCATTAGAAGGAGCGGCCATATTGGTGCATCCCTTTATTGGCACAATTAACACCTGTTATGTCATTCTAGTAAACAAGGCCATAAATCCAGGTTCTTATACTTTCTGGGAATACCTCCTCACACTGGAGCCTGGCATTGGCTGGGTCTATGGGAGTGCCTCCATCACAGGAATACTGCTGCAGATTCTCATTTGCCTGGTGCTTGTGGGCTCCAGCACCTTTGTCAGAAAGGGAGGACATTTTGAGGTAGGTGTATAGCAGTTCTGCAAACATGAATACAGCTTTGCAAATAATTTAACAGGATTAAATGGTGATGTAGGAATACAATGGACCTTACATTGGACCCATATGGAAAAAATATGTGTACTATTGGTTTGTATTGAAGACTGCTAAAGGTCCCAATGAGCTATTATCTTAGTTATGCTGTATACAGGACACATGTTAACACTAAATTCACTTGATACAATATAGATTTATAATATTGTCTGCTGGCTTTGTGTTCCATGTTATTATCCATGTGAATGAATGATTTACTCCTCATGCAGTCCCATGTCCCTCTGCATGCTGGAGATGAAATGTTGCTGTGCCATCATCACACCTAGTACAGCTCCCAGCACTCTGATTGGTGGATAGTTCCATTCTTTTACCACTCAGCATTTGTTGACCTCTCAACATTCTCATTGATGAATAGCTATATTGCCATTCACCACATCAGTGTGTTTGTAACCATTTGCTAGGTTAAGCAGAAGCCATTACACTCAATATCTGTGCAGCAGATGCTCCTGGGCCTTGGCTGTTCTGATTACAATCACAAATAAACCACTACTGGAACAGCTGGGGTGCATCCACTCCCTGCCTCTGTCACCAGACATGGCCATGTACTGTGTGACTGGGTGTGGCTCAGCCAGGGGTGTAGCTTGTAGCCATCGCACCTGGAGCATGTGTGTGCCATCACGCCCCCCCAAGTTTGCCAGGTAGGGGGCGTGTCCAGCATGTAGGGGCAAAGTAAAGGGAAATAAAAATAAACATTAGGGGCAGTATCAAACTGGGACATTGAGGGCTAGATATTTTCCAACCCACTAAAGTAATTCGACCAATTGAAAATAAACCACACAGTAGTGCCCACAATTCATGTTTTGCCACACAGTAGTGCCTCTTATTCATATTATGCCACACAGTAGTGTATTTTATTGAGTAGTGCCCCTTATTCACATTCATTTACAAAATAATGGCCACAATGCATGTTATGCCACACATTAGTGCCCATTAATTCGCGTTATGCCACAGTTTTGGCTATGTCTTCAGTTTATGCTACACAGTAGACCCCACAGTTCATATTATGCTACAGTTATGTCCATAGCTCACATTTTGCCACAGTAGTGCCCCTTATTCACACTATGCCTAACAATATTTGTTATGCCACAGTAGTGTCCCTTTTACACATTATGCCACAGTAGTGCCCCTTATACACATGCCATAGCAGTGCCCCTTATTGGCATTTGGTGTCAGAGCAGTCAGGTGTGACCTCACCAGACTTACCACTCAGGCTTCTCCCAAGCATGGGCGCCGCGACCCAGGCAGCAGCATCTGGCTCAGGCCTCCCCTCAGCAGCAGGGACACAGCCGCCATGTTCTTTCCTCCGTGCAAACCGGTCCGGCTGATGTCAGGACCAGGGTGGTAGGTAGGACCCACTTCAAAAGAGGAGAAGCCAGGGGTGATGATAGGAGGGGACTGCCTCCTCCTCCCTCTTTGTTATTGCCTGTGGCTCTACCCTTCCTCCTTTCTGAGACGGATTAAGATCTCACAGGGCCCTTTTCAAAGTACTTCCTCGGGGCTCCATATTAATGTATTTATGAATACATACAGTACAGTGTATAAATTTCTCACACACCTCTACCCACTCACTCAGATCTTCCCCCTTCTCACACGCATCTCCTCTCCTCAAACACACACAATGATCCTCCCTCATTCAGACTCCGCCACAGCTCTCCCCCATACACAGCTTTCCCCCCTCACCCAGCCTCTCCTCACACACAGCTCTCTCACCCACTAATCTTCCCCTCACACACACAGCTCCCCCCCCACTCAGCCTCCCCTCACACACACAGCGCTCCCCCTCTCATATCTTCTCCTCACTCAGATCCCCCCTTCACACACAAACACAGTTCTCTCCCTCACAAAGATCTCCCCTCCTCACATAGACCAACCCCCGCACACACTCATACACACACAGCTCTTCCACTTAACAAAGCTCCTCTCTCTTCACACACACACAGATATTCCCCCTTAATAAGAGCTCCTTCCCCCCTCCTTACTGCTGCAGGGCACTGGAGATCAGCGATTCAACTGGGGGAGATCAGTGCGTCCATACTGGGGGCAGGGTGTGGGCGGAGCCACAAGCGTCGCTCCGTCCACACTATGCCCCCTGTCTGGAGGCAGGTGTTCTAACCTTCGTCGGATGGCTGCTCTCCAGTGCCCTGGACGGAGCAGGCGCCTGGAGCAGGTGCTCCACTGGAGCCACCCTTGCTACTCCCTTGAGCTCAGCCCAAGGCAATCCAAAATGTACTTGCTCGGCCCAGCTATGGCTTCGTATTTTGCTTTTATGTAAGCATTAATTAGAGTGATACCTTTGTAAATGGACATTTTATTGTCAGTAATTAATATACTATATATGTATGTTTGCTAACTTACTTTTTACATGTACAGTAAGTATACAGATTCCAATTCTCCAAGTACAGCCCTCAACAGCGATCACCTAGTTATATGCATCCTACTGCTATGATACAGGCAAACTAATGCTTATTTGTACCACATGCGCTGAGAAACTCAGATATCTTACTGACAATTGTGGATATTGTCATACTGAAGTCACACTATAAGCCTCTGCCTCAGGTATCTTACTGACAACTGTGGATATTGTCATACTGAAGTCACACTGTAAAGGTCCCCATACAAGGTGCGATATAGCGGCCGATCCAATGGATTGGTACGATATCGCTGCTATATCGTACCGTGTATGGGCATGATATCGGCCAGTGTGCGCTCCCGTGGGATCGTACATCGCACCTCCAGATCTTTCTGCATGTTCACTTGGTGTGGAGATGCAATGTACAATCCTATGCAGCGTTATGCGGGTGGGGAGGGAGGTGCCGGCATATCGGGTGGTCGGCCACCCATCCGCTCCATATGTGGGAACTGCCAGATATGTCGGCTGTCGGATCGCAAGTCGCATCACAAGGTCCATATCGAACCGTGTATGGGGGCCTTTAGCCTCTGCCTCAGGTATCTTACTGACAACTGTGGATATTGCCATTCTGAAGTCACTCTATAAGTCTCTACCTCAGGTATCTTACTGACAACTGTGGATATTGTCATACTATAAGCCTCTGCCTCAGGTATCTACTGACAACTGTGGATATTGTCATACAGAAGTCACACTATAAGCCTCTGCCTCAGGTATCTCACTGACAACTGTGGATATTGTCATACTGAAGTCACACTATTCGCCTCTGCCTCAGGTATCTTACTGACAACTGTAGATATTGTCATACTGAAGTCACACTATAAGCCTCTGCCTCAGCTATCTTACTGACAGCTGTGGATATTGTCACACTACTTGCCTCTGCCTCAGGTATCTTACTGACAGCTGTGGATATTGTCACACTACTTGCCTCTGCCTCAGGTATCTTACTGACAACTGTGGATATTGTCATACTGAAGTCAAACTATACGCCTCTGCCTCAGGTATCTTACACCTGTGGATATTGTCATACTGAAGTCACACTATTCGCCTCTGCCTCAGGTATCTTACTGACAACTGTAGATATTGTCATACTGATGTCACACTATTTGCCTCTTCTTCAGGTATCTTACTAACAACTGTAGATATTGTCACACTGAACTTACACTATACTCCTCTGCCTCAGGTATTTTACTGACAAATGTGGATATTGTCATACTGAAGTCACACTATACGCCTCTGCCTCAGGTATCTTACTGACAAATGTGGATATTGTCATACTGAAGTCACACTATACGCCTCTGCCTCAGGTATTTTACTGGACGCACTTGTCTTACATCTGGATCTGGATTCTGTTGTTTCTCCACACTCCTAAATTCTGGAAGTGGTTTCTGGCTCCAGGACTCCTATTCCTGCTGGAGAAAGTGTTCGGAGTGGCAGCATCACGTATGGGTGGACTGTACATTATAGAAGTCAACCTGTTACCCTCAAAGGTGCAGTCACCCTGCTCATGTATCTCTTTCACACTTTGACATATTATCATTGATTACAAATATATTACTACTGTTTAGTCGCTTATGTGATTAATTATTTTCATCCCTTTACATGAAGGTGACTCATCTTGTTATTAAGAGGCCGCCATCCTTTCAGTACAAGCCTGGAGACTATGTGTATCTCAACATACCGGTTATTGCCAAGTATGAATGGCACCCATTTACCATCAGTAGCGCCCCTGAGCAAGCAGGTGAGGGAGCTGATCATGTCTGCTGCTTAATGTCATGCACTAATTATCCCAACCAAGGCTCTGGCCTGCTGCACACCCTCATACAGCTGTCTCCCCTGCAGACACCCTATGGCTACACATCCGTTCACTGGGACAATGGACAAACAGATTGTATGAATACTTCCGTCTTCTGGAGACTGCTGAGAGGCACAGGACAATGAGACTGACTCAGAATCTGAAGAAGAGGCACCAAAGCCAGGTGTGAACAATGATATAGATATACATGTAGCTTCGACTACATTATATGGTGGCTCCATATTTGCTTGTCTGTTTATAACAGCTGGTTTGAAAGGTAAAACTCCACATAAAACACATAAGGGGGAGTTGTATCAAGACTTGGAGAGAGTGGAGAAGTTGCCCAAAGCAACCAATGAGCTTCTAATTGTCATTTCATAGACTCTGCTGGATTCATCTCCCCCAAACCCCCCCCCCCACACACACACACACACGCACACACACACACCCATAGGCAAAGTTACTATCACAATACTTTGGTAAACTATGGATTAGATATTTAAACATGAAGCACTTATTGACAGTTTACATTTCCAATTTACTCTGTTTAGGAACCTATCTTCATCTCCAATACAGCTATTGCCCATAACATGGATAACCAGGTTGAACTGACCTCATACAGACCACATAGAAGCCAGACAGCAGAAGACGTCTGTGTCAGCTTGGAGGGAGGCCGGAGCACAGATGGTCAAGGCGTAAGAACATTAGTCATTAATGTAACAATCTGATACTTTTCCAGCCCTGCCAGCTTTGTGCAGGAAGTAACAATAGGGGAAAATAATGATGATTGAAACTCAAGGAACAGCCACTTAAATTATATTTTTGGGCTACATTAACTCAATACATTTGGTGCAGAAGTGATCTATGTTCCCAGTTATTGCTGCAAAGACGTTACTGAAACTCACCAGCTGCCTTCAATACACATTATTACCTTATTACTGATAACATACTGTAGAGTGAGTGCAGTTGATGGTAGATTTAACAGATTAAATTTCAGATTCCAAAATTGTACCTCAGCTTTCTAAATAGTAAACCAGTGACTCAGGGCATGCCCCCATTGTTTATGTTTTCTGTGTATATATAATATAGAATGTTTTAAACCAGCAAGGCAACATTAATGAACTTGAGCGTGTAGGTTGTAGGGTGTTAATAATATAGGTCACCTTGGCTTCCATTGATTGGGTTCTTGCAAGAACTGTCTTGATAACCTTGGTGTCTCTGTCCTTCTTGTGTTTAGATATTGTGCAGACCATGGTCTTGCATAGTAACATGATATACTAGTAGGCTGTACTCCATGTATATATATATATATATATTTTGGAAGGAGCTCCATGAGTAATCGCTTCTGTCACAATACCAGATACATTCATGCAGCTAAAATAGTATTCCTAAGATAGTTATAGTAATTGACCTCCTATGGTTGTGTTGTCATATTTTCCAGGTAACATGATACCTACCGTCCCATTTATGGTATGTTTCTCCCATATAAATAAGATTTGTGCCGCAATGTGTTTTACTGCGCAAGTCAGTAAGATGGCAGCATGGTAGCACCCATAGCACTGGTCTTTAGGGTATGTTTAATACAGGCTTCTGCTTGTACAAAACAGAACAATGATTTAATTTTAAACTGCTACTTAGTTGGCTTTCATGTATTGATAATTTATTTATTTAATTTATTTTTGCAACCTTCAGGTTAAAGAAAACCACCGGTTGTGTAATATAAAGGTAGGCATCCTTATGTTACAGCCAAACACATTTTTACATAGAGTACTGGGAATGTTAATATATTTATTAACCAAGTTGTTCAGTAATTTCTATTGCATAATAAAACAGTAATTAATTACTAGTAAAGAGATCCGGCATATGCCGGCTCTCCTATGTGTCTGCCCGCGACTCCGCCCCTCCCCTTTATCTGCTGCTCCACACACACCCCCCCACGCCTGATCTGTCCCGCATCTTCTGCGTGCTGTTCTATTCCGACCCGCCCTTCCCTCTGTCTCCTCTATACCCCGCTCAATCCAGCTCATCCCTGCCCCCCCCTTTGACCCATCTCGCCCACCAACCTACTAACCTCCCACCTAAGCTTACTATACTATCCCTTTAAACTGGGACACTCATGAAGTTCTGTGGCTGATGAAAACAAGGTGAAATGCAGGCTTGACGTCAGCCAGCCGCAGGACCTGTGTAATCATGATTGTCACGGTTTAAAGGGATAGTATGGTAAGCCTACCCCCACCCCTCATTCTATCCCACCCTCATGTTTTTGGTGGTGCGTTCCTTGGTTTCTTCTCCTCTCTTGCTAGGCTCTGTCCCATCTCCCCGGAAGGTATTGGGGTGAGCTCCCTGGCTCCCACTGCACATGTATGTTGGAGATGGGACAGACTAACAGATCATTGTATAGATTAGTTCAGCAATACCGCTGCATTTGGGTGAAGTGTTTGCACAAAACTTGAGAAAAGTGTATATTTATCTGATTTAATTGATCCTTGTCATAAAGACCGTTTATGTATATGGGCCTGAGACTGCATCTGCTATGCAGTAAATGTTTTGTACTAACTATACAGTAGTACAGTACAGTTTTGTCTCTCCAATTACTATTGTTATTTTCAAACAAAATCTGTGACTGCTGTACCTGATCCACTATTTGTACACATTGGTTATATAGGTGCAGTGTATACAGAATGTTTCTGTTACTTGTTTCATTCCTGATCGCAGTGTTATATTGATGGACCATTTGGAACCCCAACTCGGCGGATCTTCACCTCAGACCACGCGGTGCTGATCGGAGCAGGGATAGGAATCACCCCGTTTGCCTCAATTCTGCAGAGCATCATGTACAGGTTCATATGTATCATTATTCATTGAGTCTGTGTGAGGGGGCTTCCAGTATGAATATAATAATAGCAGGCATCTATAGGGTATGCATAACAGAATGATGGAGCAGAGAAGGACACAGAAACATTTATTTTCTATTTCATTGTGCTTACAATGGCGGCTTTTTCTAAGACTTATAGGGATGTACTGGAGACTGAATTAATGGTGGGGATCAATGGGTTTTCCATGCATAATGATTTACTTGTAAAAGCACAGAAGGTGATTCATATTAGGGGTGTGCACCGGCCACTTTTCGTGTTTTGTGTTTTGGTTTTGGATCTGGATCTTTCTTCGTGTTTTGGATCTGGATTGGTTTTGCCAAAACCACCCTTCCGTGTTTTGGGTTCTGGGTTTTGTGTTTTGGATCTGTATTTTTTTTTAAAAAAGCATAAAAACAGCTAAAATCACAGAATTTGTAGGTTTTTCTGCTCCTATGCTATTATTAACCTCAATAACCTTAATTTCCACTCATTTCCAGTCTATTCTGAACACCTCACACCTCACAATAGTGTTTTTATGTCCAAAACGTTGCACCGAGGTAGCTGGATGACTATGCTAAGCGACACGAGTGGGCGGCACAAACACGTGACCCATCTAGGCGTGAAACTGCAGTGGCAGACAGGATGGCAGTTTGAAAAACTAGGCCCCAAACTGTACATAATGCAAAGAAAAAAAAGAGGTGCAAGATGGAATTGTCCTTGGGCCCTCCCACCCACCCTTATGTTGTATAAACAGGACATGCACACTTTAACAAACCAATCATTTCAGCGCCAGGGTCTGCCACACAACTGTGGCTGAAATGATTGGTTCGTTTGGGCCCCCACAAAACAAGCTGGCAATTAATGTGTCCCTGCACAAACTGGCTCTATGGAGGCAAGATGTCATCCTCATCCTCCTCATCCACCGATTCCTCACCCTCTTCAGTGTGTACATCCTCATCCTCACAAAGTATTAACTCGTCCCCACTTGAATCCACCACCACAGGTCCCTCTGTACCTTCTGGAGGCTGGTCTCCCTGGAAGAGCTGATAATTCATTTTGATGAACATCATCTTCTCCACATTCTGTGGAAGCAACCTCCTACGCCTTTCGCTGACAAGGTTCCCGGCTGCACTAAACACTCTTTCGGAGTACACACTGGAGGGGGGGCAACTCAGGTAAAATAGAGCCAGTTTGTACAGGGGCCTCCAAATTGCCTCTTTTTCCTGCCAGTACAGGTATGGACTGTCTGCCATGCCTACTTGGATGCTGTCACCGATGTAATCCTCCACCATTCTGTCAATGGTGACAGTATCATATGCAGTGACAGTAGACATGTCAGAAATTGTTGCCAGGTCCTTCAGTCCGGACCAGATGTCCAAACTTGGTCCTGCCTGCCCTGCATCACCGCCAGCGGGTTGCTTAGGATACCTAAGTTTTTTCCTGGCAGCCCCAGTTGCAGGAGAAAATGAAGAAGGAGCCGTTGACGTGTCACGTTCCGCTTCAGCTGACAGTGTGTTCACCAGCAGGTCTTTGCACCTCTGCAGGCTTGTGTCGGCCGGAAAGAGAGACACCACATAGGCTTTAAACCTAGGATCGAGCACGGTGGCCAAAACGTAGTGGTCTGATTTCAACAGATTGACCACCCTGGAATCCTGGCAAAGCGAATGAAGGGCTTCATCCACAAGTCCCACATGCCGAGCGGAATCGCTCCGTCTTAGCTCCTCCTTCACTTTCTCCAGCTGCTTCTGCAAAAGCCTGATGAGGGGAATGACCTGACTCAAGCTGGCAGTGTCTGAACTGACTTCACGTGTGGCAAGTTCGAAGGGCTGGAGAACCTTGCACAACACGGAAATCATTCTCCACTGCGCTTGAGTCAGGTGCATACCCCCTCCTTTGCCTATGTCATAGGTGGATGTATAGGCTTGTATGGCCTTTTGCTGCTCCTCCATCCTCTGAAGCATATAGAGGGTTGAGTTCCACCGTGTCACAACCTCTTGCTTCAGGTGATGGCGGGGCAGGTTCAAGAGTGTTTGCTGGCGCTCCAGTCTTCGGCACGCAGTCGCTGAATGGCGAAAGTGGCCAGAAATTTTTCGGGCCACCCAAAGCGTCTCCTGCACGCCCCTGTCGCTTTTCAGAAAATTCTGCACCACCAAGTTTATTGTGTGAGCAAAACATGGGACGTGCTGGAATTTGCCCAGATGTAATGCCCGCACAATATTGGTGGCGTTGTCAGATATCACAAATCCCCAGGAGAGTCTAAGTGGGGTAAGCCACTGGGCGATGATTTCCCTCAGTTTCTCTAAGAGGTTGTCGGCGGTGTGCCTCTTACTGAAACCGGTGATACACAGCGTAGCCTGCCTTGTAACGAGCTGGCATTTCTGAGATGCTGCTACTGGTGACGCTGCTGCTGTTGCTGCGTAAGGTGATACATCTACCCAGTGGGCTGTCACAGTCATATAGTCCTTAGTCTGCCCTGTTCCACTTGTCCACATGTCCGTGGTTAAGTGGACATTGTGTACAACGGCATTTTTCAGGACACTGAGGACACTTTTTCTGACGTTTCTGTACAGTCTCGGTATCGCCTGCCTAGTGAAGTGGAATCTAGACGGGATTTGGAACCGGGGACACACTACCTCCATCAATTGTCTAAATCCCACTGCACTAATGGCGGATACCGGACGCACGTCTAACACCAACATAGCAGTCAAGGCCTCAGTTATACGTTTTGCTTCAGGATGACTGCTGTCGTACTTCATCCTCCTCGCTAAGGACTGTTGGAGGGTCAATTGTTTAGTAAAAGTAGTGGTGTTCCTACTTCCTCTCTGGGATGATGAACGACTCCCAGCAGCAGCAACAGCAGCAGCGGCAGCAGTAGGCGTAGCAATGCAGGATCCTCCAGAGGAATCCCGGATAGGAGAGTCAGTCATGCCAGTGACATGGCCTGCAGGACTACTTCCGATCCTGACTAAGGAGGAAATTGACGAGGAGGGAGTTGACGGTGTGGTTTGCAGGCGCTTGGATACAACAGGACAACGGGATTTAGGTGTCCCTGGACTGCTTACGGTCTTAGCCAAAGTTTCTGAACTTGACAGTAACTTTTTATGAACGCGCTGCAGGTGCCGTATAAGGGAGGATGTTCCTAGGTGGTTGACGTCCCTACCCCTACTTATTTCACCTTTACATATGGTACATATGGCAAGACAGTTGTTGTCCGGATTTGGATAGAAATATTGCCAGACCAAAGAGGTGGAATGTTTGGTCTTCTGCCCAGGCATGACCGTGATGGGCTTTTTCATCCCACGGACAACAACTGTCTCCCCCGGAGCCTGATTTAAACAAACCACATCACCATCAGAATCCTCCTCGCCAACTTCCTCCTCAGCGCCAGCTACACCAGTATCCTCATCCTGTTGTACTTCAACAGTGACATCTTCAATTTGCATATCAGCAAGTGGACTGTGGGTGCTCCTTTCAGCACTTGCAGGGGGCGTGCAAATGGTGGAAAGAGCCACCTCTTCCCGTCCAGTGCTGGGAAGGTCAGGCATCGCAACCACCACCACACTTGGACTCTCCTTGGGGATTTGTGATATCTTCTTAGAAAGCACAGTTCTTCGCTGTGCTTTTGCCAGCTTAACTCTTTTGATTTTTTTAGTGGGAGGAGGGCTTCCATCGTCATGTGAAGCTGAACCACTAGTCATGAACATACTAGGGATCGACCTTAGCCGTTCCTTGCCACTCCGTGTCGTAAATGGCATATTGGCAAGTTTACGTTTCTCTTCAGCTGATTTAAATGTCTTTTTCAAGGTCATTTTCCTGAACTTTGCCATTTGGGATTGTATGTGCCCTCTACTATGACATTGGGCATCGGCCTTGGCAGACGACGTTGATGGCATGTTATCGTCTATGTCATGACTAGTGGCAGCAGCTTCAGCACTAGGAGGAAGTGGTTCTTGATCTTTCTCTATTTTATTTTTATCGGAGAAAGTTTGGTCCTCCATTTATGTTATATCGATTTGATATATACGTGCGGCTAAACACAGAAAATAATTTTTTTTTTGGTTTGGACTGGAGTGTACTTTGTGGGTTACAGCACCCTTTAACGGTCAAGCCAGCCGGCCCTTTACTTATGACACAGGCGCACGCTTGGCACTACTTTGTTGATGCACGTGCGGCTACTGCGCACACAATTCACAAACACAGAAAATAATTTTTTTTTTGGTTTGGACTGGAGTGTACTTTGGGGGTTACAGCACCCTTTAACGGTCAAGCCAGCCGGCCCTTTACTTATGACACAGGCGCACGCTTGGCACTACTTTGTTGATGCACGTGCGGCTACTGCGCACACAATTCACAAACACAGAAAATAATTTTTTTTTTGGTTTGGACTGGAGTGTACTTTCGGGGGTTACAGCACCCTTAACGGTCAAGCCAGCCGGCCCTTTACTTATGACACAGGTGCACGCTTGGCACTACTTTGTTGATGCACGTGCGGCTACTGCGCACTCAATTCACAAACACAGAAAATAATTTTTTTTTGGTTTGGACTGGAGTGTACTTTCGGGGGTTACAGCACCCTTTAACGGTCAAGCCAGCCGGCCCTTTACTTATGACACAGGCGCACGCTTGGCACTACTTTGTTGATGCACGTGCGGCTACTGCGCACACAATTCACAAACACAGAAAATAATTTTTTTTTTGGTTTGGACTGTAGTGTACTTTGGGGGTTACAGCACCCTTTAACGGTCAAGCCAGCCGGCCCTTTACTTATGACACAGGCGCACGCTTGGCACTACTTTGTTGATGCACGTGCGGCTACTGCGCACACAATTCACAAACACAGAAAATAATTTTTTTTTTGGTTTGGACTGGAGTGTACTTTCGGGGGTTACAGCACCCTTAACGGTCAAGCCAGCCGGCCCTTTACTTATGACACAGGTGCACGCTTGGCACTACTTTGTTGATGCACGTGCGGCTACTGCGCACACAATTCACAAACACAGAAAATAATTTTTTTTTTGGTTTGGACTGGAGTGTACTTTCGGGGGTTACAGCACCCTTAACGGTCAAGCCAGCCGGCCCTTTACTTATGACACAGGCGCACGCTTGGCACTACTTTGTTGATGCACGTGCGGCTACTGCGCACACAATTCACAAACACAGAAAATAATTTTTTTTTTGGTTTGGACTGGAGTGTACTTTCGGGGGTTACAGCACCCTTTAACGGTCAAGCCAGCCGGCCCTTTACTTATGACACAGGCGCACGCTTGGCACTACTTTGTTGATGCACGTGCGGCTACTGCGCACACAATTCACAAACACAGAAAATAATTTTTTTTTTGGTTTGGACTGGAGTGTACTTTCGGGGGTTACAGCACCCTTTAACGGTCAAGCCAGCCGGCCCTTTACTTATGACACAGGCGCACGCTTGGCACTACTTTGTTGATGCACGTGCGGCTACTGCGCACACAATTCACAAACACAGAAAATATATTATTTTTTTAGCACTTGGGGGGAGCACCCCTGATGGACAGAGCACCCCCTGGACAACACTACAGCACTCCTTTAGGACTGGGACACTGCACAGGACTTTGGAGTGGACACAGCCCCTATGGAGAACTGACTGCACAACACAGTCCAGCCAGCCCCTATGGACTTTGAAGTAGTGGACACAGCCCCTATTAACAACAGCAGCACAGCACAACACAGCCCCTATGGACTTTGAAGTAGTGGACAACAGCAGCACTACACTACACTACACTACACTACACAGCCCTAACTCCCACCCTCCCTCTTCACTGTCCACAGCCGAGTGAGAAAATGGCGCCGACGCGGGTACCTTATATAGGATCCAAAACCCGCGAGACTCGGAAGGCGGGATGATGACGTTTTGCCTCGATTTCAGATCCGAGTCAGGCGGGAAAAGTCGAGCCTGACTCGGATCGGACTCGGATCGGGGGGGCTCGGGGGGGTTCAGATTTCAGAAATCCGAACCCGCTCACCCCTAATTCATATATTCACAAAATTCACTTTATCTATGTGCATTACATTACAAGTGACAGGATGTTAGCAAAAGCTTGGTATTTGGTACAGCACAAATAAAGCTATGCATTTAAGAATCCACAAAATTAAATAAAGACAGTTGTTTGAACTCTTTCTTTCCCATGAACTAAGGGAATCGGTATGTATGACCGCCGGACGGTTGAAATCCTGACGCCAGCAGCCCGATGGGTGAAGATCCCAACAGCGGAGGTAAGTATGCTATCCCTACCCCTTTCCCCCCACTAACCCATCCTTAGGGGTGCCTAGCCCTAACCTCCCTCCTAGTGCCTAACCCTCACCTCCTCCCAGGGGTGCCTAAACCTAACCCCCCCTACCCGCACCCTAAACCTATCCCTCCCGGGGTGGTGCCTACCCCTAACCTCCCCCCGGGGGTGCCTAACCCTAACCCTTCCCCTCACCTAGCCTAACCCTCACGTGGGGGCCTAACCCTAAGTCCCCTCGGGAGTCCCTAAACCTAACCTCCCCTACCGCGGCTAAGAGGTCCCGACGCCCGGCTTACATTCGTTCGGTATGCCGGGCGTCAGAATTTTGGCAGATGGATAATGATAGGCGTCGGGATTTCGACGCCTATCATTAGTCCCATGCCGGGATTTGACAGACGGGAAGCTGGCAGTCGGCATTTTGACCGCCGGCTTCCTGACTACATACCGGTCATACAATAGGTTCATAATGAGGAAGATCTCAATGTAAGGAACGATGAGTCAAAGCCTGAGGAGCTGTGCTTTAACCTGATCATTGCAGTCTTGTGCCCTTATAGTGTGCCCAAGCGTCCAGGCAAAAGCACATTCCTATGCATAGTGGAAGCATCTTCCTAAGTGCATGCTGGGTGCAGAAGGTAGCACAATGAAGATTCACCAACATTATATTCCAACATCTATAGCAAGTGACACACAAAGAATATAAAACTTGGATATTTGTCTCAGAGATAGTGCCACACAAGAACATTATTAATACATTGCAGAACAGCAGTTTCATGGTAAGGATGACATTCCTGGTGGTCTTTGTAGACGTTATATATGTGACAGATTTACAGTATATATGATATATCTGTGTCTGTACTGCACTGTAATTTATTGTGTGTTACTAGATATCGGATGAGAAAACAGAACTGTCCCAACTGCAATTATTCCTGGTGTGAGACACTGAAAGACAACGAGATGAAGCTTAGAAAGGTGGGATCTTCAGAAAGGGGGGGGTGTCCCCCAGATGTCCCCCAGCACACTAAATAGTACCTGCAACAATATTGTAATAGAAATGCAGAGATATTTGTTGCCTGCATTTGCAAATACATGGTAAGCCACCATGTCAACTTCACGGCTTCTCTGACAACTGGTGGTCCCTACACTGCATTATAACAGTACCAGTGGCAAACGCAGGATTTTGAAAGGGGGGTTTCCAAATCCTTGGTTACCGAACCAATGAAAAAACATCTAGCCACAAATAAATAGATAGACAGACAAATAGAAACAGCTTACACAGGATTTAGGACCACTACAGTAAAATATACCACTCAGCCTATGACGGGGTACACACACACTGACTGACACAGACACAAACAGACAGACACACACACACACACACTTCTATCACCAAAAATCATGAATGTAGCAGGCAAATAAATAAAGCCAGCATGATTTATTAAAGACCCCCCTCCCCCCAATGGTCCCAGCAGTAGTCCCCCTTATGCAGTGACCCCAGTAGTACCCCTTATATAGTGCCCCCCTATGCAGTACCCCCAGTAGTGCCCCCAATAGTAGCCCCCCTTTGCAGTGCCCCCAGTAGTAGTCCCTCCTTTGCAGTGCCCCCAGTAGTGCTCCTTATATAGAGCCTCCATTAGTAGTCCCCCCTTTTGCAGTGCCCCTTATATAGTGCCCCCAGTAGTAGTCCTTCCTTTGCAGTGCCCCCAGTAGTAGTCCCCTTTGCAGTGCCCCTTATATAGTGCCCCCAGTAGTAGTCCCCCCTTTGCAGTGCCCCAGTAAGTGCCCATTATATAGTGCCCCCAGTAGTAGTCCCCCTATGCAGTGCCCCCAGTAGTAGTCCCCCCATGCAGTGCCCCCAGTAGTGCCCCTTATATAGTGCCCCCAGTAGTAGTCCCCCCAGTAGTGTCCCTCATGTAGTGCCCCCAGTAGTAGTCCCCCCAGTAGTGCTCCTTATATAGTCCACCAAGTAGTGCCCCTTATATAGTGTACCAAGTAGTAGTCCCCCTATTCCGTGCCCCAGCATGGGCCACCCCCCTATTCATTGCCTTCAGTAGCGACACCCCCCTATGTAGTGCTCCCAGTAGCGGTCATTCCCTCTACAGTGCCCCCAGTAGCGACGCCCCCTATGCAGTGCTCCCAGTAGTGGCCACCCCCTCTATACAGTGCCCCCAGTAGCACCCCCCTATACAGTGCCCCCTATAGCGCCCACCCCCCCTATGCAGTGCCAGTGTCCATGCCCCTTACGTACACACACCAAAAAAAAACACAACTTACCTGAATCCTCACTCCTGCTGCAACCGCCGCTGTCCGCTCCTCCCGGCCCGCTCTGCACTATCGGAGAGACGTCTCTCCATCATCCCCCGTCGGGGGGAACCAGAAGGCGGAGCTCATGAGTGAGCTTCAGCCGGCTCCCTCCGTGGACGCAGCAGCCAATGAGAGTCTGTCTGACTCTCATTGACTGCTAAAATAAACACAGCACCACCGCGTAGTACGAGCGTACTATCCGGTGCCGGCGGCGGTGTGTTTGTTAGTGTGTAGTGCAGACCGCACTCACTGCGGTCCACACTACACTTAGTTATCGGCGGGCAGGGGGGGTTTCTGGGTACTCAGAAAAAACCCCTCCATGCGCTTCTGAGTACCCACTCTGGGCCATGTAATTGTCTATTGTAAGGCCTCATGATAAAGGCACATACAGAAACACATATAATTTGAGAGCCAGCTTACCTGGGAGTCACCCCTGGGGCCTCCAATTAGCACTACAAGAACCAGCATGCCTTCCAAATGCTGGTTCCATCTTTGCCTCTTAAAAAACATCAAACATAACAAAGTGGAAGCTGCTCAAATCAATTTGGCAATACTCTTCAGGTGCATGAAAGGGAGGAGTTATACTAAGCAAAAAAAACAGAAAGGGGGGAGTGTCCTCCAGATGTCCCCCAGCACACAAAATTGTACCTGCAACAATAGTTGAAAACTTTATGGTAATAGAAATTCAGAGATATTTGTTGCATGCATTTGATAATACATGGTAAGCCACCATGTGTGTTTACGTGACTTTATGCACGCAACAAATATCTCTGAATTTCTATCACCTTATAGTTTTCAAGTATTGTTGTTGGTACAATTTAGTGTGCTGGGTGACATCTGGGGAACCTCCCCCTCTGTTTTTTTGCTTAGTATAACTCCTCCCTTTCATGCACCTGAAGAGTATTGCCAAATTGATTTGAGCAGGTTCCACTTTGTTATGTTTGCTGTTTTGAGAGGCATACTGTAGATGGAACCAGCATTTGGAGGGCATGCTGGTTCTTGTAGTGCTAATTTGAGGTCCCAGGGGTCACTGTAACAGTATGCTACATGAAAAGTGACATATACTAACAAGGGAAACAACAGGGAAAGTTGGATCCATATATTGCAATACACAATAAGTTCAGCAATTTGTGCCAGTCTTCCCCATCTGGGAAGTTCCTAACATAAACATGAATGAAATCATAATCCACACACATATAGATGTACACTTATGAATACTCTAAGCAGATATTGACATTAATTAGAGGTAAGAACACGGCAATTTCCCTGCATATTGCTAATGGTCATACATCATGTGTGGTAGGTGGACTTCATCTGGATAAACCGAGACCAGAAGTTTTTTGAGTGGTTTGTCAGTCTGTTAACCAAGCTGGAGATGGACCAAGCTGATGGGGAACCAGAGGGTACGTGACTATCGCTGCAGCCTCTGTCTGTACTTATTATACCTTTCCACTTATACAAACTGAGCATCTTTATAATATACTGGTAGCTGATTTGCAAAGGTCTATACTTTCTGTCATTGTTTCTTACAAACATTGCAGTAAGGACTGTGCACTGCAGAATAAGAGGTGCGTTATCATCAATCTGCTTTTACATGTAGCCCACAAATGCTGGACGGCTTTATTATTACACTGCAATTTAGGTTTGTGTTTGGACACACCCCTCTCATATCTAAATATCTCTACACTTATTACATCTGCCCCACCTGCAGTGCTGCATGGTTTTGCCAAAGTGTAAAGGTACTTGCTCTTTTTGCTTTGCTCCCAACTCAGAATCAGCCCCCTAGTGCATACATATATTGATGTATGCATACTTAAGTTCTTCCATACAAGCTTTAGCAGCTTTGTAAATGAAACTTAGGGGTAAATTTACTAAGATAGGAGTTCTATTTAAGAAGTGATGTTGCCCATAGCAACCAGTCAGATTCGACTTCTCATTTATCTAGCACCTTCTAGAAGATAATACCTGGAATCTGATTGGTTGCTATGGGCAACATCACTTCTTAATAGAACCCCATCTTAGTAAATTTACCCTTTAGTGTCAAGTCAGAATCACACCCATTCCATACCTGCCTACCCTCTCGATTCGGCCGGGAGCCTCCCGAAAATCGGATGCCGCTTCCGGCCCTCCAGAAAGGCAGGCAAGCCTCCCCGGAGGTTTTAAGAAAAACCCCCGCAGCGGGGGAGGCCGATGATGCGATTCACGCTGAATCGTGTCATTTTGGCCCCGCCCCCTGCTTCACAATGCCGCTAATCTTGGCATTGTGTAGCAGGGGTGGTGCCAAAATGACATGATTTCATGGCCACGCCCCCGCTCTGCCCACAAACTGTCCGGCCACGCCCCCCCTGCATTGCTGATCTGGCTGCTCCCTCCCGGACGGGGCAACCAGAATGTCGGCAACCCTGACCCATTTCCTACAGTCTCAACAGCACCAGCATCAGCCCCAAATGAATTAAGCCAGCATTGCCAAGCCTCTTGCATGTTCTGTGTGACACTTGTTTGTTCTATACCTTATATATCATGTTTTATGTACAGTAATGCAACTCTTGCACAAATACCAGTTGGTCCTCTACATACCAGATGGTCCTCTACACCTTTGTGCTTTAAATCCCCACTGAAAGATTTTGTAGAGCCATATAAATAGACAACAATAATAATTATAAATTAATCGACATACAAAAATGGTTTGTAGCTGTGTAACCAGATAATGACCGTAACAATGGGGCTGATTCATCAGTGAATGAAATTACAAAGCCGCACACAAGCGGCTTTGCAATTCTGTCCTGCTAAAATTCAAATGCCGCGGGAGGCATCTGAAGTGAAGAGACGCCTCCTGTCAGCATCTGCGATCCCAGCACTGCGACCAAGGTAGCTGCCTGGGATCACCATTGTGACCAACGGTTGCGATGTTGTGCGGCACCAGCCAGCTGAGTAAGCCTTAGCTTACGCAGGCTGGCAGGCTTGCAAGGCCAGGAAGTCTGCATCCATGGAAACAGATCCTGGCCTCGTCTCTCCAGGAAAACAGAGGTGACACGCCTACATTTCCGGGGACACAGGCCTAACAGCCCAGGAATTGTCAATCAGGCAGAGGCACGGGTTCTGTGCAGGCTAAGATTCCCGATAATCGGGAATCTGTGTGGTCACCATCTGCGCCCTCTGCTGAATCAGCCCCAATGTCCCCAAACTTTCTTGCAACACTGCCAACCCAAGCTTATAACAAAAACGTTACCGCAACAATTATGAAAGCATAATATAGTAAACAAAACTAATAAGAGGATAAAACTGACATTAGCTTTCAGCTTTGAAAGTAGTCAGAACTGTGGCCAGACCAGATAATTACTAGGGATTCCCCCCATGGCACTATTCCATGTGATCTGATAAGATGCTGCTCGTATCTATCAGCAATAATGAGATGGAATCAGGTACGGGTGACTTCATAATATAGACACCATAATGTCCACAGGGACAACATCCTGACCTATTCAGCATTTCTAGAATGTCGATACTGACAAAATATAGACATGTTCAATATGTTGACAGCCAACATGATGACAGGAACATGTCGACACTCAATTTTAAGACTAACGCTAACCCTAAAATTTCTATTACCGAAATTTTGACTTTGTCAACATTTCATATGCCAACAATTTAAATGTGTCCACATTTTACCCATGTCGATATTATGACATTACACACTCCACTTTTGACTGTCAACATTGTTATTGTCAACATGCTGCCTACATCCCCCTGTCAGGGCTTCTCTCATTTGCTTGATTATTCTCAAGTCAGTAGGAGAGTAGACAGTCCCCTCTAGTCCCAATTGGAGGATTATCCAGCAAATGAGAGCAGATCTTACAAGCGATATGGCTGACTATCTACTTCTGATGCATGTGTTGTGCATCCAACCAGAACTGAGAATGCAAACAGACTGCCAAGCCTCTTCCCCAATCAACAAATTTAAATTAAGGCAGGGTGGATGGGATTTATAATGAACAAATGAAAACATTACATACCAATTGAAGAAAATACAATACATAAGTAGCTCTCCTATTCTCCTGCCATCCCAGACAGGTACCCATCCATGATTAAATAAAAATGAATACCCTGGTTTGGGTATTTAACAAAAATAGAAGATTGGTGACCCAGCACACACAGAGATGCATGGCGTCACCAAAGATAACTCTTCTCTTCGTACATGAGGCCCAATAATGTCAAACACATTCTGGGAACTTGGAATACAATAACTAGATTTCTAATATGTTACACCTCAATTTTCATTTGGAAACCAACCTCACTTTCTCTGTCACAGGCAGGTTTCTGGAGATGCATATGTACATGACGTCGGCTCTCAGCAAGAATGACATGAAGGCCATTGGCTTACAGATGGCCCTGGACCTTCTGGCCAAGAAGGAGGAAAGAGACTCTATTACAGGTCTGAGGACCCGTACACAGCCTGGGCGACCTGACTGGAATAAGGTATTATTAATCCCATACAACCCAGATGACACAACCTATAACACACAACTCCCATGTTTTGTTTTGGGGTATTTTTTTGGTGTTTCGGAAAATGAAATTATATTTTGTTTTTGTTTAGGTTTTCCAGAAAATAGAAGGAGAGAACAAAGGCAAGGTGCAGGTGTTCTTCTGTGGGGCTCCGGCCTTGGCTAAAACTATCAAGGCTCATTGTGAACAGTTCAACTTCAAGTTTTTTAAGGAAAATTTCTAGTGATGGGTCTCTACTAGAAGAGTGATTTGTGGTCCCTTAGACTATGTCTGATACAGTTACAACATCATTGTCATTAAACACATAAATCAACAATAATTTAGATTACTATGTATTTATGGAATTAAAAGTTTAGGATGCATAAAGAGTAGGCCATTGTAACTGAAAGTACTGGTAAGCCCTGAAGTCAGTGCTACTATGTTAACATTATTAAGAAGGATAACTTTGTATAACTATATACATTGTAGGGATTGAGACTACACGGGTGTGACTGTAAATCTTATCACTAATTTGAACAAATGTGGTTGAATATTGATTAACAAATACCTTGTAAATGTCTGAATAGGGAATTTGCTATATGAATTATTAGATCGAGGACCGTAAAGATGATTTGCTAGGAACAAAGTAAGGAGAGGTGAAATCCATTCTTGGTAGGGAGATTGTGTGGTCTGACTAAGACGTGTAGTACTGTGAGTAATATAGTGGTGTGTGCAACAGGCAGGTAAAATCAATGTATATCAGAGTGACATGAACTAAGGAGATGTAATGATGGGGAATGATGTACGTGGAGACGTGTATGAAAGATGTGTGAGAAATGAATGAGGCTATTTAAGAGTCCGCTGTTAGTGGTATAAGTGAAGTAATATGAATGATGTTGTAAAAGTGTGGGAATCTAATTAACAGACAGTAGTGTGCAGACACAGGGAAGGCAGATGGATGGATAGATCGTGAATTTACGAGCAGTGGTGGAGTCAAAGTGCAATGAGACGTAAAGAATGCTCATATTCTAGCTTAGGGCCCCAATCATTTTTAAATGAAAAAATCCCACACATTTTAGGTTTTCTTAAACCATAAATTTACCCCAAAGATCAATTAGTTGGTAAAATAAAGTAAAACTGTTATAGGAAACAAATGGGTTTTCCGCCTTATATATGACTTTTTCCATATTCCCTCCATTACCAATAAGTACTTTATTGGGGATCCCTCCCCCCAATGAGCTCCATGCCACTTATTGCACATAGGGTCCTCATACTAACATACAGCACCAGTTGTTTAGCTTCGGTGCCAGGGTTGTCCATCAAAAAGGCTTCCATCAATGGTCTCCATCTATGATGCTAATGTTATATAATAACTATTGGTGGGAAACATCAAGGGTTTTTGAACATCGATGATCGAAGCTGGGTTGCTTATGTCACAGCCCCAAGAGCAAATCACAGTGGAGTATCTGAATACATAACACTGATTCTCTCTGCTACTATTACTGAAAATCACTTTAAAGTGATGGTGGGAAAGCATTGGCTCCTGTTTTTCAAACATCGATGTCCAATGGGCAACCCAATTTGGTGGTGCTTTGCTTTTCCCAGAGATGAACAGACTGAAAACAGCATCTGTTAGTGAAGTAAAGTTAAAATTAAAGTTCATTTGTTACCTACTCCGAGTCCCAACCAATTTTTACGCTGATACAGTATTCGTTCTAATATAGCAATGAAACTAGTGACATCCTGAGGAATGTAGCACTTTGTAACTTGGCAACTTGTTCCCAAGGAATTGGCAAGCTGAATATTTTTTTTCACTCCACAAAATGACTGCGCCCACTGTGTGCTGAGAACAGGTGAACCTAATACTCATTTTGTTGTCAGTTGTCTCCGGTTTATTTATATGCAACACTTCAGCCGCTGATCTGTTTTAACAGCTGGGTTTATTGCTGCGAGATTTCTGAATTATTCTAAGTAGTGTTCTGTCTTGGAATTCCCTTGGCTCACTCACAGCTTATCTCCTGCTCGCTGGCAGATGAGCCAATATCCTATCTTGTGATTGAGCAGGGAAACAGCTGAGTACCCCGACAAGTGCTTATGTCCTCCACTCTTGTCCTCCCAGTGGCCCCCTTCAATGTCTTCATTTAGACAGAAGAATAACAAGCTAGTGCTAACAATCCAAATAACAAAGTGCCCCTCCTCACTGAGTCAGTTTCTTATCTGATCACACAGGCTCACAGGATTGACAATCTGTCTCTGAGGGGTGTTCACAGCCAAAGCATCTTTGTTTATAGCAAACAACGGAAGAGGGAAGCCATTTATGAAGACATTTACATGCCGATAAAGTGGAACAGTTTATTTATTTATTCTTTTTTTTTATGTTCAAACAAAAAACTGTTCTTCCACTTCCACCAGGTATTCCGCATAATCACATGCAAATAAGAACCCAGAATAATAGTCTTTTTCGGGAACTACCTGTATCTACTTGAAATTAATATACCAGTGCATTTTTCAAAGCAGCAGTATCTTCTCCCTAGAAATAAAAGCTGTGATTATACATATATTTTCTACAGTGCTTAACTTGTTCTCAGTGCTTAAGAGCAAGCAGTGTAGCCCCTTACCATACATTTGATGGATTAAGGTTGTGCAGACAAGCCCTGTTGTTTCTGGGCCAGCTATCACACAGTCATGCTTACTAACGTGGGCATGAACTGAGTATGTACTGAAGATGGCATCTACACAGAAGCTTTAGTGATTGGGTTTTCTGCACCCTCCACTTTCCTGTGGTGCAAGACAGCTCTCTGTGCTATTGTGGGGCATAAGAATATGTATTTGTACACCTAGGATGGGATGGGATGTAGTTGACATCCCACCGCGCAAAAAGCCAGTGCTCACAAGCTCGGCACTGAATCCCGGCATCTGCGATAACGAAGGTACGTATTAGGGGTTAGGTTTAGGGTTAAGGGTTAGGCTTAAGCACTAGGGCGAGGGTTAGGGTTAGGCTGCAGTGGGGGAAGGTTAGGGATAAGCTGGGTATACATTTGACTACCTGTGTACCCAGCAGACGGCAGATTATTATTATTATTATTATTATTATTTTATTATTACATTTTATTTATAGGGTGCCACAAGTGGTCCGCAGGACCATACATACAGTAAAGGGTACACAGAACATTACATTACAATACAGTAACCAAAATATAAACAGAACACAAGTAACAGTTAGCAACACAATTCTCCATACACAGTACAGCTCTGAAGGTGAAGGCTGTCATAGAAGTGCTATAGAAGAGGGCTGTGAGACAGTGGGGAGGAGGACCCTGCTCCTAGGAGCTTACAATCTAGGGGAGAGGGGAGATGCGATGGACGTCATATCGTGCGGTCGTTTGACACCGCGCAATGTGGTGATCAACCGCACAATATGTCATTCACTAGCCGCATCCACAAGCATGGGGTCGTTCATCAAATTGACGGACTGGGCATCACGTATTTTTTTGCAAAAAAATACAGTGAGAAGGTGTCCGCCCAGGCTCACAAACCCCCCCCCCCCCCCCCGTGACCCCGGATAGCTGCTGTATGCTGTAAACTGAAATGCTGGCATGGTACAGCTCACCGTGCAGGAGCCCAGAAACCAGCTGACCGGAACCCCAGAAAACATCACCGGAACACCGATCACCGGTCCATGGATGCAGGGAAGTGTGTTTTTGGGGGGTTTTTTGTACTCTCTTTATTTAGATTTTAATAGAAAATACAGCACAAAAATTATCATACACAAAAAATTATTTGAACAATCTACAATTCAAATATATCAAATATTATTTTCCAAAAAACTAAAACTACACCAAAAATACACAACAATCAAATTTTTGATTTGTAACAAAAATACAAAAAACAAAATAAATAAAATATATATATATATAGAAAAAGAAGAGAAAAGAAAAAAAAAAAGAGATGGGGGAAAGGGAATTAAAGAAAGGCAAGCTACGGTATAGTAAATCATTTACGGAAAACCAAGATCACTCCATACCGGGACACTGTCTATGAAATGCACAATACCAAGGTTCCCATGTAGCATGAAACTTAGTCACTGAATCATGAAGGAGTGCAGTGATGTATTAGATAGAAGCCAAATACCATATTTTTTTCATCAGTGAGGCTATTGCCGGGCCTTCAGTTTGTTTCCAGTTTGTGGCGATCAACAATTAAGCAGCATTATAGATATGGCCACAAAGTTTGTTTTGGGGTTTAGATAGGGAGCCAGTGGGTTTACACAAAAGCATGTGTAGAGGGTCTCTAGGCGGAGAAACACTGAGCACCTTGGACACCAAAGACATGACTTCATCCCAGTATTTGGATATCGTAGGGCAGTCCCACCACACATGAAAATAGGAACCTATTTGGCCACATTGTCTCCAACATAGGTCCGAAGACCCTGGGAAAATCTGATGTAGTTTTGCAGGAGCCATGTACCAACGGGAACAAACTTTTAAAGGAATTTTCCTTAATATTAGTGTTAATGGAGGACTTAGCCACCCATTGCCAGGGCCGGCTCCAGGGGTCGGAGCACCCTGTGCCAGCCCTTGAGAAGGCGCCCTTACATCCTTGCGCCTGAATTTGGGGGTGTGGCCTAATTACCATAGGCCATGCCCCCTACGTGACGTTATTTGTAGGCGTGCTCGCATGGCACGCCTCCAAATAACATCAGGCTGGGGGTAAAGCCCAGCATTCCGTCACTGGCTGGGCTTCCCCCAGCCTTCTTCCATCAGTGAATGGTTGCCGCACGCATGCGCGCGGCATCCATTCACACTCCTGAGGTCCGGCACCGCAGCAGTGTTGGGGGTCCCCAGTCCCCCATTTGACCACCCACGGGCCACTTCGGCCTGCGGGTGGAACAGCGGGACAGTACTGACCCGCTGAAATCGTGATGCTGGGGAGGGATGCGCACTCTACGGGTGGCGCCCCTGTGCGACCGCACTGGTCGAACACCCCTAGAGCCGGCCCTGCCCATTCCCTGATATCTGCCCAGCCATTGTCCTCCAAGATAATCCCTAGGTCTCGTTCCCAGGTCTGTTCAAATGGTTCCCTAAATTCAAGGGAAGAGGGAGCTAACATCAAATACAGATTAGATATCGATCCCTTGCTGCCAGGGTTGTAAACACATTTACGCTCGAATATGGTAGGTTCTCGCAATTTGTGAGGTTTACTGAGTGAACGGATGAAGCTATAAATCTGTAAGTGCGCAAATTGAAAAGTAGGGGATAAACCATATTTTTCGCTCAGGTCTGCAAAATTTTGGGGTGCAAAATCACCTAGAATGTGCATAACTCTAGTAGAGCTTGAAACATAAAAGGCCAGGATAACCTATCAAAGGCCTTCTCTGCATCAAGTGACAACACTACAGCTGGTATCTTACATTTACTTATGTAGGAGATCAAATTGATTACCCGTCTGGTCTTGTCCAGAGCCTGTCTCTTGGGAACAAAACCGACTTGGTCAGCTTCAATCAACTGTAACAAGTACAAGTTCAGCCTATTAGCCAGGATCTTTGCGAACAGCTTAATATCAGCGTTTAACAAAGATATTGGCCTGTAGTTAGTCCGGCAAGTGGGATCTTTCTGAGGTTTGGGGAGTACTATGATAATGGATTTGAGAGTATCGGGATGAAAATGTTCTCCCTTCAGTATCCTATTATAATCTGCAAGCAGGTGGGGAGAAAGCAATGCAGAGAATGACTTATAGTACACTGAAGGTAAGCCTTCAGGGCCAGGGGCCTTGGAGGCTTTCTGTGATTTCAGAGCCAATTCCAGCTCCTCCCCGGTGACAGGTGAGTTCAAGTCTGCCTTAGCGGCGTCAGAAAGTTTAGGAAGTCTACATGAATCAAGATACTCCTGTGCAACCGAAGGAGGGAGCATTGCCCAATGGGGACCATGAAGGTTGAATAATACCTTATACTAATCATAAAAAGAGCGGTTGATATCTACAGGATCGTAGGTAATAGCTCCTTGATGATTTCGAATAGCTGCTATAGTTTGAGAAGCTCTTATGGTCTTCAACTGTGATGCCAACAGAGTATCAGATTTGTTGCTTTTTTCATAAAATTTCTGACTTGCCCACCTCAAGTACTTCTCTGTCTGCTCAACCAATATTGACTGCAGCTCACCTCTGACACTTTGTAGTTGCCTGAGCACTGAGGGGGAGTGGGAACGTTTGTGAGAGCATTCCAGTTGTAAAGTTGTCATCAATTTTTTTAGTTTGTTGTTTTTTCCTGTGTGAAGCTTATTTAATTATCGTCCCACTGATTACAGCCTTATATGCTTCCCACACCATGGTATAGGGGACTTCTTGGCTGACATTAAGATCAATATAATCTTTAATATGGGTAAGGAGATAGTCTTTAAACTTAGGGATACAGAGGAGGGTCTCATTTAATCTCCATGAAGGGTGACCTCGACCAGAGAGTAATGTCTATAGTAGCTACAACAGCTGACCACACAATAGGTACAATCTCAACTCTGACTAACATTTTTAATATCTCGCTACAAATCATATCTATCCGAGAATAGAAATCATGCGGGGGCAAATAAAATGTATAATCCCTTGAAATCAGGCCCACCAAGTATTGAAAAGACCAGCCTCGGTTATTGCCCTGCAAAGAGTGCCATATGGTAAACGAGGAGGGTGGGCATGTTTTGGGGTGCTTTCATCCAAATCAGGAGACAATATTGCATTGAAATCCCCTCCTGTTAATAGCAGGCCTCTGTGGGCTTTGGAAATGTCTGCTAACAGAGTGCGGAAAAACCGGGCTTGACCTGCATTGGGAGCGTACAAATTCACAATAGTTATAATGTGATGGCCTAATTGCGCAACCAAAATAAGATATCTCCCATCCGAGTCATTCTTAGAGGAAAGAAGCTGGAAAGGGACCAATGAACGGACCAGAATAGTCACCCCCGTTTTTTAGAGCTGTGGGTAAAATGGAAAACATTGGGGTAGCGTTTGGATAGGTGTGTTTTTTTTAAGTGATCAGCTTGTGGTCTAATTAAACCAAAAAGCTGACCACAGGGGGCCGGCTTCCGGCTCTGCGTGGTAGAGCGGAGCAGGAGTCGGGGGACCTGATAATGTCATTCTGAAGATGGCATTATTATCAGTGGGCTTTCCCACTTATTTTTTTTTTGTTCCCACAGTATTATTAACCTCAATAACATTCATTTACACTCGTTTCCAGTCTATTTTGACCACCTCACAGCTCACAATATTGTTTTCATCCGGTTTAGGTCCAAAATTTGCACCAAGCTAGCTGGCTGACTAAGCTAAGTGGCACAAACACGTGGAAGTTCAACTTCCAACATGGCACATGAGGAAACATATGTTTTCATTAATCAAGAGGCCTGAGGGAGTTGGAGTATGTATGTAGTTGAAGGCAGGGACAGGAAGGGTTGATTGCAAATTTAATTCAATTTTTTGATTCTGAAGCAAGTTTATGAGGGAGGAGGGGAGAGCAAGGGTGAACAATATGTCCCATGTTTTGCCCACAAAATCAACTTGGTGGTTCAGAATATTTTTTTAAATTAAAGGGGCATGCAGGAGATGCTGTTAGTGGCCATAAACATTTCTGGACATTTTTGGCATTCAGCAACCGCATTTCACAGATTGCAGCAGCAGTGGCAGTTCAACTTCCAAAATGGCACATCAGGCACATTATTTAAGAGGCCTGAGGGAGTTGGAGTATGTATGTAGTTGAAGGCAGGGAAAGGAAGCTTTGATTAGTAGTAAATTTAATTTAAAAAATGTATTCCGAAGCAAATTTATGAGGGAGGAGGGAAGGCATTTACAAAAAATATTTAAATCATTCACATCAGTCCTTGCCCCAGAAGAATCTTTGAGCGCTATACCTGTTAAACAATCCTTTACAAGGGGGAGCAAGTATGATAGCAGTCACCCAGTTGATAGCGGATCACTGATGGCATAACATCTATGCTGGTATTAGATGTGTGTCTAATATCCACCAATAATGCAGTGAGTTTTAGACAGTTAATTGAGGCCCTGTGTCCCCCGCTACCAAATCCCATCAAGATTCCACTTCGCTAGAAAAGCAATTCCCAACCTGTACAAGGACATAAAAAAAAAATTTAATTAGTGGCCTCCAAAATGCCATTGTACCCACTGTCCATTTAACCACAGATATGTGGACAAGCTGAACAGAGTAAACGCAAGATTTAAGATATATGGTTTAAGTCATGTCTTTCTTCCCAACGGAAACAGATCTGAAGAGATGTTGATAAGCATATCGTCAGCTCAAGTGGCACGTGATGTAGCGATGACTTCTCCAGCAAGTGCATCTGTCGAGAAAAAATTAAACTTTCCCAAAAGACCCACTGATGATTCAGATGAGTCAACACAAAACACAAAAACTTTTTGGATGGTTGCGCTGCAGATGATGTAACAGGGAGGAGATTCCTAGATGGTTAAGGTTCCTACCTCTACTTACTCTGGCTTTACAAAGGGTACAGATGACTTGACAATTGTTGTCCGGATTTGGGAAGAAATAATTTCACATATAACAAGTGGAATTTTTTGTGCCCAGGTATGACAATGGACTTTTCCTTATCATGGGCAATAATTGTTTCTGCCACTGGTGCTTGATTTACACAAACAACATCCTCTTCAATAACATCCTTATTAGCGTCAACTACACAAATATCCTGCTCATCCTGGTGCACTCCTCGATTTCTATGTCAGCATGTTCACTTGTGCTTACATCATCATAAGAGGCAGAACCATCAGTCATAAATAAAGGCCTATCCTATGGTGAAAGGCATATTGCCAATTTTATGTCTTTCTGCAGCTAACATTCCCTTTGATGTTTTTTCTTTACTACTGTAAAAGATTGGTTCTTGATTTTAGATGCCCTGTCTTAAGCCCTGTATGCCCTTGGGCATCGGCTTTAGTAGATGATGTAGATGGACTAGTATCATCATGGCTGCCGGCACTGGCAGCAGCTCCAGCACTAATATGTAGTTCCTGCGCTCCTCTCAACTGATAGTTCTCCATATCAACAAACACGAATGAAGTGGGTGGGGTACAGCACACACGTCAATTTGTACCAATTTTAAATATTACACTGCGGTATCAATGACCTACAGTGTCACAAGATGTTTTATGAATAAGAAAAGAATAACACACTGCACTGCCCCTTAGTGTCACAAGATTATTTATGAATAAGAATAACACACTGCGATACCACTTACAGTGATGTCATTATGTTTTATATATAATGCATGTTATTTAGCACTTTGTTGTGGTCTTGTAGTTGGCGTGTCAGGATTGAGGAAAGAAGTAAAAAGTTGAATATTAGACTGCACTACCACTTACAGTGTCACAAGATTTTTATGAGTAAAACACTGAGCTACACTTACAGTGTCACAATATTTTTTATGAATAAGAATAAAACACTGCGCTACGACTTATAGTGTCACAATACATGGACAATAAACTGCGGTCTGGCCGGCAGTGTCACCAAGCAATAATAGCGCAGCTAAATTGCTAACGCACACACACAAAATTTTTTTTATTTTTTTGACACTGGGGAAGAGCACCCCTGAATGAGGCAGCAGCCCCTTGATGAACAACACAGACAGTACCCCTTCTTTATGGACAACAAAGCAACCCTGCCGAGTGCGGACAGACCACCTGCAGAGTCACAAATATGTGGACGATAAACTGCGGCAATGTCACCGTACAATAATAGCACAGCTAACGCACACACACACAAAAAAAAGGACTTTTTTTTTTTTTACACTAGGGAAGAGCACCCCTAATTGACAGAGTACCCCCCCCCTGGACAACACAGCACCCCTTTATGGACTGCAGCCCTAGCCTGATGGACAGGACAACACAGCAGCAGCCACAGTTAATTGACAGGACAAGTGACACAGCAGCTGCAGCACACACTAAAGGAAGCCCCCCTTTATATAAAGCGGTCTAAGCCACTTTATGGACAACACAGCGAGAAGCCTTCAGCCCAAGACCCCGACTGGACACACACATTGAGTGACTGACTACACGTCTCCTAGCTTCTCTGTCTACAGCCGGAGTGAAAATGGCGCCGATCGCGGGGACCTCTATATAATCCAAAACCTGCGAGAATCCGACAGCGGGAGGATGACGCATTGTGCCTCGTTTTTGGATCTGAGTCAGGCAGGAAAACCCGAGCCGGACTCGGATCTCGCCTCGGAACATAGAGGCCCTGATTCAGAGCCAGACGCTCTGAAAGAGCGCTCGCTCTGAATCAGGGCATTTTTTTTTTTCAGAATGGCCTCCTGGCCGCTCGCATAGCTGTGGGCGACCACCCACAGCTATAGCGAGTGGCCATGATGATGGTGGCGATGGTCAAGACCATCGCGACCATCGCCGCCCCCAAATGACAGTCGTTCTCATGGGAACGCCTCCGTTTGGGCAGCCACCCCCCCGGCCCGCCCACCAAAGGGGGCGAGCTGTTACTCAGCATCGACAGCTCGTCCCCTTTGGTGCGAGACCCGGAGCGACAGAGTGCCCGTCGCTATCCGGGTCTCGCGCATGTGCACAACGGAGCATTCGCACTGGCCCACCATCGACCCGGTTGCGAGCGCACAGCGCTTGCGACCGGGTCTGAATCAGGCCCAGAGTTCGGGTGGGTCCGGTTCTTGGAGAACCGGACCCGCTCATCTCTAATTACAAGGGATTGGAGTTGTTTTTAAATTTTTTGGGGGCCCTATGTGAGCCCCATTGGGGTAAATTTATATGATGAGAATTTTTAGAAGTGGAGATGTTGCCCATAGCAACCATCAGATTCTAGCTATTATGTGCTAATTAAGGCCCTGATTCAGAGCCGGTCGCTATTTGCGCTCGCTCGTCCAGAAAATAGGGGTGGCTATTCAAATGAACCGTTCGCTGTTTGCAGTCTGTTCACGCCTCTAGGTCTGAACGAGCGAACAAAACTTGCGGTCGTTTTTTGGGAAACTACGCCCCCTGGCCGCTCGCATCCGACGTCATGTCCGCTATTTATTAGATTAATCGAGTACATCGAACAGGGAATGAACTGCTCGCTATTCTTGTGGTTGGTTTTTGCTACCACAATTTTTCGAGCAGTTCTGGCTAAAAAAAACCCAGTGACGTGGTCAATGACGCTGCTGTTTTAAATATGCACACCCATAAAACGCCCATTTTGACCTTTAAGCACGCCTGCGTTCTGATTTCCACTCCCCGTTTTCAAGCACCTTCCCCTGTTACCACCCACATACGCCTCATCCTGTCACTCAAATTAGCAGGCATTCGCTATTTTGCGAGCACATGAATTTCAGGCCACACTGACTGGTTCGCGCATGCGTATAACGATCTGTACGCATGCGCAGTTTGGCAAACATCGCTCGGAGCGAACGAGCTGCTGCTTACGAGTGGCTCTGAATGAGGGCCTAAATGTTAAGTAGAATCTGATTGGTTGCTATGGTCAACATCTCCATTTCAGAATCACCACACACAAATCCTTGCGCTGAACTATGAGGTCTGTATACTAATGGTGCATACACACTGGGCAATAAAGTGGACGACTGAACGATAACGATATCGTTATCGTTCAGTCGTCCACTTTATCGTCCATTTTTAACCCCAAAAAGATGAACGATAATGACGATGCGCGTTCCCGTGGGTCGTTCGTCATTATCGTTCATCGGGCTGACATGCAGGCCAACCTGACGATCTCGTCAGGTTGCTGCATGTCAGGGAATGGGGGAGAGAGCCTGGCGCTGAAGGATATCGTAAATGATATCGTTCAGCGGCTGTGCTCAATGTCATGAATGACATTGAGCACAGCCTGCCGGGGACAACACTACACGATATCGCTCAGGGAGCATATCGTGTAGTGTGTACCCACCATTAAGGGGGGCATCCACTACACGATTTTAGCAGACGATTGAACGATAACGACATTGTTATCGTTCAATCGTTTAAAAATCGTTTAGAAATCGTGCATTGTTTGGTCGTTAACGGTCAACGATGCGCGCTCCCGCTGGTCGTTTGATCGTCTCGTCAGTCGACCGAACATGCAGGTCAATTTCACTTGATCTATTAAAGATAGTTTGCAAATCGTTCAGACTGAAAGATAAAATTTCAAGGGAAAAAATCAAGGGAAAATCGTTTAGAGATTGGACAGGGAGTAGATCATCTAGTGGATGTGCCCCTTTAGACTTGGATGGAGATAAAGTGAACAGAGATAAAGTTCCAGACAATCAGCTCGTAACTGCCATGTCACAGGCTGTGTTTGAAAAATGACAGAAGCTGGTTAGTTGGTACTTTATCTCCTTTCACTCCATCTAAGGCTTAGTAAATAGACCCCTATATATCTATGCACATGGTTGGTATACGGTATGCTGTGTTATTATGTCAAAACTGCATACACAAGTCCAGTATAATAATATAATGCATGTTGTCTATGACTTTGAAATGGGGCCATAAAATGAGGGGGGATGAGACATGAAGAGCTGTGCAATTTAAAATATCAGGCTTACCGAGTCCATTGGGCTGTAATTATGTTATTTCTGGCCTTTTACCCCAACCCCTCCTTCCCATCCCCATCCCCTCCCCAGACTTAATCAGATCTTTTTTTTTATTATTATTATTATTATTATTATTATTATTATCATTTATTTATATGGCGCCACAAGTGTTCCGCAGCGCCTTACAAAGTACATAAATAGGTGACCACTGACTTACAGAACAATACAATACACTACAGGACAAGGACATGGATAATATAAAAGATACATTAGCGACCATAACACCCACATAAGCAACCAAGTGTTAGGTGCCCTAGTGGTGAGTAAAAAGTAGATGAAAGTAAATTAGGGTGAAGCAAAAGAGGGTAGAGGGCTCAATGTTTAATTAAGCCTAATCTCCTAATCTTGACACTGTCTATAAATATGTCATTCACATGTGATGGTATCTGTAAACAAGCTTTGTAAAATTTATTTAAAAAAATAAATTATTGGCAACTAAATAGCGGCAAAGCTAATGATGAAACAATAGAGAATTACAACAGAAAAATGTATTGTAAATAAAGCTCAGATCACAGTAACATTACGCTGCATTGTTGTGACAAAGGACAAGAATCAGTGTGACAGGTAGCAACAGCAAGACATCAACGTTGAAACCGCACATAATTGTACAGCTATATCAATAATAAACCACTGGTTCTGAGCTCCAGTCCTCAACCCCCCCCCCCCCTCCAATATCTCTTCAAACAGTCCAGGTTTTCTGGATATCCAGATTTATGCACACGTGATTGAATAAAAATGAGGCTACTGCTCTGCCTCTGACCAACATCCTGCAGATGGAGCTGATCCAGCGGTCACTAGAACCCAGCACAGCTCAGTCAGGAGCACTCTGAACTCTGACTTGCCCTACTGAGCATGCGCGGCGCCTCAGTGCGTTTTTACTCCACATCGTCCATGCCACAGCGGGCCGCCGGCACTCCCGCTGGACCACCAGGGAATTAAAATAAATGTTAAAAAAATGATCATAAAAAAAGAACTGCATTACGATTGGCTGGCTTTTGGCTGAGAGGAGCAGACGGCAGAGAAGAGACAGGTAAGCAGAAAAACCCTGCTCTTGTCTGAAAGGGGTCTACCTGGGAATTTCCCAGGTAGACACTGCAGTGTGAAAGGGGGGTCTCGAACAAATACCCGGGAATTTGCACAGGAGAAATTCCCGGGTCTGAGCAGGAAATTTCCCGGGTTGTATGTCTGAAAGGGGTATTAGTGAAGCCAGTGATACACAGTGTAGCCTGCCTCTGAATGAGCTGTCGTTGTTTGTTAAGAACTGCTTCTGATGAAGGTGATTAACCCACCCAGTGGGCTGTCACAGTCATGTAATCTTTAGTTTGCCCACTACTGCTTGTCCGCATATCTGTGATTAAGTGGACAGTGGGTACAATGGCATTGTGTAGGCAAATAATTAGGTTTTTTTTAACGCCCTGGTACAGCTGAGGAATGACTTTTCGGGTAAGATGGAACCGAGATGGAATTTGGTACCAGGGACATTAGACCTCAATTACCTGTGTAAAACCCACTGCATTAATGGTGGATATTGGATGCAGATCTAATACTATCATAGCCGTTATGGCGTCAGTGATCCGCTGTGAGACTGGGTGAGAGCTGTAATACTTGGTTGCTCTTTCAAAGGATTGTTTAACAATCAATTGTTTTGTTAAACTGTTACTAGTAGTCTTCTTGGTACACTTCTGGGATGAAAATCCACCCCCAGCAGCAGCAGCAGGCCTAGTGCTCAAGGATTCTTCTGAACAATCCTGGAAAGGGGAGGAGTTACCTAGCCTTAACAAATTGGATGCAGAGCTACCTCCGATCATTACTGAGGATATTGAGGATGAAGGTGTTGGCAATGGAGATTGCAAGTGCTGGGATCTAGTTGAGAAAGGGAGCTAGCTGATGCTGGACTGCTTGTTGTTATTTTTTTAGCACCAGTTTCTGATGTTATTGAAAACTTGTCAGGATCTTGCTGCAAATTATGTAATGGGATGAAGGTTCTTAGATGCTTAACGTCCCTAATGCTACTTACTGTGCTTCCACAAAGGCTACAGATGGCTTGGCAAATGTTGTCAGGATTTGGGTAAAAATAAGTGTACACATAAGAGGTGGATTTGATGGTCCTATGCCTAGGCATGACAATGGCCTTCTTATCATGGCCAAAAGGTGCTACCACTGGTGCCTGACTTACACAAACAATATACTCATCCTCAACATCCTCATTAGCGCTGGCGTCAGCTATACAAATATCCCCCTCATTTTCTTGCACTTCATTGGTGGAATCTTCAATTTCTATGTCATCAGCTATACCTGTACTGCTCATCCCCACATTTGCAGAGGGAGCCGATTTGGTGGACGGCAGCTTCTCTGCGAGTACAACAGTATCAGAAAAGTCAGGCTCACACATAAAACTTGTGGACACACTTAGACTCTCCTCAGGGATTTGTGAAATTTCTGTTTCTGAATGCACAGTTTGTTCTACTGCCTTAGTGGTTTTAATTTTTTTACACCTTTTCTAGACTCTGAGTGAAAAGGTCTTGCATTGTCATGAGAGGTAAAAGAGGATGCTTCACTGACAGTTGCAGAACCACCACTCAAAAATAAAGGCCAAGGCCCAGGAACGTATCTATAATGGGAGCAGGGTGTGCGGTGCACACCGCACACCCTGGTGACATGCGTCATCATGACTGATAGCAGTAACTGTAGCACTAGTATTTGCTTGCTCTTCTCTAAACTGATCATTATACATTTTTCAACTCACAGACCACTGTGTGAAGTCAAACCGCTTTTATGCACACCCTCTGGGGTCATACAGCGTACAGCCTCAGCAGCACAGCCCCTTAGAGATGGACACAGTCCCATCAGCCCAGCCCCTTAGAGATAAGACACAGCCCCAGCAGCACAGCCCCTTAGAGATGGACGCAGCCCAAGGAGCACAGACCCTTACAGATGGACACTGCCCCAGCAGCACAGACCCTTAAAAATGGACAAAGCCCCACTTGAACAACGCAGAGCACAGCATGCAGAAGTGTGACTGAACTGGAGTGAATGGCGCCGAGTCCCGGCTGCGGCTCCTTATATGGAATCCAAAACCCGCGAGAATCCGACTCCAGGAGGATGATGTTCGGCCTCGATCTGACAACTGAGCCTGATGGAAAACCTTGAGCCAGGACTCTGATGCTGCTCAGATTAAGAAGTTTGGAGCGGCCCGGATTCAAGGTAATCCGGACCACTCATCTCTACTATGAATAGACCCCATGGTCACTGTATGGGATGTAGCTATGCGACCGACGGCCGCAAGGCACATGTTAGGGTTAGGCACCACTAAGGGAGAGTTGGGGTTGGGGGGGGTGACAGGGACGGTTAGCATACTTACCTCCCTCTGTCGGGATTTTCATCCTGCCGAGCCACCGCTGTCGGGATTGGAACTGGCTAAACAGCCGCCGGCCATTCCCACTCTACACAGCTGATTCTCATCTCCAGTCCTCAAGTACCCCTAACTGGTCATGTTTTCAGGAAGTCTTTATGTGGAAACAGGTGGGACAATTAATGACTCAGCAAAATAGATTAACTTACATGTGCATGATTAAAGAAATCCAGAAGACATGACCTTTTGGTTGCACTTGAGGACTGGAGTTGAGAACCACTGCCTTAGTAAGAGTTATTACAGGAGTTAGAGGACAGAATTTGGGAAACACTGATTTACAAATTCTCCACACAATGACCTCCCCGAGCTCCCTGTCGAATTCTGTTGTTTTCTTTTAAATGATCCACAGGGAACACTTGTTAAAAGATAATTTTACCCTGCCGGTCCTCTTTCTGGTTTGATTTATAAGAGTTTAACTGCTAATGCTGTAGAGTTCATTTGTAATTGACCCTTCTCATTCATAGACATTATGATATAATGACCCCCACCAATGCCTTTGTATATCTATGAGGGAGAATCAGCAGTGCATTACACTTACCGAAGGATTGCAGTTAATTACACCAATAGATGTTCCCTAACAAATGCAATTCAAGTTAATAGATCTTAAAATGTTATGTTCCTATACTACTATTATCTGTGATATTGACTGACTCCACTTTGCTTCTGTAAATCCATCCAATAAAAATATAAATTTCAAAAGGATGGCTTAGAGCAGATATGTCCGTTTGGTGCTTACAGTTTCTGAGCTCCTGTTGTGCGTGATGTACCCTGCCTATAAGCATAGAATGTATAAAACATGGACAGTGTTGTTTGGGCCTGTCAATTTTCTGTTTATTATCATTCTCACTTGTAGCTTCCTCTTATTTTATCCCCAGCATCTCCTGGCCTCCCCTATATCTTCCCTGGTCCGTCTCCATGAGGCCATGGCTCTTTTCCCGGTGTGTTATCTCCCTATTTAAAAAATAGAGGGGGGGCACCAATACTCATTCTGGCACAGGGCACCAAAAAGTCTAGTTACGGCTCTGGTTGGGCGCACTGCCACTTGTAGCTGAACGAGCATAACTGGGTGGCATTATGGCTTTCACATGTAGGCTAAGTTTAGTGGGGTGCCTTGAGAGTGTGTGGACAGAACTACAGGCTATGTACAGTTTTGCGTACACTGAGATCCATCGTTTTTCAAATGGATATCTCTCACCAAAGATAGAGCTGGTGTAAGTGCACACTGATAATGACGAGGCTTATGTAACCAAGTGCATGAGGGGCGGTGCAGTCGCATACAGCTTGACATGCGCACAATGCAGGCCACCTTGACTTCAACTCTGGCTCAGGGCCTAATTCAGAGCCGCTCGTAAGCGGCCGCTCGTTCGCTCCGAGCGATGTTCGCACAACTGCGCATGTGTATGGGTTGTAATACGCATGCGCGAACCAGTCATTGCGGTCGGAAATTGTGTGCTCGCAAAATAGCGAATGCCTGCTAATTTGAGTGACAGAATGAGGTGTTTGTGGGTGGTAACAGGGGAAGGTGCTTGAAAACGGGGAGTGGAGATCCGAACGCAGGCGTGCCAAACGGTCAAAACGGGCGTTTTAAGGGTGTGCATAATTAACAAAGCAGCGTCATCGACCACGTCACTTGGTTGTCTTTTAGCCTGAACTGCTCACATGATTGCGGTAGGAAAATCCTACCACAAGCACTGCGAGCAGTTCATACGCCTTTCGATGTACTCGATTAATCTAATAAATAGCGGAGATGACGTAGGATGCGAGCGGCCAGGGGGCGTTTTTTTAAAAATAGCGAACGCATGTTTTGTTCGCTCGTTCAGACATAGAGGCGTCAACAGACCGCAAAGAGCGAGCGCTCTATTTAAATATCCGGCCCCTTTTTCTGAATGAGCGAGCGCAAATAGCGTCCGGCTCTGAATCAGGCCCTCAGTTCCATTATCACTGAAAGTGTTTGTATTTGTGTTATGTGTATGGTATGCTGACAGACAGAGAGACATGGGGGGCTCAGACATATACACATACATAGTTACATACATATCAGGACAGCACAGATAGAGGTGTCACACCTATAAATTTGCCACATGTTATAAAGACGTTCCCTCATGCACTGATTAATGATTAATGAGCGGTTCAGTTTTACATGATTATGTTCAGATCTCAGAAACAGCATGTTTTGGATAGCCAATAAAATAAATACAAATTAATCCGAACTTGCGCTAATTTGGTGAAAAGAAATAAGTCAAAACCGAACTGCTCATCTCTACTGATTAATCTGAACCATGAATTTGGCAAAAATGAGCTGCATTTAATTTTACAGTAGATGTTATAGAAAAAGATGGTGCTAAAGAGATATCCACCTCTCTGTACATTGGTGCATGTCTAGGGTGCAGAGACATCTTCCTAGAGCCGCAGATTGGCATGCATCCTACAGTACATTGGGTGAATCCTCTGCTTCAAAACTACATAAATGGCTCCACATGTACATGTGTAGCTGACATGTACACTTCACCTCATCTCCTATCAATTCTGAGCTGTGCACATGGAGTCAGTTAGGATTGCCGTTTTTGCTTCCCATTCTATTCAGTCATAATCATTTTCAAGCTGTAACCCATAGCAACCAATCACATAGGAGCTGCAATCGCTGAAGTGTAAAGTAGACAAGTACAAGCTAATATATGATTAGTTGCCCTAGATTACAGAATGGAAATGATAGATAACTCATTTGCTGCAGATTTAAATTATGTAAACCCAAACAGTTGTCATAAATAGAGCTTTTATCTCATTTTGTTATATTCGTAGTATAGCAGTGCAGAGAGCATATGCTGCTCCCAGGACCTTTGCAGCGATACACTAAGGCAGCTGTGCAGGTGGATGATCCTGATGACTCTCAATCAGATCTCAAAGGGTTGGGAAGCTGCCACCTGCAGTGCAGCCAGACATTGTAATTATAACTCATGTGCTGGAGCAGAAGGTCTGCCTATTAAGCTGTCAGATCTCAAAGCAAAGGAAAGCAGAGGTTTCCATGATGACAAGACCCGCACATCTAGTAGGCATGCTGCCTCCATGCAGCTTAAGTGCACAGAGAGATGATGTGAAACATTAATAATGACTTGTACACACAGGCGTTAATTTAAGTGTTCTGAAAGCCTATAAATAATGTTTTGATAGTAATAGTTCAACAGATAATATAAGGGAGCTCTAACATATAATGGACTATGGGCCTGATTCAGAGCCGCTTGCAAGCGCACAACTCACTACAAGACGGGGCGGCTGTCGATGGTGAGTGACAGCTCGCCACGTTTTGTAGGCGGGGAGGGGGGGTGGCAACACAAACGCAGGCGTTCCCTTGGCGTTTGTGGGAGGCCCTACTGACATCATTACTGATGTCAGTAGTGGACTTCCTGCTCTATTAGAGCAGCACTTGGGAAGTCCACTTGGCCTTGCGGTAGCCGAGACCCTACCACAGGGTCTCGTCGCAAGGCCGATGGTCGCGATAACCGCGACGGCCTCCCTGCCGGTCGCACAAGCTGTGGGATATCTCCAGCTTAGCGAGCAGCCAGAGTGAAAAAAATAACAAAACCGTCAGCGAGCGGGTCTGAATCAGGCCCTATGTACCGATTATTATGTTCATCGTACATGCCTAGTCTCTTGATTTGGCCGGGAGCCTCCTGAAAATCTAGATAGTAGGCATGCCTCCCAGCCCCTCCAGTCCCCCCCGCAATGCAGCTACAAACACCTGCAGCGGGGGGCTAATGGCGCGATTTGCACTGAATCGCGTAATCATGACCCCCCACCCCCTGCTTCACAATGGCGAAAATCTCAGCATTGTGTAGCGGGGCGGGGCCACAATGACACAATCACGTGGCCACGCCCCCAGTTCTGCCCCTAAGTGACATGTAATGCGCCCCTCTATGCCGGCCCCGTCCCCCTGCTAAGCCGACCTGGCTGCTCCCTCCCGGAGGGGGCAGCCGGTATGTCGGCATGTATGAAGTACATGGGGCCCTATTTATCATTGGTGGCAGTAGAGAACCCCTGAAAATTATCATTATTCAATGCCTCATATCAAGGCAATAAAGAATGAATTTTCAAACGCTATGAATCTATGAATCTGCTCTTGCCAGCACGGTGACTTCGAAAAGAGCTTGTCCCAGCAAAGAGTACTGATGTCCATCCACTAGGCCAGGCCTGGCCAACCTGTGGCTCTCCAGCTGTTGTGAAACTACAAGTCCTAGCATGCATTGCAACAGTTTTAGCATTCCCTAGTAGCAAAACTGTAGCAGGGCATGCTAGGACTTGTAGTTTCACAACAGCTGGAGAGCCACAAGTTGGCCAGGCCTGCACTAAGGGATTAAACCTAGCGATAACGACCGTCGTTATGGTTCAATTGCTTGGTAATCGCCCGCAAATCATGCAGTTTAATGTCTAATACGAACAGCGATGCACGCTCCCGCTGGTCGTATTGGACATTTATCATCGGGCAAACATGCTGGTCAACCTGACGATAACGTCAGGTTCAGCATGTTACCAGATGATCGATGAACCTGCACTGAACGACTGCTTGTTCAGTGTAGGCACATCACAGACATAGAAACGACAGCATGATTACAATGTCGTAATCGTGCTGTCGTTTCTATGTCGTGTAGTGAATGGGTAGCATAAATGGTAAAATGATAGCATAAGACTAGGCTGATCGCACTCCTGCATGTATTAGCTACCACCGAGAGATCCAAAGATCAATCCCCATAAAATAAATATATTGTAGACAGACTATAACGCCTGATAAATTGGTAATAACAAAATAAATTTGCACAGAAATATGAGCGCTCAGAAATACAGCTAAGCACCAATGTCTATATAGAAACAACACCAGTGTGTGCCACTCAGTATAAGCTGATAACAATAATCACCATATATAGGGCCTGATTCACTACAGTACGCAAAATTGCGTACACACGCAGTTCAACTGCGATAGTATGCTAATCCATTGCGATCGCAATGCAAACTCAGCACTACATAAGGACGCCCCCTTTACATTGCAAACATTCGTAATACTTAGCAGTGCGTCTGCATGCCGTTTCAGGGGCGTGCATAAATTAGGCCTCATAGCGTGCGTGGCTGTTCGCAATTTCTGAGTAAGGTCAGGGCTTGTGCAAGTGTGCGTATGGGTCCGATGGTACTCCATTGTACTGATGGTTTCGCTATTCTGCTAAGTATTACGGAATGTATGTAAGGTAAAGTGGGCGTCCTTATGTAGTGCTGAGTTTGCATCGGGATGGCAATGGATTAGCATACTATCGCGGTTGAACTGCATGCGTACGCAGTATTTCGTGATCCCTAGTGAACCAGGCCCACAGTGTTATGTTGTCCTATGAAGTAGCTCTTTATTGTAAAGAACGGTTCTCCTTTGGATTTGCCAGGTCCTAAAAACAAGTGTTTCCTCTCCCAAATGCACTTGATAGTAGCAGAGGTAGAGGAAGACACTCAGGAAACATAGAACATAGGGCCTGATTCACTACAGATCGCTATTCTGCATATACGCACGGAACTGTGTTGCTAATATCAGCGGTGTTATGTATATGTTTGCATTTGCATTGCGATCGCAACATGACATAAAGACGCCCACTTCCTCTTACATCCGTATACTTTGACAACATAGCGAAACAATCGGTAACATCGACTAACATCGGACCCATACGCACAGTTATGGCAGGTCAGACCTCACTCAAGAATTGCTAACTTCTGTGCACGCTATGAGACCACAGGTGGCGTCCGATTTTGCAGTGGATAATTTATTCACGCCCATGCAACGGCATTGAAATGCACAGGCACGTCTCCGTTTGCCTGACCACCCCCCGTCACCATCCACAAACGGCACTTCCTATCTGCGTAGTCTCTGCTTACGCAGTTCTGAATGCAGTGTCTGGCTTGCGCACGCGCACTGCGTTGCATACGCAGTACAAATTAATCGCCCAATTAGTGTGTATAAGCCACTGCGTTCCTTAATGAACCAGGAGAAGACAGGGAGGAGGGTGCATGTAGCAGCAAGTTAGGATGAGAGCTGAAAAGCATTGATGAAGAGTCCATTTGAAGGATTGTAGAGAGGTGGAGTGTGATGGGGTGTCTTGAGAGTCCGTTTGAAGGATTGTAGAGAGGTGGAGTGTGATGGGGAGAGGGAGAGAGTTCCAAAGTTGGGGAGCAGCACGGGCAAAGTCTTGGAGAGGGGAGTGGGAGGAAGTAATCAGATGGCAGGAGAGGCGGCGTGCATTTGTTGAACGAAGAGGGCAAACAGGAGAGTGAAGGGAGATGAGGTCAGAGATGTAAATGGGAGAGGAGTGTGTGAGGGCTTTGTAAGCGAGTATGAGAACCTTGAATTGGGTTCTGAAGGGGAAGGGGAGTCAGTGGAGGGCTTGTAAGAGAGGGGAGGCAAATGTAGAGCGTTTGGAGAGAAAGATGAGTCGAGCGGCAGCATTGAGGACAGACTGGAGAGGAGAGAGATGGGAGTTGGGGAGGCCAGATAGGAGGAGGTTATAGTAATCCAATCTGGAGATGACCAGTGAGTGTATTAGAGTCTTAGTAGCATCCTGGGTGAGATAGGGTCTGATCCTGGAAATATTTTTGAGATGGAAATGGGAGGACTGTGACAGGTTCTGGATATGTGGTTTGAAGGAGAGGGATGAGTCCAGGGTAACTCCAAGATAGCACACTTTAGAGCTAGAGGAGATAGTTGTGCCATCAATTGATAAAGAAATAGTGGGAAGTGAGGTTATGTGGGAGGGTGGGAAAATGATAATTTCAGTCTTAGACATATTAAGTTTAAGAAATTGCTGGGACATCCAGGAAGAGTTAGCAGAGAGACAGTTGGAGATACAAGTGAGGAGAGAAGGAGATATTTCAGGGGAGGAAAGGTAGATCTGAGTATCATCAGTTAAAGATGATAATGGAGGTCAAAGCAGCTGATGAATTCACCTAGAGAGGTCGTATAGAGGGAGAAAAGGATTGGTCCAAGAACAGAACCTTGGGGAACACCTACTGTGAGAGGATGTGGGGGGGGAGGAAGATAAGCCATGAGAGGAGACAGCGAAGGATCAGTCAGAGAGGTAGGAGGACAGCCAGGTGAGAGAGGTGTCACGTAGACCAAGGGAGTGAAGGATTTGCAGCAGAAGAGGGTGGTCCACAGTGTTAAAAGCAGCAGAAAGGTCAAGGAGAATGAGCAGAGAGTAGTGGCCTTTGGCAGCAAGGAGGTTGTTGCTGACTTTAGTGAGAGCAGTTTCAGTGGAGTGGAGAGAACGGAAGCCAGACTGAAAGGGTCAAGAAAGAAAGGTGGTAAGGCGGTTGTAAACAATACGCTCAAGGAGCTTGGATGTATAAGGGAGGAGAGAGATGGGTCGGTAGTTAGCGAGAGTGTTAGGAATCGGATCAAGGGTATGTTTTTTGAGAATGTGGGAGACAAGGGCATGTTTGAATGAAGAAGGAACAATGCCAGAAGAGACGGAGAGATTGAGGAGGTGGGCAAGATGGGAACAGGCACAAGGAGAGAGGTAGCGGAGGAGACGTGAAGGGATAGGGTCAAGGGGGGAGGTTTAAGGTGACGTATGGAGTAAGTTTTAGATGTAAAGTAGATAGCAAAGACAAGGGCAGAGAGCAAGGCGGGAAGGCGAGGAGGGGTGGGCAGAAGAGGGAGTTTAGGGTGGTGAAAAGACACTGGGGATTTGAGGACTGGAAGGAGATGAGGTGCTTGAAATATGACTGTTTAGAGAGGGAAAAGGCAGCACTGTATGATGAGAGCATAAATTTGAAATGGAGAAAATCCTGCCTTAGAGCATGATCTTCTCTACTGTCGCTCAGCTGTTCGTGAACACTTTTGCAGGTATCTGATGCATTTGGAATGCCAGGGTTGTGGTGTGGATCTGTGAGGGTGAGTAGTGCTCGCCGGAGCAACAGATTCCAGAGCAAAAGTAAGGGAAGCAGCTTGTTCAGGGCAACAGAGAGAGAGAGAGAGCAAAGGGGAGAGAAGTGAGTCAAGTATGGAAGAAAAAGAAACTGTGTCGATGGCCTCAATGTTACCCCTAGTGATAGTGGCCTTAGGAGGTAGAGGAGGGGAAGGAGAGAGGGATAAGTTAAAAGAGAGAAGGTGATGGTCAGAGAGGGGAAATGGGGAATTGGAATAGTCAGAAATATCACAGCGGTGAGTGAAGACCAGATCAAGCGAATACCCACTCACATGGGAGGGTGAGGAGGTCCATTGGGAGAGGCCAAATGAGGATGTGAGGGTAAGGAGTTTGGAAGCAGAGGATTCAGTGGGGATATCAATTGGAATATTGAAGTCACCTAGGATAATGGAGGGAAGGTCTGAAGAGAGAAAATGAGGGAGCCAGGAAGCAAAGATGTCAAGGAATTTGGAGGGAGGGCCAGGGGGACAGTGAATGATAGCTACTCACAGGTGTACTGTTTGTTTGTTCATGCATATAGCATGAACCTCAAATGCAGAAATGTAAGGGATGATTCAGGGGGTATAAGTTGGTAGGTGTAACCAGGATATAGAAGGACCCAACACCACCACCATGGCGACCCCCGGGCCGAGGGGTTGTGAGAAAAGGTGAGGCCCCCAGAGGAGAGAGTTGCAGCAGAAGTGGTGTCAGAGGGTGATATCCAGGTTTCAGTAATGGCAAGGAGATGCAAGTTGTTGGAGATGAAAAGGTCATGGGTGGGAACCAGTTTATTACAGATCGATCTGGCATTCCAGAGGGCACAGCATAAAGGGACAGTATTTGTGAGAGAGATGTAAATGAGATTATCAGGATTACTGTAATGAGTATGTGAGAGTAATTTTGGGGACCAAGAGGAAAAGAATGGAGAGATTGTGCGGGCACCAGTGCTGGGAAGGGAACCTTTAGGCGCTGAGTAGGGAGGGGGTTTAACGAGATGCGGATGGAGGTGGTATGAGGCGGCACGGAGAGGAGGGTTGGAGGAGGGATTAGCAGTGGAGTAGTAGGACAATGGTGGGGTAGAAGAGAATGCAAGTGTAATAGTGGGAGAGAGTGAGGAAAGTAGACAGAGGAGGGGAGATAAGGGAAGAAGGAGTAGGTGAAGGAGGCAAGGGGGAGAGGATAAAGATGGAAGAGGGGTGCATAGCAGAGGATTAGGTAGACACTGAATGAGGGGGGAAGTGGAAGAAAACATGGTCATGGTGAGGCAGAGGTGAATATGAGGAGGAAACCTGGAAGAAGGAATAAAGTATGAATGTGAGTGAGTAGAGGAGATTTGCAGAAAAGCAAGTGAGAATACAATGGAGAAAAGAAGTCTGCACAATTACAAAAGTTTTTATTGAGGGGAGTAAAAGTGGAGATTTAATGGGTGGAGAAAATGAATGTTAAAGTAGACTGTGTTAGAAGATAGATTACATGTGGCAAGGCATTGGACTAAGCCAATAAGACATTATAAATTAAAGGAAAACTGACATTGCCACAGAATACAGTAATTTTAGAGGTATTTGTGTAATCAGAGAGCTAGCACAAAGATTAGCAAGTATAATGTTGAGTACTTATAATGAGCAAGCAGAGGGCCTGATTCAGAGCTGAACGCTCTGACCAGAGCGCTCGCTCTGAATCAGGGCCCTCCTACCTGTTTTTGGAGCGTCCTCATGGACGCTCGCATAGCTGTGGGTTACCACCCACAGATTATGCGAGCGTCCATGATGATGGTCGCGATGGTCAAAGACCATCGCGACCATCGGGCTTGCGACGAGACCCTGCGGTAGGGTCTCGCTGCCGCAAGCCCAGGAGTGATTTTGGCTCTATCAGAGCCAAAGTCACTCCCACTGACATCATTACTGATGTCAGTGGGGCCGGACTCAGACGGTAGGCGTTCCCATGGGAACGCCTCCGTCTGGCCGCCACGCCCACCAAAGGGGGCGTGCTGTCAGTCACCATCGACAGCACGCCCCCTTTGGTGCGAGACCCCGAGCGACGTATTTCTTGTCGTTTGCCGGGTCTCACGCATGCGCACGACGGAGCTCCCTCCGTCGTGCGCATGCGCATTCGACAAACATCGACTCGCTTGCGAGCAAACTTCCCTCGCGAGCGGGTCTGAATGACCCCCAGAGTCCAGTGATTAAAGTCCTGGTAATGCTGACATCCAGTGCTTGTATTGATTACATTTCTTGTGGATACTTTGTCTAAATGTTGTTGAGACTTCTGGTGGAGTTTAAGTATTATCCTTCTGTTTGACTTCAGTTTAACGGTGGTATAACGGCTAAGTTATGTTTAAATGGCACTTTTAATTTTGCACTTATATATATAGCACTATAGCCAGGCTTCTACAGCAATATAGAAGCTCTTAAATAATGAGAACTAGCATGTGTATGCAATGACTACAAACAACCCCAAACCCCACCCACTAGATGGCTAGCAATAAATTAAATTAAACAAACAAGCAATAAATACCACAAAGCTAAGAACTGGATCTATACATCTATAAACTAAAGAAAGAAAATAAAAAAACAAATGCTTGAGATATCTGGCAAGAATGCCTGGTATGGATTTACCTAATAATCAATAGATGTATATTATTGTATATTGTATAAGCAATGTATATTATTATTGTCCTCATCCTGTATGGTATTGTACTGTAAGTCACTGGTCAACCTATTTGTTTATGTACTTTGTAAGGCACTGCAGAACACTTGTGGTGCCATATAAATAAATGATAATAATAATAACAATAATAATAGATAGATGGATGTAGAAACTCCCCAGAGAGTGAGAGACTGTAGATAGATAGATAGATAGATAGATAGATAGATAGATAGATAGATAGATAGAGAAACCCACCAGAGAGTGAGACACTGTAGATAGATAAATGTAGAAACCCCCAGAGAGTGATAGAGAGAGACTGTAGATAGATCATATACAAAACCAAAACTTACTTCATATGTAGGATACCAGCTATTGATCCTCCTGAGTGGGATCTCTGGAATCCCTGAGTCAGGTCTCTCCCGCAAGCTGCATGCTCCCACCTCTGAGCTACATGCCATCCCTCAATCACCTTAGCTTTCAGTTTGTGGTCAGCATTGCAGGGCTGACTTCTGGCAGGTGGGACAGCACAAATGGAGATGGGAGCATCTAGTGGCACCTGGCAGTACTGCATTCAGCAGTGACACTGACAGCAGCTCTCTATTTTGCGCCCAGCTGGCTCATAGGAGACATTGTCTGGTCAGAGCTGTAGAAAGAGTGTCTGCCAGCCAGTCCTGTCAGGAGGCTTTCTGGATACTCATAAACCCACCTTACATGCACTACTGTAGAGCATATTCTAAGGTCAATATTAAGTACTTCCAGTGGCGTAACTAGGGCAGGGCCGCCTGGGCTCGTGCCTTGGGCGCCGGCCATGGTACAGGCCCACCCTAGTCCCTAGTCACTCAGTGTAGTGCAGACCACAGTGAGTGGGGTCCATACTAAACAGTTACACACACATCGCTGCCGCTGCTGCGGCGATGTGTGTGTTTCAGCAGCCAATGAGAGTCAGACAGACTCTCATTGGCTGCTGCGTCCACTGCCAGAGCTGGAGCTCACTCATGATCTCCGCCTTCCGCCTCCTGCAGTGGGCAATGGGAGAGATCTCTCCCATTCCATCCACAGATGGAACTGATTATTTCACCTGCGGTTCTGTGAGGAGACCTGGAAAACATGCACTGTTTGGGGTCCTGAGGACAGAGTTTGAGAAACTGTGATCTAGACCATACTAGCCTACCTTGTCATTTCTCTTCCCGGGAGAAGCCCGGGTAAGAGAATCAGGAGGGTGACTATGGGGGTGGGGCCTGGTGATTTGCATTATTAAGTGATATGCAATAGCAAAGTCAAGTTGAAGCTCTGTAGTTATTTATTAACATTTACTTATATAGCACCAGCATATTCTATTTCTCTATACAATCTGTATAGATTGCTGTGTAGGAATGTTACACGTGACAGTGCCTGGCTCAGCAACGTGTTTTTATATACAATATTTTAAAAAGCTTAGGCAAACAAGGTATACCAGCTCCAGGAGCAACCAGCCAGATTAACGAGCCGTGATGATGTGCAGTACTAAAAAGCCACGCCCAGGTTTGCGTCTCAAGCCTCACTCTGGAAACATTTCCAGCAACTGAGGGGCGGGATTTCTGAACACCTTCCCGAGAAGGTGTTATTGTCGCCTTCTGATTCGCCCATCGAGGAGGGGAGAAACCCCACGTGAATGACGAATCTCTGCGCCCATTGGCTGTTTGTCGGCCTCTCTCTAGCAGCTGATTGGCTGTGACGTTCTCTCGCTGTTTTCCCCCCAGGAGGAGTGCTGCTGGATCTGGGAGCAGAGGGCCCGAGAGACAGAGACGAGTCCCGGCGTAGAGAGCAGCAGACCATCCCCGGAACGGAGGTGTGTTTGCCCCGGCTGTCCGTGGGGCAAAGTGTGCACGGTGCTGTCTCCCGACAACAGGGAGGGGGCGACTGCATGTGCCGGCGGTATGTCTGTGTGTACGGGGGAGACTCCTATGTGGCTGCGGTGCTGCAAGTACCCTGCAGATTAGTGCTGTTAGCGGCGTCCTGTGGCTGATCCAGGAGCTGTGATGCTGCCTGTGCCATGGTCCTGGCTGTGACTTGCTAATGGGGGATTATCTGCCCTGAGCACCCCACTCAGGATTTTGTGTCTCCCCCCCCCCTTCAGACCTTGCTGGAGATGACTTGTTGCTGGTACTGTTTACATGAATATTGAGTTTTTAGCTGTGCATTATATTTATCAGTGCACAGTGACCTTGCGTACCGCTGTCTCATGTAGCGCTGATTCCCTACAATGCATGTAAGCGTTCACGATTGAATCATCCAATGGGAACGCTCATGTGCGCTGTACCGCTCAGCCACGCGCTTTCTTCGCTGCATGACGTGTTCCCAATTGTAAAGCGCAACGGAATATGCTGGTGCAATATTAGTAAATGGTAATAATTTTTCTTACTGGCTTGGTCCCTTGCCATCCAGTTGGCACTGAGGGGTCTATTTACTAAGCAGTGTTAGGAGACAGTGAAAAGTGATAAGGTGCCAGCCAATCAGCTCAAACTGTTATCTCACAGGCTGTGTTTGAAAAATGACAGTTGGGAGCTGATTGGCTGGCACCTTATCACTTTCTTATCACTTTTCACTCTGTCTCCTAACACTGCTTAGTAAATAGACCCCTGAGTTACAGCAGTGTCTATATTGACCCTGTGTAGAGCGGATTTACATGAAGCTCCATCACCTATGTGAGGTAGCTGCTTGTGTCTGATAAGTACCAAATCAGAAGCGCAGCCCCCAAGCTTTGAGACATAAGAGAGCCTGAAGACCCTGAATCTAAGGTGTACCCTGGTGCTCTGTGATGATGGGTCTTTGGCTTTTGTGGGTTAAAGAGAAATGGTGCTTATTTGCACAGCATGCTTTTACACTCTCCTGGGTGATTGGAGCATACTTCTATGGCTTCTGTAAAAAACAATAATAATAAAAAAAAAATAATATATATATAAATATATATAGGACCCGTGATGTTCTTGAGGTTGTGGTTATGCACTACAGCGCTGTCTAGAACTAAGGCTTCCCTGTATTGGATCATGGTAGATTTTTCCATCACCAAGGAACTCCTCACAGCTAAGCGGGGTTGCCCTGTATGTAGATCAGGCTCTCACTTGGAAGTCACTACTGTGGCTTGCTGGTACTCTGCCTGGTTTGTTGGCATGTGGTTAAATCAGAACAATAAATTACTTTTTTATGATATGAACAATATTTGTGTTGCACCTGGAAAATGAAATGCCAGTAAGGGTGAATATAAGTTTACATTCGAAACTTTCTAAGGGTTTTGTCACCGGATGTTTATTGTGAACTTGTGGTGTTTCATTACATAGCACATATGACAGATATAAGTACAATGTGGAAAGATGTTGTTTTTATATATGTAAATAGGATATGCGTTAGTGCAACACAATTATTGTTCATATCTGTATTTAGAAGTTTAGTGAGACTTTTCTATAGTGATTGTCACCTGCAGAAATTTTTTTTTTTTTTTTTTATTTGCGCAGTATCACAGACCATTTCAGATACCTAGTATTCTTCATGAGTCAATGTCTTCTCCCAAAACTGTTTGCATTGACAAAAGATTGTTCTGCATGCAGGAGCCACTCAGCACTTCAAGCCCATCTTCACCTGTCAGAGCTTGTAGTTGTGTTTGGAATCTGGTAGTAAAACTAGTTGAGCCATGACTTGTTTTGACAAGAGGCCGTGATCACCCTCCGGTAGCGAGGAGAGTCGCTGCGCAGGTGACTGGCTGAGGTTAAGTGCTTGTATGTTTTGTAGAAATTGAAAGGTGAAACTGCACTGTGGTTGCATTAAGCCACAGGGATCACCTGCTCTATCCTGTCAGAGATCTAGATAATTATGCAATGACTTGGAGCAAAGAGACTAAAGATCAATGTAAAAAGAATAAATCGTTGCAGATAACTGTAGTTACCAATACATTCTAGTGTGGGTTATCTTTAGTTTAGCCTTATCTGTACTATATGTCTGGGATCTTTTTCCTGGGAACACGGCATTCGGGAGAGCATATTCAGTTAGTTGCGGTTTGTTTCACGTCGTCTATATTCCAGGTAAAATGCCTAAAACTATCCAATTAGAGACCGCCATCATCCCCAAGGCAGCTGTTAGTGCTTATTTCTGTTAGAACCCTCCTGAGCTGCAAGCAGAAATAAAGTTTTACGCAATAATATGTTCTACACAATCTACAGCTAATTTGAGTCTTCCCCAGAGACTTCAGAAAAACAGAAATAAAGTACATATACATCTTCCTTTACTGGGTTATTTTTCCATTGCACTTCTATATAATAAAATAATGCGAAGGGGAACGCTGACTACAGCATTAGGATAGGTAGTGTATTTCCGATATGTGATTCTCCCAAAATATGAAAAACACTTTTTTCAGAATCCTTAAATCCCAAACATTTCATATTCTAATCCTTATTCAGCCACAAGACAGTGGTGTGTAGCTGTTCCTCCTGCCCGCAGGTAACCTGCAGTGTAAATACCATGTTCCTGTCACAGTCGTTCTGATAAGCCCTATGAATGCTGCCTGCGGGGAAAGTACCAGTTTGCCACTACCCTTATCCTCATTGACAGCAGCTAAAGCCGCTTGATATATTGTGTGACAGATAACCATAGAGGAGATGCATCGCAAAAAAACTGATCATATGAAATGCCTAGAAAAGTTCAGCAATACGTAACATTAAATATTGTATTTCCGTCCATCTTGCCCCACAGACGTAGCTTTCTGGTATTTTGGGGCCACTATCTTTGTATTCCATAAGATATTCACACGTGATATTTAGGCACAGAGTGCCACTGATTTGTATAGCTGGGTTCATCCTAAAACTTGATCATTAAGTGACTCTAATCCAGTACCACTTGACAGGTCAGTTACAATATTAGATGAATACTATGATCATCCAGCAATGCTGGAATTCATCTGTGCTCTGATATGATTTGATTGGGGTCACAGTACCAGACTTGCTGACCCCTTTTCTGTGCCAACCAGCAAAGAGTGCCTTTCTTTTAGCGAAGACCAACTCCAGCAGCCAATCTTTTCCTTCAGGTTTCCCTGGAAACCTTCACTTTAACTGGCATCATTACTTGTACACAGAATATCACAATAGCATGTTTGAAAACATAAGGCTTACTAAACAGTTCACTACTGTGGGGGGGATTAAATTGTCGTGATGGATGCGATTTGTTGTTTGGCAATCAGCCAATCGTGTCCATCTACATCGTGAGTTTTGCCTCATACCCCATAGAGGTGCACGGGAAATCTTACAATGCCAGGGCTACCATCATTGGCTGATACGTGCGCATTGTGGAGATGCCCAGCAGCACATCGTTCTGAATGTCATTCCCCCTTATGTTTGGTTTTTATTTAAATACTTATTTTTTACTGCTCTTGGACTTCATGTACTGTGTAGCTTTTTTTTATTTTTTATAAAAAATAGCCTAAATGAAATACCTTGTTTTAGAGGAAGAAAAGGGTCATACGTTGAAATGCGTGGGGGGTAAGTCAGACTGCTGTGCTGAATAGAAAAAAATATATATGTTTACAGGTCTTTTTCATTTATAGAGATGGTTCGGGGGGAGCCCAATCTGCCGTAAGGTGACCAGGAGTGGTTCAATTGCTAATGGGCACAAGCCATTATTTCTGCTCGCATCCTCCTGAGGTGGCTGGCAGAAATCAGTGGGTAGTCTGTCTGTTGGGCACTCAAACTGCCATTTGGGCAGCGCACCCATTACTTTACACAGGTTTATGCGTCTAAACCCTGTGCATTTGGGCGCAACGGCAAAACAATTGAATATCACGTGCGGGTGCCCATTACTTACGGTCGCGGGGAAACTACTGAATTCCCCCCCTTTTGTGTTTGCATGTTAATGTCCCTGTACTGCCTTTAGAACCTGATGTTGATGTTTCTGTAGCAGCTTTTATATAAAGGTGCATACACACTAGACGATATTTTACATGATTCACCCGATTTGGCCGCATCGGAATGACAAATCGTGTAAAATATGTCCAAATCGCGAGTGTCCCCTCACGATCACGATGCTCGTACCTGTGGGTCGTACACCGCATCTTCAGATCTTACCTACTGCAGACAAGATCTGACAGTCTCATTCACGATTTTGTGCAGATTGATCTTTAGTCGGGTTGGACTCATTTTAGCACCATATCATGTCCTGGAGAGTCTGAGAGTTGAAGGGAAATCGCTCATGATATCACATTGTGAGCACATCGTCTAGTGTGTAGGCTCCTTGACAGTAATGCTGCCAATTCATTTAGTCACAAGCTTATACATTTTAAACAAAGCTGGTAATTTTCTGACTGGTGTGGCTATAATATCAGAGTATAGCGTTCCATCTTTGCAGCCAGTATTTATCTATGTATTTAGCTGGCTGTATGTCACATAGCCTTTAGATGCAATTGGGCTTAAACAGAGAGTCCACTTTTGTAAACCTTTCATTGCTTACAGTGGCTATCAAAAGTATCCAACCTTCTGCCCATTTTGCAAGTTTTCTTTTCTTACAGTATGGTCTGTAAATGTATTTATTTGGAAATTATTACCACTGATCAAAACAAAATAGTATGTATTATCTGATTAAAAAGAAAAGCTTTGGGTAACAAATGGGAAAAAACAGAATCAGTGTTTAAATGTAGTATTGTACTGTTGTCCCTCTTATGTTAGTACATGACAGAAGCACCTTTAGCTGTAGTTACAGCTGAGAGTCTCTTTTTCTCTCCTTTTCCTGCATTGTTGTGAATTGACAGGAGGTTGGAAGGGATTTCTTATTGTACAGCAATATTTCAGTGATTCCTTAGATCATATATATCATTGAAGTCTGTGGTATCAAGTCATGCTAATTGTGTGGTTTTTTTTTTGTTATTTTTTATTATTTATTTTTTTAGATTTTCGATCAAGTCCTCTGTTTTGCAGACTGCATTATGTTTTTATCTTTATTAGGTGCATATCTTACACCATGCTTTTATATTCTCTATTTTAACAAGTTTTCCATTCTGTGAATCTGAGAAGCATTACCGTTATTATCATCTTTTATTTTGTATGGCACCATGAGGGTTCCATAGTAGTGAGCAAGAGGATAAAAATGACAGCAGGATACATTAAGTACAGACAGTGTATAAATGCAGGGCCGTAACTGGGGGTGTACGAGCGGTGTCGCTGTGCAGAGCTCTGTGGGCTGCATTGTCGTTCACCCACGGCCCCCACATCTGGCTAGCAGGGTGCATGGAACAGCACCCTGCTGCAAGAACCGCTGCTGCAGTGCCGCCTGGACGCTCCGGACATGCACACTGCAGCTCTTACAGCACCCTGCTTCGGGCAGTGCTGTAATTCCCCGCGCTGCCGCCGCCGCCGAACCCTCTGCATGATGCCCGGTACAGAGAGGACCTGTTGTGGTGCTGTATAAATGCATATAGATACAGAATTACATTGAGCAGTTAGTATAATTATGTAGAAAAGACAAAGGGGAAAAGTCCCTGCTCATAAGAGCTTACAATCTATAGAGGCTATTTATGGACATAGTGGGTAGAAGTAAAAAGACTGCAGGGTCAGGGGTAGAGGTTTGTCAGCTAAAATAAAAGAAAAGTGAGTTTTAAAAACACGTCTGAAGACTGGGATGCTGGGTGAAAGTCTAATGCAGCGAATGAGGGCATTGTAGAGGTTAGGAGCAGCCTGAGTGGGAAGTGATCAGGGAGGAGGTGAGGCAGCAATCATTAGCAGAGAAATGGAGGGTGTGAGGGAATGTGGCTGGATATAGGGAGGATCGGCCAGAATGAGAGCTGTGTAGGTGAGAGAGAGGAGTAGGAATGTAATCTGAGTGGTATAGTCAGCGCCGTAACAAGACTTTTTGGCGCCCTGTGCCAGAGAGAGCATTGTTGCCTCCCCCCCATTTTTTAAATAGGGGGGGAGGCACCAAAAAAAGGGGAAGGGTCAGGGAGGAGATGGGGGAGGCCAGGAGATGCTGGGGATAAAATAAGAGGAAGCTACAAGTGAGAATGATAATAAACAGGAAAATTTACAGGCCCAAACAGTGCCCCCTGTGCCATGGCAATGGTCGCACTACCCTAGTTACGGCCCTGGGTATAGTGGAGTGACTGCAGAGAGGGGCAGCAGAGGTAGAGCGATGAGAGAGGGAAATGAGGCAGGCAGCAGAATAGAGGACAGACTGGACAAGGTAGGATTTAGTGAGGCCAGAGAGCAGTGGATTCAGATAGGCATTCAGCTGTAATAGCATTCTTCCTGGAGAAGGATAATGTTTATGTGCCTTGTTAGGATTGTGCAGAGACCAAACATCTGATCTTGATCACAGAGGTGTCGCCTCGCACCCATATCGGTGCACAGTTAAACTTGCGATAATTCCGTAACTGGCTGGTAAATGAGTTGAGCATCACTGTTTGGCGGAAAATCTCCAGTGATTGAATTGCTCCTATTCTCTCCATTTAACTTTCCCAAACTGTAAAACCTCTCGCCATTAGGAGAGTCTAACCTTATATTACTTGAAGCACTTTGATCACTCCTAAATGGATTCCATTAGTGCGATTCAGTTGTTTTTTTTGGGTGGTGATAATGGGCGCCGGACTGAACAATTCAAGTCGTTTTGGGAATCCATCAATTATCACTCTTGTCACACCAAAAGCACCAGGTTCACGCCCAAACCATGGACTTTTTTGCACTTTTTTATTTGCACTTTGTGTATTTGTCAGGAGGCTGTGAGCAGAAATGTGGGTGCTTGTTGCACTCGCGTCCGATCGGAGCTACAATTGTATTGCTGTGTCGGGTGCACAAAAAACAATTGAATCCCCCTCCCTTTCAGATATACACCCAGGCAAATACACGGCTCCGACCCAGGTATTTCAATACTGGTGTAACCCAGGTCCCAGAACGGAGAACCCCTTTACACTACACCGCAGACACTGTTTTTTCCCGGGTCGACCCCTTAAGCCATGTCATTCAGTTTGAAGTAATTTAAAGGGGATGCTTTTTTGGCTCGCAAAAAATGTGGTCATGCAAACTGGGTGGTGACTTGTGTGCTTGGGGACTGCATTGCTGTAATCATGGCTGACGAGTTACATGTGTAGCCCAGAGTCCCTTGTTTTCAGCATTTGTTTGCGGTTTTACACAGCAATTGAGAGTTTGATGCGGCTGCTCACACTGTGCTACATTGCGCAGTGTCACTTCAGGAGAAGAGAGCAATTTATGACGATGGTTTCCGCTCCTCATCTCTCCAATGCGCCATTTCTCAAGCTCTGCCATCTGCCACTGATTAAGTCATCTGTAACAGCCAATCGTCTCCTGCTCGGTTCGACTCAGGTTTAAAAACCCGGGTCGCGCCATTCAGACATAACCCAGGGCACTGACCTGGGTTGCAAGTCCCTGGAATAATCCTGGTCGATTGCAGGGTCATTTACCCGGGACTGTCAACCCTGGTATGGTCCTTTCAGACATAAGCAGGACCTGGGTCAACTTTGTTTTATATTATTATAATTATTATTATTACCCTTCATTTATATGGCGCCACAAGGGTTCCGCAGCGTCTTTCAAAGTACAGAAACAAATGAGCACAAGAAAACAGTTATTAACAGTACAAACAATGCAGAACAAGTACATTATTTATATTCATTGCTGCATAACACCTAAATAAGCAGCAGGGTGTCAGCAGCCAAGTGTTCGGTGCCGTTGCAAATTAAAGTAAAAGTAAGGCAAGGAGAAGCATATGAAGGAAGAGGGCCCTGCTCGTGAGAGCTTACATTCTAAAGGGGAGGGGCAGACAAACAGGGGAGACACAGATGGGTTAGATCAGGGGTTCCCAACCACGGTCCTCAAGGCACACTAACAGTCTAGGTTTTAGGGATAGCCATACTTGAGCACAAGTGACTTCATTAGTAGCTCAGTTATTTTGATTTAACCATCTGTGCACAATCATGGATATAACTAAAACCAGGACTGGTATTATGCCTTGAGAACTGAGGTTGGGAATCACTGGGCTAGATAGTGAAAAAGGAGCATAGAGTAGTGGGTTAGGATGAGCGCTGGAAAGCTTTGAGGAAGAAATAGGTCTTGAGAGCCCATTTGAAGATTAAGAGCCAGGAAGCAAAGTTATGGAGGTTGAGCTAAGGCCCGGGGTACAAAAAAAAGGCAGCTACTCGAAGAAGTTGGAAGAGGAGATTGTTATGAGTGTTGAATGGGAAGAATGAAATAGAGGGTACATAAGGTAAGAGTTGGTAGGCGTGACCCAAGGATAAAGGGACCCCAAGACCACGGCCAGGGTGTGTGAGAGAATGTGAGGCCCTCAAAGGAGATAGCTGCAGCAGTGGTATCTGATGGGTATATCAAGGGTTTGGTGATTGCAAGGAGAATCAAAGAGTTGTAGATGAAGGGCTCATGAACGGGGACCAGTTTATTATAGACAGAATTGGCTTTCCAGAGGGCACAGGAGAGAGGCTCAGAGTTAAGAGTAGAATATCCACCTTAATAATGTCATAGAGTGGAGGTGAGATGATTTAGAGCGGGGGGATGAAGAGAGTTTGGATATGTGGTGGGCTTCCGAATGAGGAAAGGTTGACAGCAGGTGGTGAGTAAGGTGGAGGTTTAGTGTGGTGTGGGTGGAGAAGAGAAGAGGTGACTTGAAGAAAAAGGTGGGTGCAGGATTTAGTGATGGTGCAGCAGGACCATGGTGGAAGAGAAGTAAATAATACTGGAGTTATGGGAGATGCAGTGGAGAGTATTAGATGGGATGAAGAGAGACAGAGGAGAGGAAGGAGCTCTCATCTTAACTTGCTGCTACATACTACTTCCTCCCTGCCTACCCCATCTATGTCACCCCTGTTTGTCTGTCCCTCCCCCTTAGAATGTAAGCTCCTATGAGCAGGGCCCTCTACCCTCTTGTGCATCTCCTTACTATACCTTCATCTACTTCTTAATCTCTACCAGGGCAGCTAACACTTGATTGCTTTGCATTGTTGCTTATCTGGGTGTTATGGTCGCTAATGTAGCAATGTATATTATCCATGTCCTGTAATGTACTGTACTGTAAGTCACTGTAAATCAATCTATTTGTTTTATGTACTTTGTAAGGCGCTGCGGAACACTTGTGGCGCCATATAAATAAATGATAATGATGATGATAATAATAATGAGGGGGAGAAGGTGGAGGAGACTATGGATGAAGGAAAGAGGTGAGAATTGGTAGTAGAGGAGAGAATAGTGTAGATGCTGACTGAGGTGGGGAGTAGAATGCATTTGTATTGGTGCTGCTCTAATATTGGTTACTAACTGGGTATTCTATGCAGGTTATTTATATAATACTATAAATTCTCCTTAATAATTTGAATCTGTAATATATGCACACCACAATTTTCTCCTTCAGTGATTGCTGGCTTCTGACTTTTGTGCTTGGTTCCTAGCTTTCGGATACATTTGTCCACACTGATAAGTGGGTACACATTGAAGTAAAACTGACTGTAGAAGTTTCCTGAAGTATAATACAGACGTCTGAACAGAAACCCAGGGTAAACCAGAAATGTCAGAGCTGGTGGGAAGAGAAATATTGAGCGCTAATGGAAAGTAATCACAGTACTTTCAGACATTGCTGTTTGTCTTGAATGATATGTTCCTACTAATTGCTGATTTCAGACAAACCTCTCGGTTTGTTCTTTGGCAGAGTGTAGGGGTCTGTAATACATATTGATTTCTTCTGATTGATGGGACATTCTGGGACATGTTGATTCCAAGTGATATTTTATGTTTTTGCTGGAACGTTAATGTATTTGTGTAATTTATGTATGTGGGATTTTTTTTACTCTCGTGTCTTTTAGATTGGGGGATTGTATTTGCAATAACTGCTCTCTAGCATTTGCCTGTAGGGGCTAATGAGTCCGTTTTGAATTGTGAAACGATTAGGGCTCATTCACACCCATCTGCTTTTATTTTGTGCTTTTTATGTTCTGGTGCATTAAAATTATAACTTAAGCTGTGATAGTGCTGTTCCCACTCTTGTGTTTTAATATGTTAACACAGCGTTTAAAATTGTCACAAGAATGCAACAAAACCTATTTCTTATGCTTTTATTGCAAGCTACCAGTACAAGAATATGGGCAAAAGTGCACCGCATGGAAAATAGTTAAATACCCCACAAACATGCTCATCAGACACACTTGTATTCATGGGAATCGGTATGTAATGCCGGCGGCTTAGCCGTTAAGCCGCCGGATCAAATACTGACAGTGGCAGGCCGGCGGACCGAAATCACGACCGCTAAAGGGAAGTAATCGAACCCTCCCCCTAACCCTAACCCTCCTTTAGGGGTGCCTAACCGTAACCTTCCCCCTTAGTGCGTAACCCTATCCCCCTCCTCGCACCCTAAACCTAGCCCTCGCGGGGGGGTGCCTAACCCGAACCTTCCTCGGGGGGTGCCTAGCTCTAAGTTCCCCCCGGGGGTCCCTAAACCTAACCCCCCCCCCCATCCCTGGGTTAAGTATACTTACCCGTCCGAGGACAATCTGGATGGAGGGGGCTGGAGTTCCGGCGTCGGGATTAAGATAGGCGTTGAAATGCCGAACCCTATCTTTAGTCCCTTGTCGGGTAGGAGGAGTTGGGCTTTAGACCGACAGCACCGCGTCCGCCGTTTTCATGCGAGTTTGGTTGTTTCCCGGAGCATGTCTACGAATGAGTCCTCTTATTAAATGTTTTAGAACATCAATCACTCCAATTCTGTATTTATGCAGGCAAACCCATTTACCTGTGTTACACAAGTCAAGTGACAACACATCTATAAGCGGATAAATAAACAGTATATTTAAGAGTAGAATTGTACAGGTAGTCATACAAAGTAAAAAAAAAATATCTTTAAAACTCAGAAGAGACGGTTGGTAGGTTGTGCAAAACAATGGAGTCAAGTCATTAAAACTTATCTATATAATAAGCTAAAAAGCATGTCTGTCTGTTTGTCCTTTATGCATAGCCAGCGTTTTGGACCTAGCTCCACCAAATTTGGCATGGAGGTGTAGTTTAACCAAGATTAGGTTTTTGTCTAGGTTTGAATTTCGTCAGGGCCACACACTGTCACACAATCCATTAAAAATGGGGACACTCTTAAATTACAAAGGTTACAGGGCAGGCTCCAGTGGAAATTGGCAGCCTGCAAAAAAAAAAACTGTGAGAAAGCTACAAAAGTATCCTTTTAACATCAGTCTGAGCAAAGCTGATGACTCATGCAAGTTCATATTCAGAGCCTCTGTGTTTGCATGCAAGGGCTTAGCTAGAAGTTTGTGGGCAACATAGCAAGATCTTAAAAACCTCTCCACCCCACCCACCCCCCAAAAGAGGTAAAAAAAAAAGCATACATTTGCCCCCAGACAAAGCCCATTCAGGTTATGCCATACAGTAGTATCCCTTATACACATTATGCCACGCAGTAGTAGTGCCCCTTATACATTATACCATACAGTAATCAGTGTTTCACCAGAAAATTTTTCCAGCCGGGTGGCATCAAGACGTAGCCAGGTTGGGACCTTCGCAATTATGCGCGTGCCAGGACAAGGGGTATGACCTTTTTCATCAGTGTAGTGTACCACACCATAGTACCTCTTATACACATTACTCCACACAATAGTAGTGCCCCTTATAACACATTATGCCATGCTGTAGTAGTATCTCTTATTACACATTATGCCACACAGTAATGCCCCTTACACATTATCCCACACCCAGTAATGCCCCTTACACATTATGCACATTGAATACCCCCACCCATTTGATTCACATAAAAAACACGCACGCACATGCCCCCATTGGAATACATACAAACATAGGCCCCAACTGGAAAACACACACACGTGGGCACCCTCGATGTATTGCTCACCATATGCTTCTGTAACCAGACAGTAGAGCTGCATAGACGTTTCAGAAGCAAGGAAGGATAGGCACAGAGACGTGGTTGGGAGCAGGGAACGGAGTTCCACCCAGCGGCAGCCCGCACTCCAGCAGGAGCCAGGAGCAGTAATTTGAGGAGGAGGGAAGGAGAGGCACAGAGGGAGTGAGACCAGAGTCCAGACCGGGGGACAGGAGAGCTATCCAAAAGCAACCCATGAGCATAAGTAGTTAAGTGCCATCCAGCCTTCGGAGCTGACATCAACAGAACTTCCGGCGGGAATCACATATAGGCGAGCGGTGCTGCAAGGTATGTGTGAGTCACACGCAGTGTTAAAGCCACTCCCCCGCTGTACAACCGCTCACTGTACAGACACAGCAAGTCCCGGGTCAACAAGGACACATTGAGGGTGACAGGGGATGACGTGCATAGAGGCGGGGGGAAGTGCCGGGCGGCAGCCTATTTCTGCGGGGCGAGGCTTGTGCAGAATTCAGCCTGGGGAGAACACCGATAATGCCCAGTAATACAGATTATGCCACATAGTAGCAGTACCCCATATAACACATGGACAGACAGCACCGGCACACATTGAATCTGTCACCAGTCATGAGCCAATTGGAAGTCGCGTACCGGCCGCCAATCAGGAGCCACTGCTGATAGGCGGCCGGTCCACGAGTTCTGATTGCCTCGCGCCCGGCGGCGCTGTATCTTCATGACTGCCTGCCAGTGCGCCTGCTGTAATCAGCTGGCGGGCCGGGACTAATTCAACAACGCTGACACCTGGATCTCCCTCAACGGCCCTGACTGGGCCGGCCCACCTTGTGTGCGTGACTGGGTGCAGGGGGAGTGGTGGGCCACAGAGGCAGCTCGGGCACCATAGCACCCCTTTCACCCACAGTATTTACGGCACTATTTGCATGCATGTTAGCCAACACTGGGGTCCTTCTCACAATCAATAAAATGAGGTTATATGCGAGGACAATGTAAACAAAGGCTGCAGGTGTACTCTAAGGTCGTCTTCAACAATCTTAATCCATTGTCCAGGTATCCCAGCTAGAGCTAAATATAGTAACATACATGGTTTAATAGCCCTGCAAAGTACATGCATTATAATCCAGCGAGACTGGATGTGTATACAAATGTAAAAGACGTCCATCCCAGAGGAATACATGCAGGCCACGCCCCCTCTGTGTGATGTCGCATGGGGGCGGGGCCACAATCATCGGTGATTGTGGCTGCTCCGTGGAGCTGTAAGGGCAGCAGTGTGACCATCTGAAGCGTCCTAATGACACTACAGGCGACACTGCTGCGTAGATTCTGGCTGCAGGGTGCCATTCTGCAGATGAGGCTGGCAGGAAAAAGCTCAGAGGACCAGACCAAATCATTCCGCGGGTCTTTTATGACCCCTGGGCCTGAGGTTCCCCATCCCTGCCTTAAAGGATCAAGATCCGTTTCTTATTTAGCCAGCATGCAATATCCTAGAAAAAAAAATCTTATTACTTTAAAAGTTGGGAACATTACTACAGTACTACCTCATTTTTTTTTTTCTGTTTCAATTGATTGGCCCTCCATTACAGAATATATTCAAGGACACAAATGTTCATGCAGTATGTAAAATGTTCCCATCTTAGTTAGGCAGATGATAACTAATATGGTCAGACTAATTATAGGTGGGGGGAGGCAATTAGAGAGAGTGCGGAGGGGGGGGGGCGGTGGGCCTGGGCCCCCTGGTCCCAAAACATGAGTGTCACAGCGAGGGTACGATATCATTTTAAAAATATTAATGTCTGTCTGCAGCATAACTTAACCCACAGCACTGTGCTCCCACAAAACTATTACAGACCGGCATGTGTACCCCTAAGAAAACATTTCACCAGCGCATCGCTACACTGGCCCAACGTCAGTGCAACTATAGGCAATGGTTGTAATCTGCAATCTGTAACCATTTTGTGTCCAAACCACATTTAAGGGTTTTACAGATCTTTCCCACCGAGAACATTCAATGTTTTGTGGGATTAATTAATAGGGACTGTTTTACTAATCCTTTTTTAGGTAAATTGATATTTGTGTTGGTTATTGTTGATGATGCCAATGTGAGTTTTAAATACCAGCATGTTCAATTTGAGCTGTTGATACAGGATTTCTTCTTATTTTGTTGTTTGTTACATAGAGCATTGTGAATCTCTAACAAGTGCAGTGAATTGGCTAAATATGCTTTTGCTACTCATCCATGCCCAAATAATTTCTAATCCCCATACATGACGTGGTAGCGGAATAAATCTACATTTTGTCTAACCCCTCCTCTAATTCCCGTCGATGTGAAGGAGCTGGGGAGGAGAGCAGAATACATTACGAGGCAAGCTTGAAAAATGGCTTTAATATTTAAACCTTTGGAGTGCAGTGTCTGGAGACTGAGTTTTAATCCTTAAATATTTAATGTTCCAGGGCAGTCTGGCAGACTGGGTGTTTGTGGCTTTTATTTTGTGTTTTGATTACATAATGTGATTCTCCAGAGTCTGAAATCCTCCTGTCTAGTGACATTGGTATTGCCATCTAAAAGCTGTCTAAATATTTGGAGGACACGGAAGAAGGATTTTTATAACCCCTGTGTTGCAGTTTGTGGATGTGAGATGTTACAGGATACAAGACATCATCCTGCTGACCTATTCTCCCGTCTCTGGTAGAAGCATATGTGGATGTGACAGGGTCGGTTAATTGAAGTGTGTGTGTGTGTGTGTGTGTGTGTGTGTGTGTGTTATGCAGGGATAAATGGGGTATTTTATTTATGTAGTGCACACATTGCACAACGCTTTACGGAGAATGTTTCAGTCATTCACATTAGTCACTGCCCCAGTGGAGCTTACACTCTATGGAGGAGATGCAGAGGCTTTGGAATGATTTTATCTTGGGGTGGGGGGGGACATTAAATCGTCCCTCCCTCCCCTCGCCACCCCAACTTTGCTGTTATGCTGGAGCACCGTTGGCATGGAACCGCACTTCTGCCCTCACTCGACGTCACATCCGGGTCCTCTGTAGCTGACAGGAAAATTGGATTAACGCAGGGACTGGAGCGGCAGCCGCGTATGGTCAGAGGCTATGCTTTCTAGCAATAGCTGCGCAGCCCCTGCACCACACGGAGGAGGAGGTGTAATGTGCTGTCTTTTAACTTAGACACAGCCCCTGACCATCTGCGGCCTGGCGCCTTTCAAATGTTTGCGAGGAAGGTGAGCTACCCTCTGGGGTATAGCGGGATCTAGCACCACGCAGTTAAAGCTTTTGCTGCTCCCAGGATGCACTGGGTCCATCCTCCTCTATACCCCGCCCCAGCCACAGGCACCTCAGTTTTAGTTGGTGCCCGGCCGGAGTCACGTCACCCTAGCGCAGGGGGGCTGCTTAGCAGCCCCTAAGCTTCTTTTTAGAGTTTCTTATTTTCTTTTTTTTAGGGACTCTTCAGAGCGGCAGCATCAGACTGTCCATTGGACGTCCAAGCAGCCGCTCCTACACCCCACTGGCGCCGCGACGCCAGTACAGATCTGGGGATCGCGGCGGGACCCCAGAGTCTGTACTAGCACGGGCTCTGGGCTATCCCTAAACTGCTGCCGGAGCGCCGGGGATAAGGTAAGCCGCGGGTCACTGCTTGCGGTGACCCGTTTGTACAAATGCAGTCGCATACCTCCTGTCTCTGGGGATGGACCAGAGGCGCTAGCAGTCGCGGCGGGCTCCCCCTCTCCGGAGGCATACCCCGCGAGACCACTAGATCACCAGGGTATTATGCGGCAGCGGGAGCCGGCGACCCTGGGGTTAATCGCTAGCCAGGGGAGGCAACCTTCCCTGTTTAGCGGCTCCTCCCCTCAGCTCAGTGCACCTTTCCGCTTAGGTCTGGCGACGCTGAGCTGCTTCCTCCTGCGGCCACTCCTCCTCTGAGGTCTCTGGCGGCCATCTTTTCTCCGGTGGCAGCGCAGATCTTGCAGTCAGCGTGCGGTTGGTCCCCCTGTGTACCTCTCCCTGGCTAAAGGTCAGTGTACACGGCACTATAGCCCTCCCAGACACTGAATCTGGGTGGTTGATTGTCGTGACAAGGTGCAGTGAGTATTAACTTTCTGCATTGTATGTGACTTTTGCTAGTGCTGACTGTCTGTGCTTTTTTTTCTCCTTCCTGTCAGTCTATGACTATCCCTTTCCTGCTCCTACAGCCCTGGCAGGTGTGTGTGGGAAGGGCTTTTCTTGGATCTCACTTATATAGTGTTCACTCTAGCTCCGGCGGCAGGCAGGGCGCCGGAGCTAGAGAGGGAAACCTTGTGCGCCGCGCCCGAAAAGGGGGGCGTGGTCATGAAAAGGGGTGTGTCTATAAGACGCGTCCCCTTTTCGTCATACTTGGGGGCGTGCCCGGCACTTACGGACACGCCGGGCACCCCCCAAGCGCTGCAGAAAGGGAGAATAGATGCCGGGCGCATGCGGTGACCCGGTCCGACGGTGACCGGGTCACCGCATGTTTCTCCACCCGCGGGACACTGCATCCCGCGGGTGAGGACGGCACCCGCAGGCTGTGACGGCAGGGCGCTTTTTGCCCTCCTCCTGGAGGGCAGGGTGCTTTTTGCCCTCCAGAAGGAGGGCAGGGCGCCGCGCCCCGCTAAAACAGCCTAGCGGGAACGCTACCTATATAAATTCATGTATTTGTGAGGTTGTTCACATACTGTGGTGTGCTACACGGTGCCATATTTGTGGGATTATGTGCTGCATGCTTGTGGGTGCGCCAAGAGTACATTTTGAGCTTCCCTGTTGTGTTGATAGAATATATATACCCAGATGATATATATGTGTATGTGTGTATATATATATATATATATATATATATATATATATATATATATATAATCATGTCTGATGAGAAAGTTGAGCGGTCTACGGCTCCCACTCTGCTCTCCTGCAGTAAATATGGAGGATTTATCACAGGATGGGCTGTGTATGAGGTGCCGTCAGTTCGGGACAATATCCTCCTTGGGCGGTGTTTTCACAGGTGCTGGCTTCCATTGCGGACCGTCTAGCGGTCCCGACTGCTCTCCCCCATAGGGGGTTATCCCAAACAGCCATCCTCCCTTCTTCGGGTGTGCCGCAATTATTGCAGTCTCCCCCTGGGCCTCAGACTGTTCATCCATATGCGTGGTTCCCTATGTATGTTCAGTTTCCTCCAATGACGCAGCAGTCCGTCATTCCCTTCCAGGGTCTCCTGCAAGCGCAACCACCTTGGGTGGATGTGTTCTCCAAATCAGTCCAGAGTTTGGCAGCCTCATCTTCAGCCTTTCAAACCATGTTGCGTAGTGACAAGCCTCACAAGGTGTCAGAACGCCCTGTTATCTCATCCCAGTCTGCGCAACTATCAGACTCAGATGCGTCCTCGGATGACGGGGAATTGCATGAGGACTCTGATTCAGATTCCACTGCCCCGGAAGTGGAGACGAAATCTTCCATTAATTCATCCCTAAAGGATCCCATGGACAGGAAAGTGGAAACTTGTTTAAAATCCATTTATTCTCTCTCTGGGACGGTGGCCCGTCCATCCATGGCCATCTCTTGGGTGACTAAAGCCATTGAGAGCTGGGCCAATGTACTGGAGAATACTCTTCCTGAGGAAGCTCCGGCGGTTCAGAGAGCTTTGGTTGGACAGATTAGGGATGCCGCTTCCTATATTGGAGAAGCGTCTTTGTATGCCAGTCTTCTGACTTCCAGAGTTTCAGCAGCAGCGGTCTCTGATCACCGGTCTTTGTGGCTTCGTTCTTGGAGAGCAGATGCGGATTCCAAGCAGGGCCTGGAGGCCTTACCCTTTAATGGGGAGATTTTGTTCAGTCCTGACCTGGACAAAATTGTTGATACCGTGGCTAAGTCTGCGTTTCTGGCGTCAGCAGCTGCACCTTCTAAGGCTAGGACCTCAGCCTTTCGGACTCAGTGTAAGTCAAAGTGTCAGTCCTTCCCGAGGCAGTCGTCAACCAAAGCTGCCCCTAAACCAAAGAGGCAGGCCTGGAGCGCTAGATACCCAGCTTCCAAGCCAGACGATAAGCCTTCAGCCTGATGGGATGGGCCTCACTCTGGGGGATCCCAGAGTGGGGGGCCAAGTTCTTCTATTTGCCCAGTGCTGGTGCAATACCACCACGGATCCTTGAGTACGAGAAGTGGTCTCTCAGGGGTACGCCCTGTCCTTTCATCACAGACCCCCCCCCCCTTAACAGTTCTTCTGCATGAGTCTTTCCCAGGACAAGACCAAGGCCTTGCAGATTCAGGAAGCCATAGAGTCCTTGCTGAAAGCAGGGGTTGTTGTTCCCGCTCCTCTTTCTCAACGCGGGACGGGTTACTACTCTTCTCTGTTTCTGGTTCCGAAACCCAATGGTTCTCATCGGCCTATTCTCAACCTGGAATCGTTGAACAAGTTCCTCAGAGTGCCCACTTTCAGGATGGAAACTTTGCGTTCCATCATTCTGGCTATGGAACTGGGGGATTATATGGTCTCCCTGGACATCCAGGACACCTACCTCCATGTTCATATAGCCCCTTCACACCAGCGCTATCTGAGGTTTGATATACGCCAGCTTCACTTCCAGTTTCAGGCTCTGCCCTTTGGTCTTTCCACGGCTCCAAGGGTGGCTGTCATGGCTGCCCATCTGCACAGCCATGGTATATGGCTTCTGCCGTATCTGGACGACCTATCGTTGGCAGGCTTTCCGGAGGTACTTTTGCAACATCTGCACTTGACGATCGCTTATCTGCAAGCGCACGGGTGGCTGATAAACTAGAAGAAGTCCTCCCTCATTCCGTCACAGAGGATGGTTCATTTGGGAGCACTTCTGGACTCTCATCAGCAAAGGATCTTTCTGACTCCGGAAAAGGTTTCCTCCCTAGAACTACGAGTGAGCAGTTGTCTGAAGTGTTCCCAGGTGTCGGTTCACTCGGCAATGAGAGTTCTGGAGTCCATGGTGTCGACATTCGACATGGTGCAGTATGCCCAGTTTCATCCAGGCCCCTGCAGGCTTATCTTTTCCCTCCGATATCCCTGCTGCCTCGGGTCCTTTGGAAATTCAAACAGGACGGCGGCACGCTTCTGCTGGTGGCTCCGGCTTGGTCCAGACGTCCCTGGTACTCCGATCTTCGGGGCCTGTCCATCGACGTTCTGTTTCTTCTGCCTCAACGTCAGGACCTGTTGTCTCAGGGGCCCTGCCTTTACCCGGGCCGTCTTTCACGACGTGGCTCTTGAGACATCCATCTTAAGGTCCCGGAATTTTTCCAGCTCAGTCATATGATCCTCAAGCGTTTTCGTGTTTCTAGGATTTTGGCGTTCCTTCAGTCTGGGTTGGACCTAGGCTTACACCTAGCTTCTTTTGAAAGTTCATGTGTCTGTACTTTCTGTGTGGTTCCAGCATAGGATCGCTACTCTGCCTGATGTCCGCACCTTTTTCCAGGGTGTTCTCAGGATTCAGCCTCCCTTTGTCCTACTAGTGGCTCCTTGGGATTTGGCAGTGGTGCTTCAGGCCCTACAGGGTCCTCCATTTGAACCTCTTGAGTCGGTGGAACTCAAGTGGATGACAGTTAAGACTGTTTTTCTACTGGTGATTGCTTCGGCCAGAAGAGTGTCCGAATTAGGCGCGCTTTCTTGCTGTTCTCCTTTTCGCATTTTTCACCAGGACAGGGCAGTGCTTCGCACCTGTCCGGGTTTTCTTCCTAATTTGGTCTCTAAGTTCCACATTAATCAGGAAATAGTTGTGCTGGCATTTCAGCCACCTGATCTCTCGGCTGGTGAGGCTTCCTTAGATGTTGTCCGTGTTCTCAAGGTTTATGTGTACCTGACTAGTTCCCTTCGGAAGTATGATTGATTCTTTGTTCGTCCTCTTTGGTTTTTACAAGAGGGGTTGGCCTGCCAACAAACAAACTTTGGCCCGTTGGCTTCGTTTGTTTTTTTGTGAGACTTATTCACAGGAGGGTTTACCTGTTCCGGCCTCTGTTAAGGCTCATTCCACCCGGTCTGTGGGTCCCTCGTGGTGTGCTGGCCGTGGCGCCTCGGCTGTTCCGCTGTGTAAGACGGCCACCTGGTCTTCCATACAGACTTTTCTAAGGTTCTATGCGTTTGACACCTTCGCGCCTCAGGACGCATCCTTCGGGTGCCGGATTCTCCTTTCAGCGCAGGAGCGTCCCCGCCCTTAGTTGTACTGCTTTGGGACATCCCCAAGGTCAACCCTGTGGACCCCCTATGGAACATGAAGTAGAAAACAAGAGATATGGTAAGAACTTACCTTTCTTATCTCTATTTCTACGAGGTCCATAGGGTCCACAGGGCGCCCGCCCTGACGCACCTGGCTTCATATGGGCTATGTGGCTGGTCACCGATTTTCTGTCTCCCTTTCTGTGAGTATGGTTCTTGTGTGTTCCAGTCTTCCTTCTCTCTTTGTTCCTCCTCCGGCCTTGGCTACTTACCAACTGAGGTGCCTGTGGCTGGGGCGGGGTATAGAGGAGGATGGACCCAGTGCATCCTGGGAGCAGCAAAAGCTTTAACTGCGTGGTGCCTGTGGATCCAGATCCAGCTATACCCCAAGGTCAACCCTGTGAACCCTATGGACCTCGTAGAAACCGAGATAACAAAGGTAAGTTCTTATCATATCTCTTGTTCTCTCCAGCAAAATAATACATTCTAATAGTGCCCCTATTAAATACAGTAGCTCTGTGCCTCCTTTCACAGTACAATTAATATCTGAGACCTTTACATTTTAGAAATTATATATGTCGTCTCTATAAAATAATAAATTTGGGTTTTTTTAATAATCGGGGCTGATTCTGAGTTGGGAGCAAAGCAAAAAAAAACAAGTAACTTTATATCCGGAACAAACCATGTTGCAATGCAAGGGGTGCAAATATATTTATTGTTCATGCAGGGTAAATACCGGCTGCTTTTGGTTGTAGCTCACAAATGGTGGACAACTTTATTTATACACTGCAATTTAGATCTGAGTATGGACACGCCCCTCTCAAACCTAAATCTCTCTATACATTATAAATCTGCCCCACCTGCAGCTATTATAAACCTGGTTGGAAAACCATTAATTAAGTTCCACCCTTTTTTTCTGTTTTATTAATTGGAGAGAGGCATGTGTGTCAAAATGGGCTTGTGGGTGTGATAGTGCCGATATCTTTTCCACTTTCCACTAAATATATGTTGGAGTTATTTTAGGTTTTATTCATCATATTTGGGTCCTGGAACATCTGAAAATGGTGGCAATACAGGCGGTGTTTAGTCGTGAGAACCGGCATTCTCTGACTAAAGTGCAGGCCGCGAGGCTGTTAGCGCCGTGCTAAGCCAGAAAACAGCATCAGGAGGGTGCGAGAAGAAATAATTTAGTCGCCCTAACAGCGTGCTGAATTGAATAGCTCCAGGAGCTCCCTCCCAGCACTATCAACAGTGCGCTGAATTGAATGTGCCCCATAGAGCACACAACCTGTAGTGCAACTCTGGGTAGCACCACCACCCTTATCATTTTTTGGTTAAACACCTACTTTATATATTTTTCAGAGGTGACCATAGCTTCAACAATACAATCTTCATATTTATAGCTACACTTCAGATCAGTGCGGTGTCTTTATCCCTTCTTCCTTTTTTTCCCCCCTTTTCCCTGTTTTTTGTCATGACACTGAAGCAAACACTGGGGCCATGGATTGTTACTGGAGAGTAGCCAGGGGGATTCTGACCACTCAGGATGTGTCATTCCAACCAACGAAAGTTACACTGTGGTGTTTCCAAACATACAGTACAAGAGAATATTATGTATTTATCACCAGTTATTTATATAGCGCACACATATTCCGCAGCGCTTTGCAGAGAATATTTGGCCATTCACATCAGTCCCAGAGGAGCTTACAATCTATATTCCCTACCACATATACACGCACATACACACTAGGGTTCATTTGTGTTGGGAGCCAATTAACCTAGCAGTATATTTTTGGGGTGTGGGAGTAAACCGGAGCACCGAGAGGAAAGCCACGCAAGCGCAGGGAGAATATACAAACTCCACACAGGGCCATAGTGGAAATCGAACCCACGACCTCAGTGCTGTGAGGCAGTAATGCTAACCATTACACCATCTGTGCTGCCAGGCTGAATCCTCACTGCCAGGCTCAACACTGACAAGCTCCTCGCTAGGAACTGGAAGGTGCCAGCTGTTCTCCCATTATCAATATCAGTGTTGATTGTGCTGGGGACTGGAAACATTGCAGTAATAATGGCAGGTATCGCTTATGGAGCGTTACGCTTGAGCACCCCAATCTTTCTGTGCCAGCTGAGTGTCTGCATATTTGCGTCAGACAGGGAAACTCCTGACCACGATGGCTGAAGCTTAAATTAAGTGCTCAAAAAAATGTTGTCATCACTTTGGCATCTAATGACAATTGGTAGGAACTGTGAACCCTCAGACCAGAGTCGGTGATGTCTGTTTCAGCATAACACAGATCTACAGTCTACTATAGATTCTGTGCAGGCCGTTAGACCGTGCACTCACAACGTGCTTGCCACCTAACATTCATATACTAGTGTTCACTCTAGGACCTGGAGCAAAGGGCACATCTGTACCCCCCCCCCCCCCCAAAAAAAAAAAGGGGGGTGAGGCCAATGAAAAGGGGTGTGTCTTTATGATGTGTCCCCATTTTGTCACTCTTGGGGGCGAGCCCTGCACTTTCGGACATGCCGGGCAGCCCACAAGCGCCGCGGTCACTGAATGGATGCCTGGTGCATGCCAGTGACTGCTGCTCTGCCGTTTTCCCCCACCCGCGGGACACTGCGGCCCGTGGGTGGAGGACAGAACTCAGCCTAGCGGGAACGCTATGTACTCCTGAGGATATTTTAAGAATAATAAATTAAAGGAATACATTTTCTTTTCTCATAGACCTTATTGCAGAAATAATTAATGTGTAACAAAACCACATAGCAGGTCAGACCAACTACCGTCCACAAAAATAGGATTTTGAGAGTTACCAATAAATCCCTTTCTCCGATTCCACAGGGGACACTGGAGCTTCTGACAGTGGGGTATAGACTGTGGTAGAGTAAAGCCTGGCACTTTAAATAATTTAGAAGTGTGACTGGCTCCTCCCTCTCTATGCCCCATCATCCCCAGTTAAGAATCTGAGCCCGAGAGGAGATGGAGGACAAACAGGAAGACAAGGAGAAGGAGAATCCACAGAATGAAAAAAGACCCGACTGAAGGAGAAAGAGTGACCCACTGCAGGGAACACATGCAATCACACAACAACCGAATGCAGAAGCTTTCTGCAACAGAACTAGAAAATAATGAACCAAAAACCAGAAGGCAAGTAAGAAGCGCTGGGTGGGCGTCCAGTGTCCCCCGTGGAAACGGAGAAAGGGATTTATCGGTAAGTACCAAAATCCTATTTTCACCTTCATCCACTAGGGGCCAATGGAGCTTTTGACAGTAGGGACTTCCCAAAGCTAACCTCCCGGGTGGGAAGTACTGAGAACTTGCCAACTGAGCAGCCAACCAAACAGGGGCCGCCAGACAATGACGGTAGGTCAAAAAATATTTTACAGACGAGCGGAGGAGCAAGCATTGTAGAGCCCAGGAGAGAATCAGAACTCCGCAGAAATTCTCACGTTTAAAAGCAAAGTTGGTGTGCCCTTTAAACCTTGATAGCCATCACATTAGTGTTAAACTCATGGTATGCTATGTCCATGTTATAATTCTGAGCAATAGAGTAGGGACTTGCAATAAAGTGGGGTCCCGTGACGATAGGCTGCAAGCTTAAATGCATTGATCAATTCATGAACTAAAACCCCACTGTTTATTCTGTAATTATTATTATTAGTTATTATGGTGAGTGCAGAGCCCCTGTGATTTCTATTTAAACAATGTGGTCACATGCCATGTTGCACCCCCAAATCTAGGAATGGTGAGTGCCATGGATTAGTGATAGATAGATAGAGATATATATATATATATATATATATATATATATAATATTATATTCCGAGCTATTGCAGTCCTAGGAACACTCAAACAGAGTAAACATGAAGGCAGGGTCGACTATAGAACAGTCGACCAGGACCATTCTTGCAGTCCGGGCTTTGTTTGTTTGCAGGTCCTTGCGCTAAAGGCCCCCATACAAAAGCAATTGTTTGCAGCAATCGTGCAATTTGCAATCGATTGAAAAAGGGAAAGATTTTTATACGCAATCGATTGCAGCAATCGTGCAATTTGCAATCAATTGCTGATGTATGGGGGCCTTAACCCTTCCGCCTGGTCATGTCTTAGAATTTCACTGACCTGTCCAATCTCTTAGCAACCAACAGCGTCAGGTATGCAGAGTATCAATAAGTTCGGTAGGTGGTCCGAGACCCAGTACTCTGCAGTTTTGACTTCAGCCTGGAGATGAAGCCATAGAAGATGCTGTAGAGACTAGCAGAATCGTTAGTAGAGGCACATATGAGGAGAAGGAAGAGAAAAGAAGACTCTTTGTTGGAGGCAATCTTAAAGTAGTATGAATAAATTAAAACTTTAACTTTTATTTTTTTAGGTTTTAGAATATAAGGGGGAAGAGGTTAATTTTCAACCTCCAATAATATTTAAATACAACTAATAATTACAAACAAACAGCAATCAATATAGGTCACTGCCAATTTTTGTTAATACAGGCAAAAGGCGATTGTTGTAAGTGGTTAGATTCAACACATTATATTTATCTATTATTGATCATTCAAAAAACATCCCTTGTTATTGAAAATAATGCCGGAAATACCTTCCTTATCAGACAAACATATCTACATAGATTCTAGTATACTTGAATGAGTATATTCAGATGGTTTATCCTGCATACTGTTATAGGAGATATCATTGTATCCATTTAGTACCAATATCTTTCAGCATGTTGCAATGCAGTTGCTCAAGAGCTAGCAGAGAAACAATCGTTATTCATGTAGCAAGAAAAAAAAAACCAGAAAAACAAATCCCTACATTTTTTTCACTCAGTGGATGGAACACCGTACTGCTGAAAGAAATATATTACATGAAATTAATCGGCAGTAGAGATATATCTGGGTCTCAAAACTGGTAATGCAGAGTGCATTGTAGTAGCCACATTTATTAGGCATATACTAATTACTTATGGCGGAGCTTCACACTGCTTAGTGAGCAGGAGGGTCAATATTTTTTACCCTTAATAAATGTGCTGTAAAATCTACACATCAAGCATAATTGACTCAGATTTGGGTTAATACAGATTTGACTCCCTGCAAGGAACGCACCGTTTAAACCTTTAGTAGGTTGACAGAATCCAGGCAGGTGAATCCCCTTTCACTACTGCTGTCTGATCACCATACATATAGTAGAGGATGAGAGTGGAGAGGCCCTGCTTAGGGTGAAAGATAGTTGGAAATGCACTTCTGCTGTCTGATCACCATACATATAGTAGAGGATGAGAGTGGAGAGGCCCTGCTTAGGGTGAAAGATAGTTGGAAATGCACTTCTGCTGTCTGATCACCATACATATAGTAGAGGATGAGAGTGGAGAGGCCCTGCTTAGGGTGAAAGATAGTTGGAAATGCACTTCTGCTGTCTGATCACCATACATATAGTAGAGGATGAGAGTGGAGAGGCCCTGCTTAGGGTGAAAGATAGTTGGAAATGCACCTCTGCTGTCTGATCACCATACATATAGTAGAGGATGAGAGTGGAGAGGCCCTGCTTAGGGTGAAAGATAGTTGGAAATGCACTTTTGCTGTCTGATCACCATACATATAGTAGAGGATGATAGATGAGAGTGGAGAGGCCCTGCTTGGGGTGAAAGATAGTTGGAAGTGCACTTCTGCTGTCGTGACAGTAACCACCCGTCTGTGCTGGTGTCAGACGCCAGTGCAGCACTAGACTGGGTAGGTCCTGATGAGAGCGCTCGAACTACCGGGTGTCTAGGAGCATGTGCAGTCGTCTGTATGCAAGTATTGTAGTACGTACTATTTCAATAACAAAGATTAAGGCAAAAGACGCTGGTAGATTACATCACCATCTCCCTGCATGAGTATTTGCTTCAGCGGTCATATTTCAATGGAGATGGATGCGTCCTTCTTTGCTGGAGATAACAATCGTTTTGCCTAGATGGCTTGTTCACATCATGACATGTCTCATCACCCCTGAAAACGGTACCTATACAGTTATAGAGAAGGCATGTAAACTTAGGTATTGGTGATCCCAGCCAAAGGAGTGATTGACCTGTAGTCACCATAAACCAGTAAGGGGTCTAAAAGGTTCCTGATGAAATGTTCATCTTATATCAGGAAAGTCTATCTCTTCAAAAGGAAGAGTAGTGTTAAGTGGAGGTGGGGATTGATCACAAGAATGACCGCTCAGCAGCATCATCCAGCTTAAAATAACCTCTCATGCTAGACAGGGGTGGTGAGAACTCACGTGTGCTGCTGCTCCAATGTTGTGGGGGAGGGGCGGACCCAGCTGGTTTCAGTTGCGGCAGGCCCCGCTGAATCTGTGGTCTTTTTTTTTTAGCTCCCTTGTAGCACTGCGCCAGCCGCCTGAGAATAGCCGGGAACTGCATTAACAGAACAGCCTAATGCAGTAATATACCTTCCCCATATAAACGCTACTGCGGTGACATACATAACCCCCGGCGCGCTGCCGCAGTCTGCCTGTCCTCACAGGAAATAGTAATTTATTTATTTTAATTTTAATCCTAACGGGCTGGTGATAGCCAAATGTGCTACCGGCTCTCTTGAGCACAAGTTCTAAACTGGGGCTGATGGGGCATAGAGAGGGAGGAACCAGTCAAACTTCGAATTTTTTTAAAGTGCCAGCCTCTACTCTACCACCATCTATACCCCACTGTCAGAAGCTCCAGCGTCCCCTAGTGGATGAAGGAGAAATGTATTTTACACCAGTGTCTTTGAATATGTATAAACTGTTACTACACCTCATATTCAAATTCTGTACCATACCCACTATTCACATTGAAGCTATCACACACTGAGTATCTATTATATAATGAGCTACTGTGTCAGTCAAGCACAGGCACAGTAGGAGCTGGTGGGGGGTCCCACATTCCCTCCCACCCCATCCCCACCCAAACCAGCCTCTTCCATCTTGTGCATGCACTGTACTCCTCAGTATGTGCCATATGCAGTTTACCTGAATAGAATCACTTTTAGAAGTTGCTATATACATATGGACAGGATATAATTCTAGTCCTGTGACTTTTTGTTAACTTAGTGTGTGTGTGTGTTTATAGAGCAAAAATCTGTGTGTGTAGATAATCCACTTGTCTGCAAACCATCTGTGTCTCAAATGCTGTTTTTCCATTGGCGCACTGTGTGTGGAATGTGTCCGGTCACTGTGTGGTCCCCTGAATTCCTGGCGACAGGCATGCCTGCTCCTTATCCAGTCACATGCTAGTGATTTAGATCGAGACTCTAGAGATTCTCTTTGGAAAATGGAAAAATAAAAATAATAATAGGAATTGCTGACCTAGGACAAGGTTTAAACCCACCACCAGCTCCTTTTGCCAACCCCATATTTAAGGTACTGTGCATGGCACCATGCAGTGTGTGCCAGATGTAAGCTGTCTGTAGCTGCTGTCCCCCTGGCTAGGAGTCTGTGTATAGAGTTTATATCTTAGGTGGAAAGCGCTTCACCACAAGTCACTCACACTGAGCAGATGAACCTCTCTCTTACACACAGCCAGTTATCGCTTGGTGATGACAGACACGGCCCGAGGTCACATTTGGCTTCCTTGATTCTATCTCACACAGCGTTCTGGATGATACTGAGGTGGATACATTTCTCCAAATGGTCTGTACCCAGTCAGGGAATTGGATCACTCTGGAAGTGTAGGTGTGTGTGTTTTTCAGAAGGGATTTGCCCATAATGTGTTCCATGTTTTATTTGTTTTTGAGGGGGGAGTTCAGCAAATTTTAAACTTTTGCCAAAATAACAACCTCATATATTGACTATTTTTACATGCTTGTTTACTGAGATGGGATAATTCAATTAAATGCAGTAGCAGCCAACAATATTGCAAGTCTTTCCTCTCCCCACCATAGAGGTACACAGGAAAATCTTGCAATGTTGAGCTACAGTAATGGGTATATATGTGCGCAGCTAAATATAATGGTGACACCTTTCCCTGCATTGGATCGGCTCCTTTGTGTCATGGAATGTATTAACCACTTACTGGTTATAGGTGAAATTCTTTTGGTTGAGCGTCCATTTTAGTCTTTAGAAAGTTTTTTTTTTTTTTTCTTCTTCTACTTCAGTGTTTGGACAGTGATGGGTCACATTTGGCCCTTGAACGCCACTGTAGCAGTCTATGTACTCTTCCTAACCCCTCTCCCATGTTCCTCTGGACTTTTTATATTAAAGTAACCGGATATTTCATGGCCACAGATGTTATGTGCTGGAGGTGTCTTAATCATTAACCAGTATCACCAGTCAGTCTTGTAAAAAATGCATGTAGCACACATTTGTCCTGTGCTTGTGGGGAAAGGAACCACTTTCGGGCTGTAAAAATCGCACTACCCTGTTAATCTAAAATCCAAATGGTTTTTAAAATATTCTTTTATCCTTTTTATTTTTTTTGTTAACTTCAAATTTTTTTTGCAGCCTAGGAAAAAAGAAACCACTTGGGTAATGGAGCTCCTGTACTCCTTTTATTAACAACCCACATCTGGGTGAGCGCCCATTGCATTCTTCTTTAATGGTTAAGGCTAATTAAAATCCAGATTGACATTGGTGCATTATTATAGAACAGGAATTATGGCTTTGGGTGGGAAACCTCAGAAACATTTTTGTCTCCAGTAATTCTGCAGCTCTGCCTCCTTAGGGGCATATTCAATTAGCCGCGGGGCCATGCGGTTCGATTCATACCAATTCCGTGATATGCTGGTCATTGTTCGGTGCAATATGGCATCGCATGCCAGTATAAAGAATGAAATAAATTGGAGAGGGAAATAATTGGAGTCTGGTAGGATGTAAAATGAATTATTATATATCTGTGCATACTGTTATTTGACTTGGCTGAATTATTCTGCAGTAAGTTCCCTGTAGTGTATTTCACTACACTTACATGAAGTCAGATGTGCATAAGCTTTGCAGTCCTCCCCTCATACACAGTAATTCATGGAAAACTGGTCACTTCAGTCACTTATATGGCAATGTTCTAGGCATATCAGAATCAAGTTTTATTGACCAAGTATAACAAATACAAGGGGTCACTCAGCCGGCCGCCACAGCTGAAAGGAAGAGGCCAGGAAATCTCAGTCAACCGACTGAGATCCTGGCCTTTTCCCTACCAACGGCGGCGACACGCCTTTTGTTTCAGGAAACGGAGGCCATCGCCGCCCACAAACTGAGTAGACTGTCAATTACCAACAGTCTGCGAGCGGGAGCGCATACCCGTCCTGCACATGCACAGAACTGGTCACGCTCCTGTGCAGATTTCCGAACATCTGGAATCTGCGTTCAGTGCACTGCTAAATCAGGCCCCATGTCCTATATAATTCCTGGATGGGGGGAGATCATGATTATCCCCTCCAGTTTGTTCTTCTCCTGTTTTGTTGTCGATCCAAACCACACAGTAAGCGAAGTACAGAGGACAGACTGAATTATTGCTGAATAGAAAAGAATTAACAATTCCTACAGCAAATTATACTTCCTGAGCTGTCTGAAGAAATACAACCTTTGCTGTGCCTTCTTCACAATGGTGTCTGTGTTGGATGCCCACTTCAAGTCCCTGGATATCACAGGGACTTGAATATATGTATATATATAAATATATATATATATATATATATATATATGTGTGTGTATATATATATATATGTATGTATGTATGTATAAATAATCATCACCCACCTCTTATACCCAAACCTTGTTATGTAACCACCTTGACTGGCAGCATTAGAAGGCCTGAAGTGACGTTACTAAATATAGCAGCCAACCATGATAATCTTATGCCCGGTACACATTTGAGCAGCCCACCAGCCGTTCTACCGATCGAGCACCTGATTTGGTAAGCTATACATAGTTACCAGTCGGTCGCTCGATCTGTCTGGGCAGGCATTTAAATTTTGCCCTCCCAGTTGTGATGTCACTGTTGCCGGTCCCTGGGGCCAGTGTGTGCGTGGTCGGTGGGTCGCCCGTACATGCAGCCAGATGTACTGATATATCTGGTGATATATTGTCATTGGCTGTGCTGCGGGGCTGACCTGATATGCCTGTGAACAATGCCATTAAGACGTATCGGGGGAATTCAGTTGTCGTGTGTTGTGCCCAAATAGACTGGTTTAATATACCTCCGAGCACACTATTACCAGTCTAAAGTCCTGTTTAGTGCACCCAAACCACCTACTTTTCGGCTATTTCTGCTCACCACTTCAGGAGGGTGCGAGCAAAAATCAAGCATATGCACCTGTCGGCAGAAACAATTGAATAGAACCGACAGGCGCAAAAAATACAGGGTGCACTAAAACTACTGAATTCTTCCATTCGGTTGTACACACCAGCCCATGCACTAGCGAGCTATCGTTTGTTGTCCGAATGATAGATCTACAAGTGTGTACCACCCAGCTTAAGCCAACTTGGAGCCATCATAATGAGAGGTAACAAGTAATGTCACCAACAAGGTCCCAGTATAATAAACAGGACATCCATTCGTCCCTGTTGCATAGTGTAAAAGTAAATAACGTATACTAGTTTAAAATTAAACAAAAATGCACATATACTTCTTTATTTTAAGCAAACAAAAAAGGCAGCAAATTGATTCTGTGTATTCCCAAACGTACTCAATGTGGGCGCACACCGTAATGCGCTTCTGTTGGTACATAGCAAGCAGTGTGACTTATACCGTTTACAGGCAGCCCTTCTGTAATAACTTCTGACACTGCTCATTATACAAAGCTATTCTCTCATGCTCATCAATAATATCTATTATGTAAACAGCTCTGAATGAATGTGCATCAATTACGTGCTCGACAAGCTTATTTATCATGGCTTCTGATGGCACTTGGCATCCTTCATGTCAGATGTCCTGTTCTCATTCTTCAGCCCCATAGTAATCGCACTGGCAGCAAAATTCAAATGGAGACCATGCTGTGTTAATGGGCGGTTATACTGATTTTAATTTGCGTGACTTGGCGTCTTTTGCCCTAATCCTAGATCTCAAATTTTAAATTGCCCTATTTTTACAGAGAGACCTGAAAATGTCGTTAGATTATGCACAATTATATCTTTCTGCTGCAAACCTGGTACAAAAGCTGGTTTCCTGGTGTGTGCTTACAAAGTTTCTACATTGGAGATTCGCCTTAGATTGTGTTCAGCAGCCAGCCACATCCGTTCTAAACACATGCAAAGCCTGTGAGAAGCGTAGGGAATTTACCGCCTACTCCACAGAGTGCTTCTGACAGGCGCGTCGGCTGCTGTGGGTGAGAGCCTGAATTATTAAAGCCGCCTTTGTTTATTAAATTCATCCTGAGGCGTTGAGAGCATGTGTGATTATACAGAGAGGAAAATATGGTCTTCATTAGATCTCCGTTCCAATTTGAAGTCTGTCGGCCAACAAGGACACACACGAAAGAACCGAGGTATGGTGGAGGAGGCTTCTGCGTGCCAAAGAAATTATATAGCCTTTCTGTGTTTGTTTATAGGCTCAGTATGGCAGACTGCTGTTCCCTACCTTGATATCACCTCATAGCAGGTGTTGCATGTTGTACTAAAATAGATTCTCGCAAATTGTATATTTTGGACTATAAAACATTTACTGCTGGAAATTTATAGAAAATCAGTGTTTATGGGTAGATTTGTTTGTGTTTTTATGCTATGCAGTATATCAGTCGCACACAGATAAACAAGTGCACATATCAAATGAATCCGTACAGTCTCGTGAAGTGGTCTCGTCACATTGCGACTAAGGCACACATTCTATCAAGAAAGACGCTCGGCACAAGCAAAGTCAGATGGGACCTGGCATGTTGAGTAGGGCTGTTTGGAGTAACTGTATGTAGTGTATGAGGGCACACCTGAATAGGTTTATACTTCATTTCATGATCATTGCTCATCAGTTATTAATAGTGTCCATGTGAGATTCTCATAGGAGTGAATATTGTAGAGCTGGGGGATCTTGTGGCAAAACTGGTGCAACATGCGGTTTGAACATTTTTGGATGCGGGTGAGCTCAAGGTTTTCAGGGATGTGCGCATCACAGTGCGGTCAGCTTGCAGATGGTCTGCTGTACATAGATGTATAGCTGGAAATGCATAGGATGTTATCACATACTACGTGTGTGAGCGTCTGTCACACATGAGATGTAAGAAGCATGTTAGAGATTCTGCATAAAATTATGGGAACGGGGCGGATTAGCAGTGTCTGGTGCATGTAGGGGTGTGAATTGAGAGCACCAGATGTAATACAGAGTGCAAGGAAAATTGCAAAGTCCAACATTATACAGAGCAGTGCTCCCGAACGCCAGTCCTCAGGACCCCTAACAGTGCATGTTTTACAGATCTACTCACAAGTAAATTAATTAGTACAACTTGTGGATCTTTTTAAAATGTCAGCCAGTATTGAATACACCTGTGTTGCTCCAGCAAGGACCCCTGTTAGGGGTCCCCGAGGACTGGAGTTTAGAAGCACTGTTACAGACTACTTGTTCTGCACTGTATTGTAACAGTTTTTCTTAGCTAAAGGTCTTCAAGCACCAAGCTGGACATGTCCACTTCTGCATCATCTTCTAATTAACACACATCGATAAAAATATAATTCTTTAAAATATAGACCTACCAGAATTTTAGACGACAAGAGCAACAAGCGGCAATTAAGCCACACTCTAGCCGCTTTTCTATGTTGCTCCGATTTTATAATCTGGAGCAGCAGGCTTCTCAACACAATACAGACTTTAAACCCAACGGGTTTTGTCATAAACTTCAAAAAAAGGGTAGGCCTAGAATTTCCCAAAATAGGCACATTAGAAATGGCATATGCTTCGCATGGTGGACAATGACACTCCTATAGCTATGTAATTTTATATCACCAAAAACAATCCATTTTTATACGCATGTGGGGAATTGCTTTGAGTTGAGGAGAGAGGAGTTGATGCGAGTGAGCGCATCTCTTTTGACGTGTTAAGTTTTGTTAATGTCATGTATTTAATTATTATTTTTTTTTATACAAAGATGTATCAATACATACAAAGATATTTTGTTCTATTATCAATCTTCAAAACAAAAATGTATCCATCGATGATTACTACACGCTTTATCTTATATTTTCCTATGTAACACCCATTGCTCCTCCTCCTCTTCCTCCCACCTCCTTCTCCTCCCCCCCCCCCCCCCCCCCCCCCACCTCCCACAATGGGCACATGAGCGTCAAAACTGGTCCATGGAAGAAAGTGTTCTGGTCTGATTTATTTTACCATGTGGATGGCTGGGTGCGTTGTTTCTGGGGGAAGTGTTGGCACTAGGATGCACTATGGGAAGAAGACAAGCCGTCAGTGTGATGCTCTGGGCAATGTTTTGCTGGGAAAACTTAGGTCTAGCCATTCATGTGGATATTACTTTGATGCATACCAGCAACCTCAACATTGTTACAGACCAAGGCATGGCATGGTCGCGGTATTCCCTGATGGCAATGGACTCTATCAGCAGGATAATGCTCCTTGTCACACTGCAAAAATTGTTCAGCAATGGTTTGAGAAACATGACAGAGTTCAAGGCGTTGACTTTGCTTCCAAATTCCCCAGATCTCAATCTGATTGAGCATCTGTGGGATGTTCTAGGAGAACAAGCTCATTCCATGGAGGCACCACTTTGTACCTTTTTAAATGCTACTGCTAACCTCTTGGTACCAGATACCACAGGACACCTTTAGAAGTCTGGGGGAGTATAGGCCTCAACTGGTCAGAGCTATTTTGGTGGCACGACTTGCACAATATTAGGCAGGTGGTTTTAATGTTGAGGCTGATCTCTGTGTATAAATACACAAAACATGTTGCAACAATTGAAACGAACATTGCCAGTTTAGTAAGTATAGTGAATACAGCTTGTAGTGTCCATAATATACTAGTAAGTGCAGAAGTTCTCTGATGTGTGTGTGTGTATATACAGCCATAGCCAAAAGTTTTGAGCATGACACAAATATTGGTTTCAGTGGCAAAAGGAGGATTTCTAGAGGGGGGTTACCAAATGCTTGATTTTAGAGTGAGTGTGACGAGTCCATGAAGAGGGAAGAATTAGCACTTATCCAGCTTTGCGTCATGCAAAGGGTATTGTGTGTCTAATTCCAGCATATAGAGGACCAGCGATCACAGTAAGCCATTACATGCGGCAGTAGGGCCATCCTGCCTGAGCTGAATGTTTTTATTTTAGAGGTGGGCACCATACCAGAGTATTAGAGCAAGTCCGGGAGTCTGGGGGAGCAGCAGAATAACCTAGCACTGCCCTGGACATATATGTACATATTGGGCTCTATAGCAGCACATCCCTAACAGTGAATGTTTTCCATATCTCCTAGTTGGTGCACAGGTTATTTATTACTGACTGACTGTATGTTAAAAGATCCATGGGTGGTGCTAATTATTTCATTTGTGATACTGTGAAGAAAATGCAGCCCTAGTAAAATTGTATTACATTCCATTACTATTTCTATTGTGGTCATGGTGTGGGCTGGGGAGGGGGGGGTTTCCAGGCAGGCGGAACCCCCCCCCCCCCCCCCCCCTGCGCTTGCCTATGGGTTTTCACAATGTTTGCTGCTTCAGTGGTTTTAGACCGTTTTGTCAGATGTTACTATGGTATACTGATGTAAAATTACAAGCATTTCATAAGTGTCAAAGGCTTTTATTGACAATTACATTAAGGTTATGCAAACAGTCAATATTTGCAGTGTTGACCCTTCTTTTTCAAGACCTCTGCAATTTGCCCTGGCATGCTGTCAAATCAACTTCTGGCCACATACTGACTGATGGCCACCCATTCTTGTCTAAACAATGCTTGTAGTGTGTCAGAATTTGTGAGTTTTTGTTTATCCATCTGCCCCTTGAGGATTGACCACAAGTTCTCAATGGGATTGATGTCTGGGGAGTTTCCTGGCCATGGACCCAACATTTCAGTGTTTTATTTCCCGAACCACTTGGTTATCACTTTTGCCTTATGGCAAGGTGCTCCATCATGCTGGAAAAGGCATTGTTCATCACCAAACTGTTCTTGAATGGTTGGGAGAAGTTGCTCTTGGAGGATGTTTTGGTACCATTCTTTATTCATGGCTGTGTTCTTAGGCAAAATTGTGAGTGATCCCACTCCCTTGGCTGAGAAGCAACCCCACACATGAATGGTCTCAGGATGCTTTACTGTTGGCATGACACAGGACTGATGGCAGCGCTCACCTTTCCTTCTCCGGACAAGCGTTTTTCCAGATGCCCTAAACAATCTGAAAGGGGATTCACCAGAAAAAATAACTTTACCCCAGTCCTCAGCAGTCCAACCCCTGTACCTTTTGCAGAATAGTCTGTCCCTGATGTTTTTCCTGGAGAGAAGTGGCTTCTTTGCTGCACTTCTTGACACCAGGCCATCCTCCAAAAGTCTCTGCCTCACTGTACGTGAAGATGCACTCACACCTGCCCGGCTCTCGCAGGTACCCTAACTGTGATCTTATGTGGGCTACTGCTTTGAGGCTGAGTGGTTGTTGCTCCTAGACTTCACAATAACAGCACATACAGTTGTCAGGGTCAGCTCTAGCAGGGCAAAAATGTGATCATTGACTTTTTTGATGATGCTGTCCTATATCCGTGCAATATTGAAAGTCAATGAGTTTTCAGTGCAAGTCATTCTACTGCTGTTTGACAATGGAAACTGCATGGCTGTATGTTTGATCTTATGCACCTGTTTGACCATTTCAGCCACACCCATTGCCAACAAAGACATTTAATAGAAGGCGTGCCCGCGTACTTTTGTCCATAAGAGAGCGTAGTGGCTGGGCCTCTCTCCCAACTTCATCCAAAGCATTAAAAAAAAAAAAAAAAAAAAGGTAAATCTATACCAGTTGGCAAAGTTGCAGGAACTACTTTTTGTCCATCACCAACACAATCCACACCGCTTATCAGCAGCACCCACCTTCTGCAAATAGAAAAGCTGGAGCCAGACTGTAACCTATTTACAGCTCAGTAGTTAAGCTTCCCGGCATTGGAGGGAGAAAGCAGGAAATCTGGCTAACTGTTCGATAACTCCGTAGGGAACACTCGCACAAGGCTACATTACAGGGCTGCTTGTACATTTTTACATTGGCTAATGAAATGCACAGCCCATTTTTACTTAAAAAAAAGGGTTGAATAAATGTGGCAGGCACTAAATTGACCATTTCTATGAATAAATGGGTGAGATACTGAAAACACTTTTCTAATGCGAGTAGTTCAGTGGTTCCCAAACTGGGTGTGGTGGCACCCAGGGGTACCTCGGGTTGGTGGTCCAGTAACGAATAAAATGATTTTCAGTCGGTGTGATTGGCAGTCATTAGCACTGGTCTTGCCTATTAAAAAAATTGTGGACAAAAAGAAGCGCAGCCCTGTCCACCACCACATAACTGATCGTAAGGGTGACAGATAAGCACAATTTACTTAATTTAATGTTTGCTGAATTTCTCAATAAGAACCTTTTGGCCCAAGGGTGCCGTGGAAAATATGCTAATACCCTTGGGCGCCGTGATTTGAAACCGTTTGTGGATTAGTGTATTCAAATAAGCGAGAAAGAGAGGTGACTGTTGATACTTTTTGTTAGTATCATTACAATTTAATTAACATTAAGTTAGTGTAAAATATTGGATTAGGTAGAGCTGCGTGCCCGTAACTTAAATGAAAGAGCTGGTGTCATGTATATCAGAACCTGCAATAGTACTCTGGAGAAGTGATATTTGCCTACATAGTAATTTATAAATGAGGCAAGTGCTGACTTAAGCCTCAAAAGGGGCCTATCCATTACACGACTTTGTGAACAATCCTACCAAACCAGGAGGTTTTGGTCGCATTGTTCACAAAGTCATGTAATGGATAGCCGGCCAGCAATGCGCGTGCACGCTGGGTCCTTGCCGACCCCGACTATCTACTGAACATGCCCGTCAACCTGACGACGCTCAGGCTGTTTCAGCGGGGCGCCGCGCTGGATGGCAGGTTGCTCTCTGTCCTTCAGAATTGGGGCAGGGTGCGGCGCCCCGCTGAAATTGCCTAGCGGGAACACTAAAACTGTAGATTTCCTCCTTCATAGAGACTGTGGTATGCAGACTGGATGTTATTCCTTCTAGAAAGATGGTTACCACCTTTTTCTAACATGCATAAAAATGTGAGGCTTTTAAAGTTAAAAAGATTGTGGGTTGCCATCTGAAGTGGAACTACAAGTCTCAGCGTGCTATGCCTGCCTATAGCAGACAGGACACTTTGGGAAACCGCTCCACAATAGAGGCTTGTAGCTGTCAGAGAATGCCGGAATTCACAGTTCCACAAAATCAGTGCATGGCTTATACATGTTCTATACCTGAGTTTCTGAAGTCTTTGTTGCAGATCTCACACAACATGTACATGTTGACCATCATTCAGATCTGTACTCTTTCCACAAATAGCTCTTAATTTAGGGAATTGCAAGCAGTCTGTACACTTTGTACCACAGGCATGAAGTTATTTGTTGCCCAGGGAGCTTTGGCTAATGATTACATGGCTGTACGATGGATCTAGAGCAGAGTTTCTCAAACCTTGTCCTCAGGACCCCACACAGTTCACGTTTTCCAGGGCACCTTGCAGGAGCACCTGTGTATTCATTACTCACTGACATTTTTAAAGTTCCACTTGTGGAGCTAATTATTTCACTTGCGATTCTGTGAGGAGACCTGGAAAACATGCACTGTTTGGGGTCCTGAGGACCGAGTTTGAGAACCTGTGATCTAGAGAAAGGGGCAACACCAGGGTTGCCTACCCTCCCAATTCGGGCGGGAGCCTCCCGATAAACGGGTGCAGCTCCCGCCCCCCCCCCCCGGAAAGGCAGGCAAGCCTGCCGCCGATCCCCCGAACCCCCCTCCCCATTACCTGATAAACCCCTGCAGCAGGGGGGGGTGCTAACGCGATTCGCTTAATTTTGGCCCCGCCCCTACTTCGCAATGCCTTTTTTTCTGCATTGCGTAGCGGGGGCGGGGCTAAAATGACGCGATCGCGTGGCCTCACCCCTGTCACGACCTCAAACCGACCTCAGCTCATTTGGACCCGCCCCCTTTTGCCGGCCACGCCCCCTGTTCTGCAGATCTGGCTGCTCCCTCCCGGAAGGAGCAGCCAGATTGTCGGCAAGTATGGGCAACACTCATCTAATAATAAGTTAGGAGCAATTTAGTGTAGAGAGTATTCGTGAGAATGGAGCTGACTGAACTGTGAAGTGCCTGTGGCGAATAGGCCCTCACAAATTATGATATTGTATGGTCTGTAATTTTTATATTCTGTATGAACATGTCAATTGCTATTCGGTTTGCAGGTCAGGAAGGACTGGGATTAGCAAAATGTTCATTGTAAATCAAGGGGATGGCTCTCTGATAACAAAGGAATGAATATCCCTCACAGCGTGAGGTCCTGTGTGGAGAACTAGCTCTCTTCCTTTTATGACCCCTGTATCTGGAATTGTAAACCAAGAACCAGACCTCTCTTTAAAACAAGGTTCACTACTTCACATGTAAAGATTCTTGTATGCCTCTGAGTTGTGCTATAGAAGCTGAGATAAGGATTGTGATGTTTACTGTTTATCCAGGAAGGGGGACCTTGAAGAGTCAGTTATGTAGTCACATATCTTTAAACCTTGTTGGTTTGGCCAGGTAACCCTGTATTGGATCACAGGGACCCTCTATTGATCTCAAACCCTGCTGATCTGATAGGGAGAACCTGTTTAAGTATGAACAACGAATTAGAGATGTATAAAAAGAAATACCATCCAGCATTCAATGTTCACTCATTGGGGATCAGACGGAAGTTCTGGGAGTGCACAAGGATATTTTTTGGGGTGAAATCCCCCACCCCATCAGCAGTGCTAAGAACTTTATTGTGAGTTGTCTTAGAAACTCTGAGTTATTTCTCTGTTTTTAAAGCTATTTGCTATATAATCTGTGTCATGTTGTTAATATTTTTGTAACTAAGCCTTGAAAATATATTTTTTGTAGTAAACACATTTAATCTAGCATATTCTTCGCGATTCCTATTGAACTTGAGAGCCGGTGAGGCCCATGCTACATATCTGTGTGTGATTTAAATGTGATTTATTATTAATCTGTTTGGAGATCGCAGACCTCTGGAGAACAGTCTTCATGGTGGCAGAAGAATTGTGTATTTTGGTAAGTGACTGCGGTGCGCCGGCGTCACAACCAGCTGACCCAGATTGTTGTATCTGCGAGTCAGCCCGGGATCGTGACCGTGCCCATTAGAGCTTTCTGTATTTTCTCCGTACGTTATATTGGAATGTAGCAGTCTCTAGAGCATAATTATAGATGGCTGCCAAGGACTTCTGTCACTTTGTCTTTAGCCATACATTTTCTGTATCGGACTTAATTGGCAGCAAAGGCAGAGCCTAATCAACATCTGATGACTATCGGACATTGACCACCTCTGGGAGTGCCTAATTGGCGCCCTGGTGTATCTGTGTGTGTGTGTATATATGTATATGTATGTCAATCCAAGCGGCTGGCGTGTTGAAAAAAAACAAGCCATAGATAATCTAGTTCAACTTGTTTAGTGAAATAAAGTGTAAAAATGTGCAATATATATACATGCTATATTAATCAAAAAGTATGTAGTGAAATAAAGAACATAAAATAATTAGTTTTAGCTTGCAGAGATAGCTTTAAAACAATTTATTCACACTACAATTTAACCTGTGGGCAATTAACCCAATGTCCTACTTCAGTTAGACTAGCTGACACCTGATACTTAAAGGGAGTGCGGTTGCCACACACATTTATAACAGTCTTGTTGTACTTCTACTGGGTTGGTGCCTTTACCATATATATTTCATCCAGGGCCAGAGCAGGCTCCCCGGGTCAAAGTTCTGCCCAGTGTACACCAGTGGGACCGGAACCTTAACCCTGCAAAAAAGTATTGCTGATTGCGACTTTTCGCCTGTCGGAAACTTTCCTCCGTATTCAATTCCATCCGCTTTTCGCGTACGCGGAAAGTCAATGCAGTGTAATAGGCGAAAGAGACTTGCCTCTGAATAGCAGGAGACAAGAAGTGCATTTTTTTATTTTGGGGTGCAAAGATGGGGAAACCACTCAGGTCCTTTGGGGGGCTGTCCCAAGGGTTAACTGCGTCAAAGTCCAGAAAAAAAATGTAAGAACACCCCAAAAAAGTACTTTCAATTTGAGGGCAAAAAAGCACAAAGTGGGGGGACAAGTTTGCAAACTAGCGAAATAAGGTTCTGGGGGTGCTCTAAGAAGGGGGTCAAGTGTTTTTGGGATTGCAGATGCTTTTATGAGGGAAGAATTTCACATTTATTAAAACTCCACTTTATAGACATTAAAAGAGGCTTGCACCCATTTTCAGGTACCCCAAATTTGACAGGACTACTTATGTTCACAAAATAAATACTGCATTATGCCATTCTTCACCACTTGTGCAAAGACGCTAACTAGAGGCCATTGTGCGAACTTAAGTACCCCAAACAGTTTTATTAGGACTAATCAGGCACTACTACAGTTATCCCCAATGTTTCTGCATCTTTTGGGGGGGTTCAGGCTGATTCCCCCATTTCTGACACCACTTTTCGCCTGTTCTGACATCGCGTGTCGCCGTTTTCGCGTCATTTGGAATTGAATAGGGCGAATCACGGGTACGCGCATGATAAGTTTCCACTGCTAAAATATGCGATGTAGTTGAAAAGTCCGGCATGCGAAACTTTATCGCGGGTGCGAAACTAATTGAATACGGCCCTGTGTCACATTTAGTGAACCAGGCAGCAGCTCCGGTACTGCCTCCCACTATGAGGTACGTGCAGCAGTTACATCTTGCTATGTATATGCCCCCCATGCATCCTTTCTGGATGGATGCCTATGCTCACTCAAGTCAGAGTATGGTTCCACCATCTACCACTGCTCAGCAAGTGGTGCAAGCGAATAGACCAGTTACCAGTATCCCATCAGGCGCAGCCTCATCAGATGAGGATACACATGGTTCCTCTTCTGTGTCTCTCTCGGCCGGGGAAGACCAATCCTTCGTGGATGTCCCCTCTCTTTGAGCGGTTAGATCCATCCTTAGATTTAGGCGGGACCTCCTCTTCCTCTATACTAAGACTCCGGTCTTTAGGCATCAGAAAGTGGTAAAGGGTTACTTTCCTCAGTCTGAGCAGCTAACGGACCTCATGGCTGACGCATGGAGCACTCCAGATAGACATTTCCATGCTACAAAGTTAACATCTCTGTATCCATTTTCACCTGGTGAATGCACTAAGTGGGAATTCCCTCCTACTGTAGATGCTCATGTGACAGTTGATCCAGGAGCTCTACATTACCTATTCCATCCGCATCCTCACTCAAGGATGTTACAGATAGATAGATAGAAAACTTGAAGTATGTTTGAATTCAGTTTTCTCATTATCTGGAGCTATGGCCGTAGCCAAGGCTATGGAGGAATGGACGAAAGCAATGGAAGACAGTATGGCACAGGCTACCAGAGAACAACTGTCCTATCTCCCCCAAATGCAAGAAATGGCTGCTTATGTGAGAGAAGCAGTTATTGACGAGGGACTTCTGGCTTCTAGAGTATCGGCAAATTCTGTTGTTGCTCACAGAACCCTTTTGGTTAAGGTCCTGGAAGGCAGATGCGGGATCCAAGAAAGCTCTCAAATCTTTGCCTTTTGCTGGAAAAATACTGTTTGGACCAGATTTGGATAACATAGTGGCTACTTTGGCAGTATCAAAATCTGCCGGATTACCATCTGCGACTACCTCTAAATATAGGCAGTCTTCGTTTCGGACCTTTCGCCCACAAGGAAGGGCAAAGGGACAGTCTTTTTCCAGACAAGATAATTCCCGCAGGAAGGGCAAACCACAAACCAAAAAATCATGGACGGTCAGACGTCCAGCTTCCAAGCCGGATGATAAGCCTTCTGCCTGATGGGGCAGGGCTCTCAGGGTGGGAGGCCGACTTCTCCAGTTTTCTTGCACCTGGCATCAAACAACAACAGATTCTTGGGTTCAAGAAGTGGTCTCCCAAGGATATGCGTTCACGTTTCTGAGGCATCTCCCTCAGAAGTTTTTTTTTGTACAGCTTCTCCATCAGACCCGGTCAAGGCCCTGGCCCTCCAAGAGGCTATTCGTGCCCTGCTGAGTTCAGGGGTATAATCCCCGTTCATTGGCCCAATGAGGAAGGGGTTATTATTCAAATGTATTCTTTATTCAGAAGCCAAATGTGTCTCATTGCCCTATTCTAAATCTGAAATCGCTCAACAGGTTTATCCATGTGCCCAAGTTCTGTATGGAAACCCTACGATCAATTATGCTGGCAATGGAGCCTGGGGATTTTATGGTTTCCCTGGACATACAAGATGCTCATCTGACCAAAGGTTTCTGAGGTTTGCTATTAGTCAGCAACATTACCAGTTTCAGGCTCTGCCATTTTGGTCTGTCCACAGCCCCTCGGGTGTTTACCAAGATAATGGCAGTCATGACTGCTCATCTCAGACGACAAGGAGTCAAGATACTGCCATACTTGGATGACCTCCTTATATTGGCGCAGTCTCCGGAGATTTTACAACATCATCTCCAGCTGACCATTGTCTGTCTACAGGAGCACAGCTGGATAGTCAATTGGAAAAAGTATTCTCTTTCTCCAACACAACAGATGGTACATCTGGGGACGCGACTGGATTCCCTGGCACAAAGGATCTTTCTACCGGGGAACAAGATTTATGCTGTACAATTGCGGGTGAGCAAATTGCTCTGCAATCGAAGAGTATCAGTTCACTCAGCAATGCAGATCCTGGGGTCCATGGTATCCACCTTCGACATGGTGGCATATGCCCAGTTACATTCCAGGCCACTGCAGCGATAGATTCAGTGGGATGTCTCAGTGGGAAGGTCGGTATCATCTGATAAGGTTTCAAACGATCCTCATCTCGCCAGAGGTTCGGCTCTCCCTCTCATGGTGGCTGCAGACAGCTCATCTGAACAAGGGTCGCCCATTATGGATCCCAAATTAGGTTCTCCTCACCACGGACACAAGTCTTCGAGGATGGGGTTCGGTGACAAGTCATCACACCTTTCAGGGAAGATGGACAGCTCAGGAAAGTCACCTGCCCATAAACATTTTGGAGTTTCGTGCATTGTACAAGGCACTCATTCTGGCACAGGACTTCCTTCAGGGCAGGCCTATCCAGATTCAGTCCAACAACGCGACCACAGTGGCCTACATCAACCATCAGGGAGGCACACCAAGTCAGGCAGCCATGAGGGAAGTGGCGAACATTCTGGTTTGGGCAGAACATCATCTTCCAACAATCTCTCTGCAATATTCATCCCAGGAATCCTCAACTGGGAAGCTGACCTAAGTAGTCAGATCATACACGTCGGAGAATGGGCTCTCCACCTAGACGTCTTTCAGCTCCTGGTGGGGATTACCGGACATAGATCTCATGGCATCACGTCACAATCACAAGGTCCCCAGATACAGGTCCAGGACAAGAGACCCTTCAGCCGGCTTTGTGGATGCTCTGGCAGTGAGGTGGGACTTCAGGTTGGCATACCTGTTTACATCAATTTCCCTTCTACCAAGGGTCCTCAGAAAATTCAAGCAAGAAGGCGGCAGAGTGATGCTTATAGCTCCTGCTTGGCCCAGGCGACATTGGTTCACCGATCGGACATGTCTATGTATAGACAATCCACTTCCTCTACGGCCGGATTTGTTAGTGCAGGGTCCCTGCCTACATCCGCATCTACCTCGTCTGGCTTTGACGGCATGGCTCTTTAGTCTTCCGTCTTAAAATCCAAAGGTTTTTCTATTTCTGTGATTCAGACGATGCTCAGGACAAGAAAGCCTTCCTCTGCCCACATCTATTACAGGATTTGGCATTCCTTTTTTCAATGGTGTTCCCACAGAGAGTATGACCTTAAGGTTTTCAGGGTCTCCTGAGTTCTTGCTTTTCTCCAGGCTGGACTAGACCTTTGTCTTCGCCTGGCTACCTTGAGAGTTCAGGTTTCTGCATTGTCACTTTGTTTCCAGCGCAGAATCGCTCCCCTGCTGGATATTAGAATATTTTTGCAGGGTGCTCTCCACTTTCAACCACCGTTTGTCCCTCCAGTGGCACCGTGGGATTTATCCTTGGTTCTCCAGATCGTACCAACTCCATCAGGAAATCGGATGCGCTTTTTGTGTGTTATAGTTTTCATAAGCGAGGCTGGCCAACTAACAAGCAGATGCTGGCTCAGTGGCTGCATATGACTATATCTCCGGTTTATACACAGGTTGATCTCCCTGTTCCTAACACGGTGACAGCACATTCGACTCGGTCGGTTGGACCATCGTGGGCATTTAGACATGGTGTCTCTGCGGAACAATTGTGCAAGACGGCCACTTGGTCTTCGGTCCACACTTTTTAATAAAATTTTATGCATTTGATATGTTTGCCTCCTTGGATGCTTACTTTGGCCGGCGGATTCTTCTCTCTGCTCAGGAGCATCCCAACCCTTAAGGGGACTGCTTCAGGACAATCCAAAGGTAGTTCCTGTGGACCCTATGGAACCTGAATAAGAAAATAAGAGTTATGGTAGACTAACCTTTTGTTAACTCTTTCTTCGAGGTCCATAGAGTCCACAGGGCACCCACCCTGACGCACCTGGCCTCAGTTGGGATCTGTTCCGTCTTGTCACTATTTCCTTCATCTTTGTGAGAGTGTTTCTAGTGCAATTTGTACTTCCTTCTCCACTTTCCTTCTCCTGCCATTGGGCTTGTTTACAAACTGAATGGCTGGGGGCAGGGTATATGTGGAGGAGGACCAGGGCATGCTGGGAGCTAAAGCGGATCACTCCAATCACATACCTCAAGGTAGTTTATAAATATATATATATATATATATTTATATATATATATATATATATTTATAATGTGTGTTCATTCTAGCACCCTGCACCTGTCACAACCCGTGCAGTTCCTCTCTCCAGCCTGGGGTGCCGCTCTCTGCTCTGATGCTTCTAGCACACGCAGCTGATGCAACAAACTGCTGAGATACAGACCAGAGTGTGCTAGGAGCTTAAAAGCAAAGAGCGACACCCCAGGCAGGAAAGAGGAACTGTACTGGTTGTGACAGATGCAGGGTGCTAGAATGAACTCTACATTACATGTATATACATACATACATGCATTTTCTGACAGACATCTGGGGGGGGGAAATTTACTATGATTCGGGTATGGAATCCCTGTTGGGATTGCAGCATTTTTACAGCGTGTCCTGCCCCGTCGCAATTGTAAACTTACCCACGGTCACTGCCATGGGAATTAATGGGAGCATCCTGATTGGACAGAGCATGGGATGTAGCGTGCTCTGATTAATCAGAGTCCTTCCAATTATTTCTATGGCAGTGACCACGAATTACCAGCAAGTTGTGATTTTGAAAAATTTTGTAGGTTGCAAACAGTTCTTGCCCCTTAATAAATAGGGTCCTTGTTGGAATTAAACCCATTACCCTAGTGCTATGAAGTAGCAATGTTAGCCACTGTGCTGCTGTTGTGTTTAATTATAATTACTCATGACAAATGTAGAATTATGTCCTTCAGCTCCTGGGGACATCTATCCTCTAATACTGAAAATAGGTGATCATCATTTGCCAGTAGTCAATGGAGTGTGTGCCCTGCTGTGTGTCATTACTGGACATGTTTACTGCTTTTCCTCTACCATTGCCCAGTGAGCAGTCTATAGTCGAGCCATGTTTTCAGTGCGTCGCTCCATTTCAGCTAAACTTCTAGAGAAAATGCAATTTAAACCATCCTTACGGAATTCCACCGTCAGCTTGAAACTGCTTTGTCAATAGGCTTACTTTACTGAAGATCAATATGCCCTATTTTGGCGAGTGATTTAAAGAGTCATTCTCCTCCTGCTCAGTACTACTGTTCTTCTCTATGAGATTAATGGCTGCATGCAAAGCTTGTCACTTTTATCTGATAGATGCTCATTAGATTAACAACGGGGTGTAAATTTGTCTGCAGAGTGATTATTTTACATTTAGCTCAGGAATATTATTTACAACGTGTCTGTCTGGGGAAAGAAAGGGTCTCTGCAGAGAACAAAGCATCCATATTTATACATTCCCTTCCTCCACAGTCTTGTATGAAGATAGAGGGTTTTATTTTTATTATTTTTTTTTTTTTCTTCGTTTGGTTTTGTTTAAAATGGAATTTGTCTAAAAGTAATTTGGAATAAAGGAGGTTTTTAGAAAGATTCTGGTTCACAGAAATCTGAATCTCAATTCACCTGCAATGTGTGGATTAAAAATATCATTTAGCCCCCTGTGATGGTTGTGTAACTTGTATCAGATTTTGAGGGGGTGTTACTTATGTGTTTGGACAGCGGAAATGATCATATTAGAAAAAAATAGTTACTGGTTTAGTCTGATGATGATAAATGCTGTATTAGGACAGATTACGTTAAGGGGTTTCTCTTTAAGCTTAAAAATGCTTTTCTTTAATCTGGGTTTGGTCCTCTCATATACTACACTATGAAAGCTTAATTCTGGTCCTCACCATCACCTTGACATGTATTGTCTGACCTGCTTCCAGCAGTTGGCCAATAGCACCGCCTGCTTCTGTTATCTAAAGCTGGGTATACACTGGGTGATGTATCGGCCGTTGAATCGAATGGTCAATATATGGAAAGCGAGTCGGCGGGTGTGCGCCCGATATGTCTGAACGATGTTTCCAGACACATCGCCTCTGTTCTGCAGCACAGCAGATGGCCGATATATCTGCAGATCTATTGGTGCATCTTGCTGTGTTTATGGGTGGTCAGCCGACCGCCCGTGTACTTGCTGCTGCGACCGCTGATGATTGACATCTCAGCAGGAAGAGCAAAATCGAAGGCCAGCCCAGATGTGATGTCTGCACCGACACATCAATCGGTAAGTGTGTGTAGCTTACCTGATTGGCTGCTCTGTCGGGTCGCCGGTCTCATAACTACATCGCTTATAAATGTGTGTGAGTAACTAGTCTTCAATGAAAAAATTGTAAATTGTTTAAACTAAAATACTATTTTACTTTTAAAAGCAGTTTTATTTAAAGACTTGAGTAAAATCAGAGTTGAGCATCTAAACCGTAGCATTCGTCCTTTGAGGGGTTATGATGATGCAATGTGAATACAGCTCCTCCTGATCTTTTACAAGCAGTTTGGTGCTTTTGCAAAACTACATCAGATAAAAGTGTCTTTGATGGAATGTCGCTCTACATATATAAAATCTCAAACAGCGTGTGTTGTATGATTGATACAACCCCTAAGAGTCCTGTTAGTTGTATTATAACCGGTTGTCTAATGATCTGAGTCACTAATGTCTTTTTAAGATGTTCTAGTTCACATTTATGTTTCTCCTTGGAGAGATCGGCGCTGTGACTAGCATGCCCGGCTGAGAGGAGACGGATCTTTGCAGGACAGATCATTATCCAGGCTGTGTGATTGTAACAAGTGTCATTCCTGCTGATTATGCGTCTCCCCACTGTGCGGGGGCTGCAGGAGATCTCCTGAGGACCTGCGGGTGCCTGCAGCAATTCCCCCCTGCGTCTTTCTCTCCACCACCCCGGCCATGCCAGTCACCTTAGCAACGCATCCATAACGAAGATCTGAGTATAGGCTGCAAGAACTGAGTCACAGGGGTGAGGGGTATATTGTTGAACTATTGTAATATCTTACATCTCCAGGTATAAACAATATAATACTGGCATTTTTTTGGATATAACAATGTAAATCCATTAACATGATCTATTTCTTAGCTCACTGGAATTTTAAGTGCCAGGGACCAATTCATCAACACTAAAATAACTTTTTAAGGACATTTTCCTTATATAACGTTATTTTAGTATTCATGAAGAGACTTAACACATGAGATATCACTGCATTAATTTCCACATTCCCCATACATTAGTATGGGGATATGGAAATTGTGGTATTCATCAAATTCCAAAAATTATGTATTTTCGGAATTTGATGGAGTTACTATTCGCCACTTTGAGGTGACGAATAGCAGGTAACACTTACCTGTGTCAGCGTGGGCAGGTCCCCCGGCGTCTCCCTGCGGCGCTCTGGTCTCTCCTCTGGCTCCGTCTGCTATGCTGTCATGTGCTCTCCAAGCAGAACACAATAAAGTTTAGAAAAAAAAAAACACTTTTTTTTTTTTCCCCCTAAACAGTAGTGTGTGCTGTTGGGAGACCACATGACAGCATAGCAGGCAGAGGCTGCTGCGCGGGCAGGTAAGTGCTAGACGGGGGGCAGGTGAGCGGAGGGGACACACACACACAAATTTAACGCATCTGTAGGTAGTGCTGCGCATGTGCTGGTTTTACAGATGTAACAGCGCATGCGTAGCACTGTTTCCAGCTGCGATAATGTAGAGCAGGCACGGATAACTATCTATGTTCCGAAAAGCTGTCATCGCAAAAATGACAGCTTTTCGGAATAGATAGCTATAGGGAGGAGGAATGATGAATTCCTCCAGTAATTAGGTAGAACTCCATGCGAGTTCTAAAGCCAATTACCTCCAGGGAAAGTTTAGGTATGATGAATAGGCCCCTCAGTCACATACATAAGTATTCAATATGCTGAAAAGTAGGGAGATATATATATTTGCTATAATGCAGCGGGCATCAGTTGCAAGGTATTACTCTGCCTTGCATCATCTAGCTTCTATTTCTGTAGCAGGGATAGGCTGTTAGTAGGTGTGAGTGATCTGCAAACTGGCAGGTAACTGGGAACCATTCTCCTTTTGACTACTTGGATGTAACTGTATCACAGCTTTCCTAGAAGATTTTGTTTTCCATACCTCATATACAAGGCTTTGCAGCTGAACAGTCCTAGAGCATGTTCCTCAGGAATGGGGTTGTAGCCAGGCTGTGCTGTGCAAGTATTGTTTAATATCCAGATGAGCCGTGAATGGGTGTTCTCTGTAGGCACATTGCACCACATGTGTACAGCACAGAGCATACTTAGTAAGGTGCAGAATGTGACTGGCTCCTCTGGTGAGTACTGTCCATTAGATATTTATAGACGGCACGACTGGGATTCTTGCTGGCCAGCAGGTATTGATGGGGGTTATGAGTATTTCTACTTTGGCTGGTAACTTTTTTTTTTTTTTGTTAATAGGCTGCAGTAAAGTGAATGTTCGCCAGGTATATTAAATAATTTATAACCTTTAATTTCATCTTACAGCTGTTTTTACTCGTGTTCTGTGACAAAAATTGAATTACTTTTAGTGTGAGCTATATTTAAAACCATGATGAAGTCACCACACTTGTCCTCGTATCGCCTGTGCTGCTTGGGTATACCAGGCGAGTGCTGGCTGCACTGATTACATGGAAGGAGGCTGGCATTCTGCAAGTTGCTGGGGAGTATCTTGCAGTCAGAAGGCTGCACACAGATCTGAATTCAATTAGGGTTGAGACCAATTAGTTTGCATTTGTATTCACATTTCACAGTGGAATGTTTCTCTCCTCCCTGCATTTCTCATCTGAGAGCGGGAGAAAAAGTGGCAGCCAGCGCTGTGTGTGGCCTCTGTTAGGTGGTGAGTAGGTGGAGGACTTCTGCCCACAGGGTATAGGGATAGTTCCTTGATCTGTACATGCGAGTGCATATAAAGTTAATTGTGCTAGTGATGTCAGTCTGTTGAGGCAGCTGACGTGTAGCGTCTGCTTAGAGACTGTTATACAGGTTTACTGAGTGACTGTGTAAAAGACTAGAAATCATATGACTTATGTATAGTGAACAGTCATGTGATTTATGTGACAGTGGTGCACTATGTATGATGGTCATACGGCCATTGACAATCTGCACAGCTGTGTATTTCTCTTATCCCAGCGAAGCAAACTATGTTCCTTATATTGTCAGTGGCACAGTGGTTAGCATTGCTGCCCTACAGTGCTGGGACCATATGGTCAGTTTCAATTAGGGCACAATCTATGTAGAATACATACTGTATATTCCCACCACGTTTACACTGTAAGGGACATATGTCTTATCTATGTGCTGTGTGTATCTAGGGCTGTGTATATGAGGGGTATAGGTCTGTTATCCATGTGCTGTGTATACGAGGGGTATAGGTCTGTTATCCATGTGCTGTGTATACGAGGGGTATAGGTCTGTTATTCATGTGCTGTGTATACGAGGGGTATAGGTCTGTTATCCATGTGCTGTGTATACGAGGAGTATAGGTCTGTTATCCATGTGCTGTGTATATGAGGGGTATAGGTCTGTTATCCATGTGCTGTGTATACGAGGGGTATAGGTCTGTTATCCATGTGCTGTGTATACGACGGGTATAGGTCTGTTATCCATGTGCTGTGTATATGAGGGGTATAGGTCTGTTATCCATGTGCTGTGTATATGAGGGGTATAGGTCTGTTATCCATGTGCTGTGTATATGAGGGGTATAGGTCTGTTATCCATGTGCTGTGTATACGAGGGGTATAGGTCTGTTAACCATGTGCTGTGTATACGACGGGTATAGGTCTGTTATCCATGTGCTGTGTATGGAATCTGTGACGCCTGTTATGAGACCCCTGTTTTGATCACACAGTCGGGAAGCTGGCGGTCGGCGTTTAGACCGTCGGCTTCCTGACTGCATCCCGCTGTGTATATGAGGGGTATAGGTCTGTTATCCATGTGCTGTGTATACGAGGGGTATAGGTCTGTTATCCATGTGCTGTGTATACGAGGGGTATAGGTCTGTTATCCATGTGCTGTGTATACGACGGGTATAGGTCTGTTATCCATGTGCTGTGTATACGAGGGGTATAGGTCTGTTATCCATGTGCTGTGTATACGAGGGGTATAGGTCTGTTATCCATGTGCTGTGTATACGACGGGTATAGGTCTGTTATCCATGTGCTGTGTATATGAGGGGTATAGGTCTGTTATCCATGTGCTGTGTATACGAGGGGTATAGGTCTGTTATCCATGTGCTGTGTATACGACGGGTATAGGTCTGTTATCCATGTGCTGTGTATATGAGGGGTATAGGTCTGTTATCCATGTGCTGTGTATATGAGGGGTATAGGTCTGTTATCCATGTGCTGTGTATACGAGGGGTATAGGTCTGTTATCCATGTGCTGTGTATGGAATCTGTGACGCCTGTTATTAGACCCCTGTTTTGATCACACAGTCGGGAAGCTGGCGGTCGGCGTTTAGACCGTCGGCTTCCTGACTGCATCCCGCTGTGTATATGAGGGGTATAGGTCTGTTATCCATGTGCTGTGTATACGAGGGGTATAGGTCTGTTATCCATGTGCTGTGTATACGAGGGGTATAGGTCTGTTATCCATGTGCTGTGTATACGAGGGGTATAGGTCTGTTATCCATGTGCTGTGTATACGACGGGTATAGGTCTGTTATCCATGTGCTATGTATACGAGGGGTATAGGTCTGTTATCCATGTGCTGTGTATATGAGGGGTATAGGTCTGTTATCCATGTGCTGTGTATGGAATCTGTGACGCCTGTTATTAGACCTCTGTTTTTATCACACAGTCGGGAAGCTGGCGGTCGGCGTTTAGACCGTCGGCTTCCTGACTGCATCCCGCTGTGTATATGAGGGGTATAGGTCTGTTATCCATGTGCTGTGTATGGAATCTGTGACGCCTGTTATTAGACCTCTGTTTTGATCACACAGTCGGGAAGCTGGCGGTCGGCGTTTAGACCGTCGGCTTCCTGACTGCATCCCGCTGTGTATATGAGGGGTATAGGTCTGTTATCCATGTGCTGTGTATGGAATCTGTGACGCCTGTTATTAGACCTCTGTTTTGATCACACAGTCGGGAAGCTGGCGGTCGGCGTTTAGACCGTCGGCTTCCTGACTGCATCCCGCTGTGTATATGAGGGGTATAGGTCTGTTATCCATGTGCTGTGTATACGAGGGGTATAGGTCTGTTATCCATGTGCTGTGTATACGAGGGGTATAGGTTTGTTAACTAGTGTTCCCTCTAGCTCCGGCGGCAGGCAGGGCACCGGAGCTAGAGAGGGCAATGTTGTGCACGCGCCGAAGGTGCGCGTGCGCCCGAAAAAGGGGGCGTGGTTACGAAAAGGGGGCGTGTCTATAAGACGCGTCCCCTTTTCGTCATACATGGGGGCGTGCCCGGCGCTTACGGACATGCCTGGCAGCCCCCAAGCGCTGCAGAAAGGGAGAATAGACGCCGGGTGCATGCGCCCGATGTCTATTCTCCGGCGGTGACCGGGTCACCGCATGTTTGTCCACCCGCGGGACACTGCGTCCCGCGGGTGAGAACGGCTCCCGCAGGCTGTTAGGGCAGGGAGCTTTTTGCCCTCCTCCTGGAGGGCAGGGTGCTTTTTGCCCTCCAGAAGGAGGGCAGGGCGCCGCGCCCCGCTAAAACAGCCTAGCGGGAACACTATGTTAACCATGTGCTGTGTATACGACTGGTATAGGTCTGTTATCCATGTGCTGTGTATGGAATCTGTGACGCCTGTTATTAGACCCCTGTTTTGATCACACAGTCGGGAAGCTGGCGGTCGGCGTTTAGACCGTCGGCTTCCTGACTGCATCCCGCTGTGTATATGAGGGGTATAGGTCTGTTATCCATGTGCTATGTATATGAGGGGTATAGGTCTGTTATCCCATGTGCTGGTATGTAGGCAGAACTTCCTGCTGCTTGTTATATTTCTATATACTGTGTAAGTCTGAAGGCTATAGGTCTTCTGGTGTGTGTGTGTGTGTGTTTGTGTGTGTGTGGGGGGATTCTGTTAATGCGTGTGGGGCTGTATAGAGAAGACATGAGGGCTGCAGGACTTATATAGATGTGCGGTGTGTGTGTGTGTGTGTGTGTAGTGAGCTGCATGCTTATTGAGGCAGAGCTACGTGAACAGGTGTGTACGTGTTGTGATTCAGATGGATGGTGCTGTGTATTGTGCTGACAACCCTGCGAGAGGCTGATTTAATAGACACGGCTCTCGCTGTCTTATCGCGTCTGTCCAGTAATCCTGCTACTGACATGGAGCATTTAGTCAGCTGTTGCTGCATCTATTGGCTTAACTTTATCATTTTACAGATTTAACAACACAACCTTCAGTGTGCAGTGCTCTGTGGGGGACGGCTTACCATTTCCTTTTTTATTGTGAAATATACATTTTACTGCATGTTTTTGAATTGAATGTAATTCTCTTGCTATTTAAATGAGAGGATCTGCAACAGTTTCTCCTGCTGATTTTAATGATGCTTCTTTGGAAATCCCTAACATTTGAGGACAGTCATTAACAGTGTTTTAAAAAGGGTAATTCCCCTTTGTGAATCCCCTGCTAGTTAGGTGCTGTGTCACCCCATACACCCTGTGGGTTCATGTGGCCCATTTTCACTAATGCCCCTCTATTCACCCTGCTATTGGACTTGGCTGCACACGAACTGTTGAGGTCCCTGAGGCTAATTAGGAGGGGTTTCCCAAAGGGAATACTAATGTTTAACAAAGGACTGGAAGTGCTGGTTTTTATAGGACTTTAATTATTGCAAGTGTCACATTGTGGATTACATATTCCCCAATGACTTTTAATAGTGACAATACTAATATGTATAGTCTAATTTGAATTCCTTTAATTCTGTCTCCTGGTCTTCAATTAAACTTTCGCAGTTAATAATTTCATTTCTATTTTGTTTCTCCTAAAGGTATGGTCTGAACATGCGTTGCTTGGCAGCTCGGGTCAACTATAAGACACTAATCTTCATCTGCTCCCTCTTCACCCTGGTGACAGTGTTGCTGTGGAACAAATGCTCCTCCAATGACCATATTTCCACCCTGCCATGGGCACCAGAAGCAGGTCTGCGAGTTGACAGTCTGGAGAAGAGGTCAGCAGCTTCGGAAAGTAATGCAGCCCATGGCCAGCCCAGATCTGAGGAGGCCTCCCCCCAGGAGCAGCAGAAGGCACCACCTCTGGTGGGCAGTAAGGGAACAGGACAGAAGTATGAGGAGATAGACTGTGTGATCAATGACGATCAGAGCGTGCATTGCAGGAGAGAGGGAAATGAGGTCTACATGCCCTTTTCCTGGATGGAAAAGTATTTCGAGGTGTATGGAAAGATTGCTCAATATGATGGCTTTGAAAGATTTGAATTTTCCCACAGCTACTCCAAAGTATATGCACAGCGAGGTCCATACCATCCCGATGGGGTCTTCATGTCCTTTGAGGGTTATAATGTAGAAGTCAGAGACCGGGTAAAGTGCATCAGTGGAATAGAGGGTAAGTTGTTTGATGATATTGACTGTGTGGGACTGGCCTTTCCCATAAAATTGGATGCCCCTGTACGTCTATTGATTTGATACAGTCATATGATGTAGTTGTTGAATTAATACCTGGTTTACAATGATGAGGACCAAGTTGTTCTTTGTAATGGCCACATACATACAGTATATGTTGGATATGCATGTTACAGGACATATGCATGTTAAAAACACATTTACTCCTTTTAGAAATGCCAACACCTGATGTACAGAGCTGATTGCTGTGGACTGTTTCATCAGGCCTGTCCCTCATGCAACGGCTTCATTTCAGCAATGTTAAGAAAAGTCAGAGCACAGATGTTGGGACTTTCAGATAGTGTGACGTGCCTGAAGTGAAGCGGCGCCATGTTTGGTTAGTGGGCTGACCCAATATTACAAACCATATTGCACCACACTTCTGTGTATTGGTCATTCCTCTCTTCTGAAATTTAGAAACTGGTGCAATTCCTTAAATGAATGACTTTCAGCATTGACAGGTTAATGCTCATCCCTGTATGAATAGAAAGCGACACTTCCAGCAGAGGGGTGAGACGTTTGATCTATTAATTGACTCACTACTGCGGTCTTTGATTGGGCCTGTTGCCTTAGGCACAGTGGAAGAAGCCATTTTGTGAACTAAACCTGTAAGACATCACTAAGGCCTGGACAGGCACTGCCAGCTTACTTCCACAATGCAGCTGCTTCATTAGTCGCATTGCTTTCAGTGTCGGAAGGATTAGTGAATAGTTGAGTACAGATTATGGGGCTTTTACCAGTGAGTGAGTTATTTATTACATGTTGATGATTGACTTTGTGTATTAGTGCAATATGTTCTGAAAATGGAAATGCTGGAAGCTTCCTAAACAAATGATCAGTGTTCTGTATCTGTCCTTTCTTCTCAGGGGTCCCTTTATCCACCCAGTGGGGTCCACAGGGGTACTTCTACCCAATCCAGATTGCCCAGTACGGACTGAGTCACTACAGCAAGAACCTGACAGAGAAGGCCCCCCATGTGGAGGGGTATGAGAGGGCAGATGAGAGTAATGAAGGTGTCCTGGGCTTGTGGACTGTGCCTAAGGGGGCTTCTGTCACCACAGTTTATGATAAGACAAGAGGCAGCCATGTCAGACACTTGGTTGTGCCAGGTGAGTGAAGATGACAATTGAAGCTGTTGTTAAATAGTATATTGGGTAGACTCATACACCAGTGACCAGTTGCCATGTTCATTCAAACAATACACCAATAGGCTATAGTCCAGAATACTTGTGGCCCGATAACCAACTTGAAATCTTTTTTGTGTATTGTGTGTGGGGTTTTGCTTGAGGGGAATTCATTGAAATTGTAACTTTTTTGAAGACATTAAACCATTCTAGGGCAGTTTCAAGCTTGACTCCATTGTTTTACTAATGTTTGTCTCACTCTGTTACTCACTCCTCTTGGGCACGGAGAAGGTTGCCCAAATTCGTGAAGGCTCTGCTCAGATAGCCTACAGCCTGTGGCACAGGCTACGTAACACAAAAAGGTTGCAGAACCTTACACCACCTCTAAAAAAAAAAAAAAAAATTCATACAAAATTAAAAACTAAAATGGTGAAAAATAATTAAAAAAAAAGCTTAACAGATGTTAGGTTATGACTGAGCAGACCATGATAAAAAATAAACTGTTTTCTTGGGGATTGGTACGGGATGCGGTAATAATCCTGACTGCTAGGATTCCAGTGAGTCGAATGCCGGCGCCGGAATCCCGACCGTAAGTACTGGAGTTAGGGGGAGGATTAGGTTTAGGCTGTGCGGAGTCGGGGAGGGGGTTAGTATAGGCTTACCTGGAGGCGTCGGCATTGTAACCTGGTCGGGATGCCGGCGTCGGGATTCTGACTGCCAGGATCCCGAGCGTCTGCATCCCATACACATCCCACTGAACGTATCCCGCTTCTTGCCTGAGAATCTTTATGAAATAATGAACTAATCTTCAGATGTTCTTAAACCAGATTCTTAATACTGTGTCAGATACAAATTCAAGTTCAGCCTCCAACCACATAAGGCCTTGGGCAACAGGGCAGATGCATAGAGTGCAGTATAAATGTTTGTGGTGGGCTTATGAAACAGAGAATTATTTAATGTATTCAGCACTTGGCTGGGAGAAGTTCCCCTATAAGAGTTTTCTTGTCTCCAGCGCTTTGTGTACACATTGGCATGTTCCCTGCTCCCTGCATGGAGGCAGAGCTGTATTCAGGTCCTTGATTGGTTACTGACAGCCCAATTTGTCAGCTGTGTGATGAGTCTACCATGCATTAATTAGCAGAGTAGAAGGGGGGAGCCCCTCCTCCAAGTTTATCCAAGGGCTTATCTGGAAGGTGATGACAAAAGTGACTTCATTGTCTCCTGAAGTGATTGACTCGTTAATCCTAATGGGTATTGATTAGCGAAGCGCAGTACGTTAAAAGCTTGTTAAAGAGGCTGAGATGGGGAAAACCTTATTCGTAGGGCTCAATAGATGAGACTTGAGAGGAAGATAACTGGACAATCTTTTGAGGGCTTTAAAATAGCATTTTTTCCAGGCATTTGTGTCCTGTTACTTGCTTATGGACTACATGTGGTGCAACTCATTTTTGCAGTGTCTAGGGTATTTATCACCCAGTATTTCCCTCCCCCCGCTCACTAGAAAGCGACCATTCAAGCTATAACCCCCTTACCGCATTATTTACCATGTCGGATACTTCCTTGTCCCACTTTCCATCAGTGTTCATAGCCGTAATCTCGCCTGTATCTCTGTATAAAGACATTCTATTAGTAATAATTGTTATGCAGGAGTGCCCATACTCGAAAAAGTAAGGCGCCTATACCGGACACAAAGGACATAAACAATTCGCTGCTATAATTGTGTTTTAATGTATAAAAAATGGTTTATTAAATTAAACCCTTCTGATAAAAAGTTGTCACTTTAAATATCAATTTGTACAATTGATAATCCTACACAACAAATCCGCGTCTCTCAGCCTTCCTGTTAATAGGAAGAATATCTGTCTACATGTGTCATTAAGATGTTCACTCCATTAGCTACTTCTGTAAATATGATCTACACATAAGCTCTATAATAGGCTATTATTCAAGGCGATGTTCATTAGTTACTTAGTAGCATATGTATCAATTTGTAACTCCTTGTTAGACAAAAGTATCCACACGTTGCCAGTCCTTATAATAGAATCCAGTAGAGATTATTTAAATAACAAGTTGCTGCTCCATAGTAAAAAGTTCCAGCGTGTCTAGCAAGCGGCTAGACACGATGTGACCGTCAGCCGTGGGAGCTTCGCTCCGTGGGAGACTGTGTGCACAGAGTCCGATTATGCAGCTAGAGAGGTTATGTCCCGGAGACAGCAGCAGTAGTTGGTATGCATATTAGGAGCCTGCAACGTCCGAGCAGTAATTCCCAGCAGCGGAGTGGCAAGAATGTTGAAAGTAAAAAGCTATACACAGTCTTTTCTCCTGCAGTGATGGAGAGCACATGTACAGACCGGTTCAGGTACACCCTTAACGCGTTTCTTTCTTTCTCCATGAGAATTCCTTCTGAAGATATTCTCATGGAGAAAGAAATGCGTTAAGGGTGTACGTGCTAATCTGCATACCAACTACTGATGCTGTCTCTGGGACATGAACTATCTAACTGCTTAATCGGACTCTGTGCCCAGTCTCCCACGTAGCGAGGCTCCCGTCGCTGACTGTCACATCAGGTGAGCAGTCATCTCTGCAAATAGCAGGCTTATTACCAACACTAGTCATGGATCGCTGAGGTGGCTAGATAGCATGCTACCTTGATCTATTGAATGGTGTAGACATTAGAGCAAGGCTTGACAAATCCCAGGGGCCAGATCGCCATGGTTACCAGATTTTGCAGTGAGAGAGGAAGCAGATCCTCATCAGCTCCCGCGAAGATTCGTGCATATAGTACTGCGGCGTTCATTTCATGCACAGGAATGCATGTGCTGAGTGTCTCCTGCGGTGACTGCTGTGCCTGTGTCCGTCCCGGCCTGCGCTGACTCCTCCTGTCCATCCTGGCCTGCTCTGACGACTCCTCTCCATCCTGGCCTGCTCTGATACCTGCTGTCTGTCTCAGTCTATGCTGATCCTCCTGTACGTCCCGGCTGTCTACTGTCTCCTATCTCTGGCTGTATAGAGCTCTCCGGTAATAGGGTCTATGCATGGCCAGGGATTGCGGAGCAGCTTCAGAGGGATAGTGGTGTGACCACGAGGGGGGGGGGGGGGGGTGTTCTGTTGTACTTTCTGGCACCATTGTTTTATATGAAATGTGGTCCGTTATTACTGGAGGGTGGGGGATGGAGCAGAGGAGCTGTGTAGAGCAGTGAGGGGGCCTCCATGTTACTGTATTCATTCAACTGTGACCATTTTGTGGACTAGTATAGTGTGTATAACTGTTGCATAACACACACAGCTGTGCTCCTCAATCACTCCTGTAATTTTTTTGGGGGGGAAAGTGATCTGGCTCCTACACTTTCATCCTGGCTCCTAGAGTTTAGAAAAATTAGTCAAGCCTTGCATTAGAGGCATATTGTACAGCCGCTTGCTGGACACGCTTGAACTTTTTACTATGAAGTAGCAGCTTGTTGTTTAAATAATCTCTACTGGAGTCTATGATAAGGACTGGCAACGTGTGGATACTTTTGCCTAACAAGGAGTTACAAATTAATATATATGCTACTAAGTAACTAATGAACATAGTAACCTATTATAGAGCCTATGTGTAGATCATATTTACAGAAGTAGCTAATGGAGTTAACATTTTATTGACACATGTAGACCAATATTCTTCCTAGTAACATGAAGGCTGAGAGATGGGGATTTGTTGTGTATGTTTAAATATCACCTATAGAATAAAATATTCCCTTTGTACAATTGATAAAGTGACAACTTTTTTATCAGAAGGGTTTAATTTAATAAAACATTTTTTAAACATAATTTATTATATCGGCGAATTGTTTGTCCATTATAGGCCTATAGGTGCCTTCCTTTTTCGAATATATTTACAGTTAATATATGTTTAAGGTACTGGTGGAACCCTAGGAGAGCTGCCTGCCGAGATCAGCTATTTATAGATGGGCGCCCGGTAACTATTTCATTGTCTAGACCCAGGAGTGCCCATACTGCCTGCTTCTTGGCTGATGGCAAAAGTACTTCTAAACCGCGGCATCCCAACAGTCAGTCAGAATCCCGACAGGATTAGGTAAGTATCCTAACCCCTCCCTTCCCCTGCAGTCTAAAGCCGGGTACAAACTAGACAATATGTCGTCCGATCAGATATGGATCGGAGCAACATATAGAGTACATAGTCCAGTGTGTACCCATGGTATGCGGGTTCCCGCGGGCTGTTAGCAACATCCCCCGTTGGCCCTACTGCTGGTCCGATGGGGGATGTAGTTAGCAATGCATGGCGCGTCCCTCTGTTGGACCCAGCATCTGGGTCTCGGGCTGGGTACATATCTAACGTGTACCCAGCTTTACTCTAAGCAGCCTGCCCCTAACCTGAATACTTGCCGCCTGGATGCCAATTACATCCCCTTTTGAATGTACATCGCTGATAAAGGGGCTAGCTAAAACCTGAAAATAAGTTTTATATATATATATATATATATATATATATTAATATAATATAATGCTGGTGTATTTCCCCCTCTAAATGTATTACTGGTGTAATTTTACTCCTCTCTTACAAGTCTTTCTGTTTTCTTTTACCTTTCGGACAGAAAATTCGGAGGGTGCTTTGCTAACGCTGGGTAACTCAAGAGACTTTATCTTGTCTCTCGACTTGAAGTTCCTGACCAATGGCAGTATCTCTGTGGTGTTGGAGACCACTGAGAAGAATCAGTTGTTCACTGTACACTACGTGACCAATACACAGCTGATCACTTTCCATAACCATGACATCTATTACGGGATTGGACCCCGGACCTCCTGGAGCACACTGACTCGAGATCTTTTGACTGATTTAAAGAAGGGAGTGGGACTATCCAACACAAAAGCTGTTCGTCAGACTAAGATCATGCCGAAAAAGGTTGTCCGTCTTGTGGTAAGGGGCAGTGTTTTTTTGGATAATGTCACTATCTCAACTACTTCCCACACAGCTGCCTTCTTCGCTGCCAGTGATTGGCTGGTGAGGAATCAAGACGCCAAGGGTGGCTGGCCAATTATGGTGACCCGAAAGCTGGGGGAGGGGTTTAAATCTCTGGAACCGGGTTGGTACTCTGCTATGGCCCAAGGACAGGCAATATCTACACTGGTCCGTGCCTACCTGCTCACCAAGGAGCAAGTCTATCTGGACTCTGCACTCAAAGCGACTGCTCCTTTCAAATTGCCCTCAGAAAAGCATGGCGTGAAAGCTGTGTTTATGAACAAGTATGACTGGTATGAGGAATACCCTACTACACCTAGCTCCTTTGTCTTAAATGGCTTCATTTATGCTCTGCTCGGTCTCTACGATCTTAAAGAGACTGCTGGAGAGAAGCAAGGCAAAGAGGCATGGCTGCTATATGAGCGAGGAATGGAATCACTCCGCGCCATGTTGCCTCTTTATGACACAGGTTCTGGAAGCATTTATGACTTAAGGCACTTCATGCTAGGCACTGCCCCTAACCTTGCCCGTTGGGACTATCACACTACCCATATTAATCAACTGCAGCTTCTTGCGAGCGTGGATGGGTCTCCGATATTTAGAGACATTGTGCGTCGTTGGAAGTCCTATTTAAAAGGAGGCAGGGCAAAGCATAACTAGAGGGGCAAACCCGAAACCAAAGGCTGTCGGTAAAACAGATGCCCAGGTCCATCTTATCCCTTCTGTCTCCTTCATGCTTTGCAGGTGGTGGTGAACTCTCCACCTGCTATTACTACAGTACAACACCCAGCGGTCTCTTCAATGGAAGCAATTGGCAGAGTAATCTGGGAACTGTGCTTCAACAGTCATGTTTGGCATAGCTTCTCTCTAATGTGTGTTAAACATACTAGTGTTTTATTTAATATTAGTTTGTGCTTGGGAAGCTGGAACCAGATTTAAACAAATTATAGGGTTGGTCTTAAACTAGGATGGTTTCTAATTCCATTCTGTGCCTTCTGTCCTTAAGATGTCATAGAAGCAGAGGGAGCAACTTTTGAAATTACATTAGGATAAAATTCCTAGTGGAAACCCTACATTATCTGTCAATGGGACTGGAGTGGTTGGGGAAATATATTCCCAGTATAGATTATATATTGTGTTGACAATCATACAAGTTAGCTAGTTATCTTTCAATGACATCACGGACTGAAACGTGCAGTGCTCCTATACCCTTTAACTTTTTTTTTTTTTCTCTCCATATGCCAACTAATATTAGCAAAATACTAGGACTATACTATTCCTGTTGAATGCACTTTACTGCCCCTTATGTTACAATAATCCCAATATCTTTAGGGTTCCAAAGATTCTACCCCAAAGCGTGACCTTCTCCCTAACACGGTGCTAAGCGTGTTTCTGTTAAACAAGTCTAATATTCACTTTAGATCCAGTTTTAAAATACATAGTTTTTATACCTGCCAAAAGAAAGCAGAATAATTTTATACATGAAATCGCTTATATTCTGTATTACAAATGTTTCTGTTTAAAAAGAGATTTATGCGAATAACTCTTTGCAATCACCACTCCCACCCCTCAGCTTGCCTGCTGAACACTGTGACAGTGATGTTAACATGTCGGTACTACCAGTTGCAGTTTCCATAAGCTTCCTCTCAAAGTATTTTGTGTTTAATCCTACAGAGTGCGGAGAGTGTGCTATTTTGTTTAGTCTATTAAATATAGGATAAGCAAAGAGTCCGTTAATTTAGCCCCTTTTGGGGGTCCATTTTTTATTTCTATGTTACTGCATGGTCCTTGTCTGGGATTCTTGTGGTTTTGTCAACAGACATTACACAAGGTTTCATATGTTTAAATGTCTATTGTGTGTGCGCACCTGACTGGTGTTATGTAGAAGGTGATTTTATGGCCCTACACGCACACTGTGACCCTTCTACTCAACATGGTGGCCACCGTGGATACAGTTCAGGCTTAGGCTGAGCAAGCTGATTACTGCAGGCTTCAGCTGGCTACACACTACGATGTGTGTACACAGCAATGGCACAACTTGATGGAACGATATATTGCGTCGACTGTACACACACTGCACAATCTGATGTACGACTGCACAATAGATCGTTACATGCTGCATTTAGCAGAAAGGTGGTGTTCATTGCATTGTCCCATCTGCTGTGCAGCACAGCAAATGGGACGATACGATGAACATCTGCCGTGCATGTGTGATCGGGCGTATGCACTATACGATCCACACAATATCGTTCCGATACGCATCGGAGCCATCTATCATAAGGCAGATCGCTTAGTGTGTACCAAGCATTAGACTAGGGTCAGGAGATGACTGTACACAGGCCAGTAGTGTTCATCTTCCGGCCATATCATGCTCCGTGATAACTTGATTTCGGTCTGTTACCGGGCATAGTGCTAGATATGAGTCAGTAGAGACTGTAATAGTACCGTGGGTGTGGCAAGCATTAGATGTATTTAAAAAAAAAAAAAACATAAGATTTAATATAAAAGACTTATCAAACCTTCTAAACCGTAAAAGTGGAGGTATTGCCCATAGCAATCAATCAAATTATATCTATTATTTATCTAGTACATTCTATAAAATGATAGCTGTAATGTGATTGGTCGCTGTGGTCAACACCTCCCACTTTTGTTCTTTAGAAGTTTTAAGAAATTTCCCCCCCCCCTGGTGTTCCCTGCAAGTTGCTCTATAAAGACAGACACATCCAATGCCCTATATAACAAATATGATACAGGGGACAGGGGTGCACTCTTCCCAAGTACATATTCAACATTTAAAAAGCTGATCCATTCTGTAGGGATGGTGGAGACCAATGGAATAAATGGCTTTCGTGGAGAAGTAAACTACAGTGAGTAGGAACAGGGTAGCAGGTCTGCATTTTATTAAGATTGGGTTCTCCTAAATAGGTGGATGTGTATTTTTAATTTTAGGGGAATCCAAAAATTCATACTGGCTGACTGCTAGTAGGAAGTCTTACAGCAACAACTTGTATGTATGGCTATATATAGCCATTGCAGGACTAACAGAAAAAGTGGGACTATACCAAAAGCTCCTAGCATTAATGACTATACTATTCTACACATACTTAATATATTGTTTTTAATTTGGTATGAGTAATTCCACTTGTATGGTGATTTATTTTATTATGGTGTTTTAACAACACTACAGAGCACCCCCTTTTCTCCTTTTTGTTATCTATATATCTACAAATATTTATTTTTTTAAATTGTTTAATGTTGTGACTTGAAAACTAAAATCCAGAATTTATTTGTGCTTTTGTTTTAACCATTGTCTCCTCTGCTACATATTCTCCTACATTCTCTTGGCCCAGGACATTCTGCTACACTCTCCTGTCTGTTCCAGTTCCACCTCACTGTGTCATCTGGTACATCTCCCATTGCCTCATAGAGCACCTACTGACAACATTTACATGCCTGATAGATTATCAGATTATAATCTGACATCACAGGAGTCTCTCTTGTCACATGCTATATTGGGCCAATTTACCAATATCTGCTTTTATTACAAAGCATGTGTAATCGGCATTCATTTGATCTAAACCAGCCAACCGTAATGGTATGTTACCTGTCTACACTCAGGGGTCTATTTACTAAAGTGTGTTTATATAGAAGTGGAGGTGTTGCCCATAGCAACCAGATTCTAGTTATCCTTTATCTGGCACCTTCTAGAAGAGAATAGCTAAAATCTGATTGGTCGCTATGGGCAACACCTCCACTTCTATAAACCTGCACTTTAGTAAATATACTCCACAGACTCTGTTGGTCTTTCTTTATCATGACATTGTAGGAACATGCTGTAACATTCATGAGCATGCAGCTGAGAACCACACAAATGATGTCTAGTGTCTACGGTTAGTCAGTAGAAAGCAGAGTACCCTAATTGTCGCATTCAGTGAGCCCATGAACATCCTGTGTTCTCCTAGTTATTAATCTGTGAGTTGTCCTATAATAACCTATCTTGCCCAGAGCTAACATTTTCCTTACTGTAACAATAGAGATTGAATAATCAGCAGAACAAAACTAGAGTCATGTGGGTTTGGTGCAATATGAACACTCCCCTGTCTTACTCCTGGCTCAGTGTTAGATTAATTTGCTGGTGAGAAGCCCAAGGAAGAAACTTGCCACCAGTGACTGGGTATATGGATCTGATCTACAGAGCAGGGTATGGGAGCGACACCGCAAACAATACCGGCTACTCCTTACCCACTGGTATTTGAGGGTTCAAACTATGTGTTGTGTTTGTGGATATCACATTCTGACCTTTAGCATATGGGCATATGCCCTGTGTTTGTGAGTGTGTGTGCATATATACAGCATGTGTACACACCTATATATGCAATACTTTGTTTACCGGATCCCTTGTGGTGAGGTGGTCCTTTCCGATCGCTGTATAGACTTTGCATTTTAAGCACAATGTGCACATGATAATTTTATACACAGATTTTTTTGCAGAGAATTAGAAGTACCTGTTGCTATGTTTATATAAATATATAATAAAAAAAAAAACAGGTCAGCGTCATGCTTCAGTAAAGCTGCTTTATAAGATTGTAAAATAAAGTTTTTATCTTCTGAACAGATTGTGGCGTTTGTATTTCTTTCTGCAGTTTATTAATGTAAGGACAAGAGACTGTTTTATGTGTGTGCTGTTACTGCATGGTGACAAGGGCAATCGTGTAGGACTGGCACTGTGCCCCAGAGACATCCGTGCCTTCTCAGAAATGCCTCCCTGCTCTGGCGTCAAAATATTGATTTATTTCCTGATTTTCCAAAAAGCAATTTGTCAGATCGGCACTAAGCAGACTAACGCTTTTGCTGAGATGGATGAGCATCATCTTTGCTTGGTTTGAGGTAGAAATCCCCATAGATTGAGCCCACAGCAGCAGACGACATGTCATGGGATTTCACATACTGAGATATAATAATGACACCTTTATTCACAATAGTAATGTTTGTGTGATTTACATGATCATCTCAAAGTGAATGGTGGAATTCTGACTGCTAAAGAATTCCATAATAAATTAGCTCTTATTTTATTTAAAGGGCCACTTGTACTAGTCTCGTCAATGGGGTACATCTTCTGAAGTTTAGCCTCTGGGACAAAAGCCATTTGTGTAAATCACCTGCCCAGTATTCATTGGTACTGGACTGTAGCAGAGGATAATCTGACAGTGCTAGAAATGTCTCCTCCAGGAGAATCATGCCCATCCAATAAGTAGTCTGCTGTCAGCTTCCCTTGGTACATTCAAGTGAGTACAGGTGACAACTGCATAAATGACGGGCCCTGGGGTTGTAGGCGGAGGGGGATTCCTGCTGATGCATTATTCTGGTGGAAATAAGAGTGTGTAAACAGGCCACCACCAGTAACAAATTATTATAACCTTTTATCATATTACGACTGAAGTTTAGTTTGCATTGTTCCTGTATAATTATTGGCATGCTGCAACCCACTTAGTTACTTTTTTCTTTTAATTTATTATTTTTCGTGCACAAAGGTGTAATGTATATTAAAGGGCTCAGTGGGCTGGAACTGTGCAAAAATGAGCACACACATTAAGGTCTATCTTGCAGTCCCCTTTTAGTTTAGTGCAGTGGCTCCCAAACGTTCTTGGTTCATGGCACCCTTAGTGTGTCAGATTGTTTTATTTTTTTTCACTGCACCTCTAGGTGCCAGCGGGGCCAAACTCTGAAAAGCTTTGCTTTGTATTGTATGGTACAAAGGGGCAGACCGTACTCCCCTCTGCAGGAGATTTCTGTGAGCTCATTAGGCAGTTAGCAACAATTCATACATTTATGCAGAAACTGCGGTTCATACATTAGTTTATGAAAACCTTGATTGCTACATAGGACCCTAAAATCTGAATCAAAATCTTTTAGAGTAGTTACTCAGTTATGGAAGTTAAAGCACAAGTAGATTGTACTTACCTGCCATCCTCAGGTACTCTGCCACTTCCAGCATGACCCAACCACCTTCAGCAGTAGAGGAAGGTAAGTGGTAAAGAGGGCAGACGTTGAAGTAGAAAAGGGAGTGCAGGGAAAGCGGAACAGTTGTTTCCAAAGGGCACAGAGTATAGGGGAGGGGGATAAATGGTAGAAGCAGATGGAGGGACAGATGATAAGAGGAGCAATTGGAGACACATGCACAGGTGGAGAAAGAAAGGCCAAACACACAAAAAGATGGTAAGAGTCACATGGGCCTGGGGCGACATGGATACATATATTGGGGGCTGCATGACCATGGTGATATACATACTGGGGGACGGACAGACTGATATATAAAACATGCACAATAGGGCTTTGGGGGAGGGGGACATGTTGACATACACACTGAAGCTCGAGGGGGACATGGTGATACACACACTGGACCCAGGCTGCTGCAGCACAAAGTTTGGGAAGCCCTGGTTTGGTGTATTTGTCAGGTGAATGAATTGTGCGGCACAGGGAATTTACATGTGCAATCTCCAACTGTGTCTCAGCCACCAGCAACTAACCACATGAAAGCTTTACATGAGTGACCACGTTTTTTATTATTATTATTTCAGTACTGTAATTCAGATGAGAATTATACGTTCCATTTAGCAAGAATTTACTGTGTATTTTAGTACTGTGCAGTCAGCAGGCAGTTCCACCTCTCCTTTGTTTTATTAATTCAGCAACTCTATCATTTCCTGTGCTCCACGCCCTCTTTCCCCAGGAAGAAAATGAAATCCCCCTTACTTAAAGCAACTCTGTGTGCTATGAGCGAGGGGCATACATGGACAAGCCTAAGGAGGGCCAGGTGCCACAACAGCTGGACCCTTCATATTTTCCAGGGATAGCAAGAAGTCTGTTATTCCTCCTTACTAAGGGGGGAGATTTTTAACAGTAAAAGCAAAATATAATGGGACTTGCATTTAAAAAGAGATTTATTTTGTTTCTGGAAGTGTTAAAATCAGCTTTAAACAAACTGAATATTACTAGACATTTCCCCTCTATTAGGGCTCACTGACAGCCATGTAAATATTCAGTGCACATGTTTGGTTTTAGGGAGGTCCACAGGTTTTGCCCTTCCTGGGTGGTGTTGGGCACTTTGCTAGGAAAGACTCTGGTGCATGAATACACAGTTTTGCACCTAAGTGAAAAGAATTAGATTACAGTTTATGGGACAGTATTATTTAAATCAGTTGTCAGGACTGGTGAAAAAAGGAGGTACTACTAGTGCAAGCAGATGGATCTGGTTTATCTCATGCCTAAAGGCCCCATATATCTGCGGTGGACAAGTCCCTGTTTTGCTGATATATGATGGGGGGGGGGGGGGAATTGGCAATGTATGGGCAGGGTCGAAACTAGGATTTTTGTCACCCAGGGCAAGGCCATAATTTGGCGCCCCCCCCCATAAAAAAAAATACAACATGGTGGGCGAAAAGGGTGTGTAGTTTTGTGACACAGTAATGTCCCTTATAACACATTATGCAACACAGTAATGTCCCTTACAACACATTCTGCCACAGTAATGCCCCTTATACATTTATGCCACAGTAATGCCCCTTATACATTTATAACATAGTAATATGTCCCTTCTCTTACCTGCTAGGGCCATGTGGTGGGTGCGCTCGGGGTGGAGTGGGACGGGGCTGCCACATATGGGGAACTGCGGTCATTGTAATGTGGTGCTGCTTGCGAACCAATTGTAGCTCACGGACAGGCAGCATCTGCTGATTGACTTGCGACCGGCACCACATTAGACTGACTGTGTCTCTGTGCCTCCCAAGGCCGGGATGCGGCTCCAAACCCACATGAGCAGCAACCTAGTCTCCCAGCAGCCTCTCCCCGGCAATCTTGCCCCCCCCGCCCCCTCCCCTAATCGTGGCCCTGGTATGGGGTACACCAATCAGATTCCCTGCAAAAAGTGATCAAAATCAGTAAATTAGGTTGTCCAACATGTTGTCTTTCACCGACCAGTCGGGGCTGTAGTTTGATAGTTATTTTGTAATGATCAGCCAATTTGCTGACTGCTTATAGTAAAAATGATGAGCCCTTCAAGACTGGCAGGTCTTTCTTTCCTGAATAAGATCTGCAAATCACTGAAAAATATCTAAACTGTATGGGCGCACATGGTGGGGGATCACAGACCCTGTGAATCGTTCTTTTGTGATTGCTAATGTATGAATCCCTTTAGATATGGTTTCACCAAATCTTGTCCTATACTGAAATAAACAAAAAAGTCACTAAATAAAAAAAGCTCAACAGTAACACATGGTAAATATACCACTTGTATTTAAATTACTGCATAAGTGTTTCCAAAAGGTAAAATAGGGCCTTCCCCTTACTAAAATACCTGTTTAATAAAAACAAAACAATTGAGCCAATTACAGTTCCTACAGAACTATATAAACATTTTGAAATATGCCAGTGGATGACTGAAATTGCTAAACTGTACGGTTCTCTGCACTTACCCCTAACTCCAACTTTATCTAGACTCACAAAGGGGTACAGTACAGGTGGAATAACATTTATGGGCTCTTCCTTTAATATTTAAATCTTTCTAGAAAAACTAATTGAACCTCTCGATATGTAGAGTTCTAAAGCTGGTCGTACACCAGAGTTGTTTTCGGTCTTCAGTCAATGGTAGTCTGACTGAACGGTTGAAATGATCTTGAAGTCTCTCCATATATTGAGCAATTTACCATCATGATTTAAACAAATATACAGCACAAGGTGCAAAATACAGACAATTATAAAAACAATCTAAAAACAACCTGCGCACTCAAGGACTGCAGCTCAGTCCACACTCAGGAGCACCACCCCTTCAAAATATAGCAGAAATACAACAATATGAGTGGTCCAAAGAGCGCTGTCCCTCATAGGTCACGTCTTCTCCTATTCTTTCATGGATAATGCAATGATCTCAAAACAGGGAGACAGAATAATACACGATTATACTCCAAATGATAAGTGTTACTTCCAATGGTCCGCAATTACTGTTAAAAGCTACTCACCTAAACTAGGTGAGATACGTTCATATAAAGGTATCTTTCTGAAGTGTTTTACTCTGGTCATAGACAAACACACCAATTTTCATCGCTTATTCCCCACTGGGAATACACTCACCTGAAATCAGGTATAGGCGTTCACAAAAAGGTATCTTTTTATTCCCATTAGGAGAGTTCCATCCTTGACCCAGATGACTTTATAATAACTAAAAGATGATGCAACTCCAAAGGAATAAAGTTTCACTTTTTAATCCAAGAATATAAAAAGGTTGTGTCTATCCTTAGATAATATACAGCCAAAAAATGTACAAAAATCATTTAAAAATACAGTCACAAATGGGTTCCACGGTGAAAAAGGAAACAATTACCAGCCAAACAGTAGCCACTCTTATCCGGAATAGTGTGGAATCCTGATGAGATGCACTGGATGTATAAAGTGCAAAGGTAAGTTCCAGTGCCACCATAGATAACCCCTAAATCCACCACCAACGCGTTTCTGACTTTCAAGTCCTTCCTCAGGGTGTACTAGGACTGTAAACTCCCCTCCTATTTATACCCCTCAGTATCCATATGGGGGAGGACTAAAAGATAACCAATTGGTCGGCTATAATTAAAACCTGGCATCTGGATCAAAATTCCTTATAAATTACAGTGATCAAAACACAATGCCCTCTACATAATAATCCATAAATGGACACACACAATGATAAAAGGCAAAAAAAAGTAAAAACAGATGAGCATACATAAAGATAAGATTGAATAACAAAAGCAATATAATGAAGATCCGGTTCACTTTTTACACAAGTCCCCTTGATCCTCTGATGAGCCATGTAATTTGGCGCCAGGCCTCCTCATGCATTAGCCGCAGCCTGTTCTAAAACGTAACCGGACTTCCGGTCCATGAGGAACACCGCCGTGTACAACTTCCGGCATCTGTAACGCAGATACTTATGGTCCGCAACTTCCGGTGATGCGTAGTCATCCGCTGGTAAGCGCGTAACTCTGGAAGTCCCAGCTACAGCGTATCAAGGCTGCCGGACATAGTAATGCGTTCTCTAGTAATCCTCTGGACGCCATTTTATTGAAGATCATAATTCACACTGATCTTATACGAGGCCCATCAAGAACATTAACGATGCCATAAACCGGGGGACATGAAATAAAGAAAACAAAGTATAAATAAAACCAGTAAGGAAAAATAACAAATGGAATAATAAGACCAACCACTTATCAAGTTAATGTATACTGAGAGACTATAAGAACCACTTGGTCTCAAAATCAGCATTCAAACCTCTAGGTACTAGTGTTTTAAGTAAATAGATCATTTCCATTTCAGCCAATCTAACATCCATATCATTAACCCGCCAGTTGGATTTAACAGATTTGATACCACAAAAGGACACTAAATGTTTAATATCACAACAATGTTGTGCCTTAAAATGCAATGAAACATTGTGCGTATCCAGACCTTTTTTGATATTTCTGACGTGTTCAGCTAGTCTCACTTTTAGCATTCTAGAGGTCCTGCCAACATATTGGCTACCACATGAACACTCCAAAAGGTACACACAATACTTCGTATGGCATGTGATGAAATCTTTAATTTCAAAATTTGCACCCGTGTATCCTGACTTAAAATGTGTAATTTTGGTATTAGTGGATTTACACACTTTACACATACTACACGTCCCACAACGATAAAATCCTTTTGATTTGATATCACCCACTGTGGGCTTAACAATGGCACTCCTCACTACATGATCTTTGATATTCCGAGCTCTACGGTATACAAATTTAGGACGTGACTCTGTGATCTTTTAACAAAGGGTCCTTGGTTAATATATTCCAATGTTTGGACACCATTTTTTCTAGTTGTTTATACTGGCTATTATATTTGGTGATAAACGGGATTTTAGGTTTATTATCCACTTTTGTATTTCCAATATCACTAATAGCTTGTACTCTATTAAGGGTGGCACCTTTTTGTTTAGCAATACCTACTACCTGACTGTCATATCCCTTAGCAAGGAATTGACTTTCCAAACAATCAGCCTGTGTATCAAAAATAACCTTTTCCGTACAATTGATACTTGAGAACAATTTTTTCTCGTACGATGACTCTTTTTTTTCTCCAATTAACGGGCACGGCCATGGGCACCAGGCTGGCACCAAGCTACGCCAACCTGTTCATGGCTTGGTGGGAAGCGCACGCAGTGTGGAGTGGACATCAGTTTGGTGCCAGCCTGGTGACATGGCACCGATACATAGATGATATTCTATTTATCTGGAGGGGTGATCAGGTTTCTTTGGACCTTTTTTGTCAGTATTTAAATAATAACACATCCAATATAGTTCTGACATTTAATGTCAGTGACGTAACTGTGGATTTTTTAGATCTTACCATCTATATTGAGGACAATTGCATAAAAACCAAGAATTTTGTCAAACCTACTGATTGCAATTCCTTGATTCAAAGTGATAGCAATCACCACCACAACTGGCTTAGAAGTATTCCAAACAGTCAGTTTCAACGCATTAGGCGAAATTGTACGGAAAAGGTTATTTTTGATACACAGGCTGATTGTTTGGAAAGTCAATTCCTTGCTAAGGGATATGACAGTCAGGTAGTAGGTATTGCTAAACAAAAAGGTGCCACCCTTAATAGAGTACAAGCTATTAGTGATATTGGAAATACAAAAGTGGATAATAAACCTAAAATCCCGTTTATCACCAAATATAATAGCCAGTATAAACAACTAGAAAAAATGGTGTCCAAACATTGGAATATATTAACCAAGGACCCTTTGTTAAAAGATCACATAGAGTCACGTCCTAAATTTGTATACCGTAGAGCTCGGAATATCAAAGATCATGTAGTGAGGAGTGCCATTGTTAAGCCCACAGTGGGTGATATCAAATCAAAAGGATTTTATCGTTGTGGGACGTGTAGTATGTGTAAAGTGTGTAAATCCACTAATACCAAAATTACACATTTTAAGTCAGGATACACGGGTGCAAATTTTGAAATTAAAGATTTCATCACATGCCATACGAAGTATTGTGTGTACCTTTCGGAGTGTTCATGTGGTAGCCAATATGTTGGCAGGACCTCTAGAATGCTAAAAGTGAGACTAGCTGAACACGTCAGAAATATCAAAAAAGGTCTGGATACGCACAATGTTTCATTGCATTTTAAGGCACAACATTGTTGTGATATTAAACATTTAGTGTCCTTTTGTGGTATCAAATCTGTTAAATCCAACTGGCGGGTTAATGATATGGATGTTAGATTGGCTGAAATGGAAATGGAAATGATCTATTTACTTAAAACACTAGTACCTAGAGGTTTGAATGTTGATTTTGAGACCAAGTGGTTCTTATAGTCTCTCAGTATACATTAACATGATAAGTGGTTGGTCTTATTATTCCATTTGTTATTTTTCCTTACTGGTTTTATTTATACTTTGTTTTCTTTATTTCATGTCCCCCGGTTTATGGCATCGTTAATGTTCTTGATGGGCCTCGTATAAGATCAGTGTGAATTATGATCTTCAATAAAATGGCGTCCAGAGGATTACTAGAGAACGCATTACTATGTCCGGCAGCCTTGATACGCTGTAGCTGGGACTTCCAGAGTTACGCGCTTACGAGCGGATGACTACGCATCACCGGAAGTCGCGGACCATAAGTATCTGCGTTCCAGATGCCGGAAGTTGTACACGGCGGTGTTCCTCGTGGACCGGAAGTCCGGTTACGTTTTAGAACAGGCTGCGGCTAATGCATGAGAAGGCCTGGCGCCAAATTACATGGCTCATCAGAGGATCACGGGGACTTGTGTATAAAGTGAACCGGATCTTCATTATATTGCTTTTGTTATTCAATCTTATCTTTATGTATGCTCATCTGTTTTTACTTTTTTTTGCCTTTTATCATTATGTGTGTTCATTTATGGATTATTATGTAGAGGGCATTGTGTTTTGATCACTGTAATTTATAAGGAATTTTGATCCAGATGCCAGGTTTTAATTATAGCCGACCAATTGGTTATCTTTTAGTCCTCCCCCATATGGATACTGAGGGGTATAAATAGGAGGGGAGTTTACAGTCCTAGTACACCCTGAGGAAGGACTTGAAAGTCAGAAACGCGTTGGTGGTGGATTTAGGGGTTATCTATGGTGGCACTGGAACTTACCTTTGCACTTTATACATCCAGTGCATCTCATCAGGATTCCACACTATTCCGGATAAGAGTGGCTCCTGTTTGGCTGGTAATTGTTTCCTTTTTCACCGTGGAACCCATTTGTGACTGTATTTTTAAATGATTTTTGTACATTTTTTGGCTGTATATTATCTAAGGATAGACACAACCTTTTTATATTCTTGGATTAAAAAGTGAAACTTTATTCCTTTGGAGTTGCATCATCTTTTAGTTATTATAAAGTCATCTGGGTCAAGGATGGAACTCTCCTAATGGGAATAAAAAGATACCTTTTTGTGAACGCCTATACCTGATTTCAGGTGAGTGTATTCCCAGTGGGGAATAAGCGATGAAAATTGGTGTGTTTGTCTATGACCAGAGTAAAACACTTCAGAAAGATACCTTTATATGAACGCATCTCACCTAGTTTAGGTGAGTAGCTTTTAACAGTAATTGCGGACCATTGGAAGTAACACTTATCATTTGGAGTATAATCGTGTATTATTCTGTCTCCCTGTTTTGAGATCATTGCATTATCCATGAAAGAATAGGAGAAGACGTGACTTATGAGGGACAGCGCTCTTTGGACCACTCATATTGTTGTATATACAGCACAAGGAATCAGTAGCGAGAAATAGTTTGTCTCCATACATTCACAGAGAAAACTGCTAAAATCAGAACAAGATCTATCCCCCCCACACAAGTAAGATTTAAATGATATCTGAAGAATGACTGATATATAACCATGCTTGGAAAGGATAACCAAATATCACAATTTTGGGGAGATATTTGAGCATTTGCTGCTTATTGGTCAAGTACATACACAGAACAGTCGTAAATCATGTGACTGGATTGTCTTCAGTGTATGGCTATTTTAAACCTAAAATTCCAGAGTGTGTCAATACATCATTTGCTAATCATGTCACTACTCCAAGCAGAGTATTATATGGTCTGCTCCTGTTATAGAGAGCCCCCTCGAGTCTTCACTATGTATAATGGCTAAATGTTCAGAGATACGGTGTAGTTCATACTTATGAGTGTTTGTTCTCTATGCGGGACATCAAAGACTGTAGTCCTCCCATGTAATGCAGTGCACAAGGGCAATGCAGGATGTAGATAATGTACAATGACTCACAATTAGAATGTCCTAATCTTATATTTCTTGTGTGTGACATAGTATGTAATCTCGGTTGCCTTATTTGCGATAAAACCACAAGTCAGACGACACTGTATGATTACATCTGTAGCCGCGTTGCGGTTCATGGAAGTGACCATGTAGAGATGACTTGTACCCATTTTCAAGTCACTTGGGTCACAAATTTAAGTTTAAATTTTTTAAATAATCATAGGTCCCTCACTGATGGTTAACAATTGGATCTTGCTGAAGGATTCCAAACTTATTCAGAATGATTTATAATTGTTCCTGATTATGGTACTTCAAAGTGAATTGTATGAAATCACCTGATGTAAATATATTCAGTCTCCTATTTCATTTGTCTGAATGCTGCATCTAGAATACTCCCAGATAACCTCTGTCAACATTTCATACATATTCCCTGCTTGTATGTTGAAACCCATATCTAGAGATTCCCAACCTGTTCAGTAGACATCTTGTGGTATTTCTTGTCCATGTGGTTATAATGTCTACTCCTGTAATACAAATAGTTCTTAGGATCTACAGACTTACTGACGTTATATAATAAACATTATTCTCCCTATATTGAGAGGGTGACCAAAGGTGCCAATTCAATGAAATGTGATGTTGAATAGCACCAGGAATGAGAGCCCTGCACCTAAGCCGAGAGAAGCAGATTACGGTGCCTAATGCCGGGTGTTTAGTCGCGGTAACCTGCATTCTCCGTTTTAATTGCTGGCTGCAATGCTGTTATCACATGCGCTAAGCCTGAAACTAGCATCGCAGCACTAGTTTAATCAGATTTCTGCTCGCACTTCAAGAGGATGCAAGCAGAAATCCTCTAGTCGCAGGTTAACAGAGCGGCTAATTGAATAGCTCCAGGAACTCATTCCCTGCACTATTCAACATCTCATTTAATTGAATTCCCCCCAAAGACATTTATAAAGAAGAAAACTCCACAGTGCTGCAGACAAATCAATATGCAAAAAAGAAAACACTTCTACCATGCTTCCTGTAAATTCCACAACATATATTCTAAACTAAAAAAAAGCAAATAGCTGTACACAAATGGCAAAACCTATAACACCTGTTACATAAAATATACAGAATCATAAAACCAGAATGAAACAAAAGCTTATAGAATAGATGTGGTCCGTGGAAATGGCAATAATAAGGCCTTGTACACACTTGTACGACCGGCAATCTTGCCGATGGTTGGGGTAAATTACCTTGGCCCCGGACCAGATTGGCGGTACACATTAAGAAGATTTACTGAATGATGGCACAATGTGTCTACACCCCACTGTATGCAATATTGTGGGATTGGTCGGGCTGAACGGCCAATCACATGACATCGCATGCGACTCGTGGGAGTGCGCAGTTGGGCATACACACTGCACAATATGCCAGATAAGAGCCCGATTTGGTCAAATCGTAACGTCATATCATGTAAGTGTGTACCCACCCTAAGGGGCAGATTCAGTTGCTGCGCCGGTCCAATTCAATTGCTGGGGATTCCTCGGGCGGGAGTCCCCGCGCGAGATCCCCCACAGTTGGACTTTACCTCGCAGCACATGGTGGTGCGAGGCAAAATCCACGTTTACACAACCAATTCGGCCTTGCGCGCGGGGAAAAACACATGATACTGCGTAAACTACGGAATCAATGTGTTTACGCGTGAGAGTCCCGATTTTATGGTGTGGGACAAAGGCTATTTAATTGAATAGCTTTTCCGTGCGCCGCGGAGGTTTTGGAGGGCAATTAGTCATGGGGACAACCCTGCGGCTAACTGAATCTTCCCCTAAGTATTGGATTTTTATAGAGAGTCACCTTAAAATCTGTTCCAGGTGTAAAGCAGGTTTGCTTACTAGAAACGCATTCATTAAAGACTACAGCAATAAAGTGAGTGAGTCCAACAAACAAAAGTATATGTAAAACCAACAATATGTCAAATATGTAATCGGGTAAAATAGTTGTGAGACCACAATTCATCAGAGAAAGAAGGAAAAAAAAGAGAAGGTAAGTAGAGAAGCGAGGGAAGGCAAGGGAGTCCGCTTAACCACCAAGACACGAGTTGCACAGGGTACTAATCATGGAGAATGTGGTCTAATGCAGAGAGATCAATTAAGTGCAGGGTGGACCTGACAGTGGAAGGACCAGGGTTCCCATATTTTAGAATAACTCTAAGATGAGCCCTGCAGAATACTAGTCGTGTTCCACAGAGTCAATGTGCTAGATTTTAGCCTCCTGAGTTGCTTCAGGGACATGCACTGGCAGGAGAAAATGTTTGGGACTAAAAGGGACTGAGATACCTAGGATGCAGCTGGCGATGGCAAAAATCTCTTTCCAGAAAGGGACCAGTTTCAGGCAGTTCCTCCATATATGAAAAAAAGTTCCATTGTCCAACCCACAGCACTAACACAGACTGGAGACAGGGCCGGTTCTATGCATATGCATGGTACACAGCTGAGTAGGGTGCCACATAGTGGAGGGCTCCTCAGCTGCGACCATGCGGGCTGCGGCCAGACTCTGTGTGACACAGCTACACCGCGCGTGTAGCGCTGACTGGACGGAGTGACAAACACACAGCTGTCGGCTCCGGCAGCTGTGTGTTTGTTTTAATTAGCAGCCAATGAGGCAGTCTGTCAGACTCTCATTGGCTGCGGAGCCCACTGCCGGAGCAGGGCTGGAGCTCACTCATGAGCTCCATCGTCGGGCTCCCACAGTGGGTAATGCAGAGCGGCCCAGCCTGGGAGGACGGACGGAGGAGCGGATGGCGATGGCAGGAGCGGGATTCAGGTAAGTGGGTTTTTTTTATTACGTGTGTGTCTACTGGGGTGGGGGGGCCACTACAAGGGGCACCACAAGGGGGGGGCTACTACTAGGGGCACTGCAAGGGGGAGGGGGACTACTAGGGGCACTACAAGGGGAAGGGGGGACTACCACTGGGGGGATTACAAGGGGAAGGGGGGACTACCACTGGGGGCGCTACAAGGGGCAGGGGGGATTACCACTGGGGGTACTACAAGGGTGAGGGGGGGAAGCGAAATGATAGACATAATCCGATTGGTTGCTATGGGTAACACCAGCACTTGTCTGATACTATTTATTAAAATTTCTAAAACAATCAGCCATTGATATTATAAAGAGCTACATAAGTCCACGCTACAAATGACTGACTCGGTATACTGGCATTGGTGAATTTGTTATTACCCCAAGCTTGTTTCTTCACCCATATTGATTTCCTCAGAGGGTCAGCAACAGAAATGTATATTCATGTGTGTACAGTTAAGATTGTAATTATTAGAATTAAGAAAATTCAAGTATCACCACCTCATCTAACACAATTTGTATTCCATTTAAAACATTTTAGTTGGCTCATTAGATAACCATTTGTAATACATTATATGTTATAATATAGTGTAATGAAACACATTTTACACTTTGCAGTTGCATTATGAGTACCGAACTAACAAAAAGCCTTCAAATACACAAAGTGACCCATTATAAAGAGCCAAGTTGTCCCAACACATGATTTAAGAGATTAACAAGCTCAAACCAAGTAGTAATTTAGAAGATTAAAAAAAAAAAAAGTTTATCTGAATGATAGCTCAGTCCTGAATTGGCATTTATACTCTTTCCACCATGTGCATTTTTGGGTGTGTCTGCAAAACCACATATGTGACCATGAGGCTGATTTAGATTTGTAGGCAAACAATGGTTTGCATTCAAGTCCGATGGTGGTTTACCGCGCATGTGCACAATGGGTACAATGCAGTGCCGCCTAAGCCACAGCTTGACTGACAGGCTGTGACCGTTTGGGGGGCGGTGCTGGGCTGCATTCCAGAAAATTGGGCCGAATCGTCCCCGTTTTCTGGGAGGTCAGAGGCCGGTGTCTGTGTCTTCCAATGCAGATTTACTTGGCAGCACAGATGAGGTGGACAATCTTAGTAGCCTTACTCAGATGACCAATGCTGCAACCAGCATTCAGATCTGGAGGTGTCTCTTGTCCTCCTGCAGCATTAGTGTATTTGTACACAGTTGCCGTGTGCATAGCATACAATTCTGAATCGGGCCCTATATCACCCTCTTATGGGACCAGTTTCATGTACCAGCTAGTGGGTTCCCAGACTAAATTTGTGCTGGGCAAGTAATTAGGTACCACATGCTCAAATAAAGTATTAGTGCAGTTGATAAATGAGCCTAAGGCAGTGGTCCCTAAGCTGGGTGCCACGGGTTGGTGGTACAGGTTCAAATCAAATTACTTATGGTCCATGTGAAAGGGGAGGGAGGGCACAACACCACACACTTCTCACCATTTTGAGAGCAAAATCACAAAGAGAGTAGAAAGATGTACTAAATCTACCCCTCAGTCTGTCTATTGTAAACACAAACAATAGAGACACCTCTCAGCTGCCAGATTCACCAAGGATAGAGTAGCATTAATCCAGTGTCACTATCAAAAGATGTACAGTTTGGAACCCAGCTTCCCTATTACCACTGGGTCCAAAAGAGAGGAAAAAAATGAGGATAATAATGATGCAGATGACATAATTGGATTTAAGTAATGAAACTAGAGACAAGTGACATTCCTACCATGGCTGATGTGCCCCTTCAGGATGCAGACCTTCACCTTTTTGATGATAGGTCACGTTATTATGTGGGGGGTGAGCCGCACACAGGTTATGCAGTAACCCAGGGCCAGACTGCCCATCTGGCAAATGCCAGACCGGACGATGGCCAGATGAGCCGGTCCAGCGTCAAATCCTGGCTGTGCAGCTCTGCCTCCCGGCGCTCTGCTCAGCCAGGGATACTGAAAGACGGGGGCGTGCCATGAGGGCAGGCCCCCGGCACTGCCCTGTGAGGTGAGGCCACACCCCTTTTGTGGACATGCGAGCGCCTGCTGGGGGACTGCCAGGGCTGCTCAGCAGCAGAACCTACCGTCCTCCAGCTTAGCACAAAAAGCCGAGCTGCAGGCTCTAGCGGCCGCCTGTATATAAGCAGAAGGGCAAACCGTAAATATTTGACTGATTCAAGGCATACCTATGGATTCATTCATGATTATGGCCCAATATGGAAGAGTAGCGATTTTATGGGGTCATCTGGCAAGCCTATTAAACATGCAGATTGCATTAGATCCTTGTCAAAGGAAGCCGCCCTGAAACCACCCCCAGTTAACGTGTCAACAATATCAGTAGAACTATTCAACCCTAACCTACTGCAGAAAATGCAAGCACAAGCCACACTGAAGGAAATAGCAGTCCGGAAAAGGCTAGGAGTGGAGGAAAAAGAAGGGAGGTTGATGGTGGATCAGCACCGTTGTCTGCCCCGCTCACTGTACCCAGTCATGGCTCAGACACTTCATGGGAAAGCGCATAAATTCAGAGATACAATGGGCAATACTGTAAACAAACATTGGGCAGTTCCTGGGTTCACGCAGGCAGCACAGGTCTATACCATGGGCCGTACAATCTATGCCCTACATAACCAAGGGAAAACAGTTTCTGTGCCTCTTAAGACTACCCCTAAGGCATATTCCCCATTTCAGAGATTACAGATAGACTTTATACAGTTACCCAAAGTAGCAGGCTACGAGTATGTTTTGGTGTGTGTGTGAGGTTGGGTGGCTGGAAGCGTGGCCCTGCAGATCAGCAAACACAAGAACAGTAGCAAACAAAATTGATTGCAGAAGTGATTTGTAGACATGGAGTACCTGAGGTAATAGAAAGTGACAGAGGTGCACATTTTACTGAGGAAATTAAAAAAAAACATTTTGGCAGACTTGGGAATCACACAGGCCCTACATACCCCATATAGGCCCCAAAGCAGTAGCAGAGTGAAAAGACTGAACTATACACTAAAATTGAAATTGCAGAAACTAATGGCTGAAACCCAAAGGAGCTGGTTAGAATGTTTACCCTTTGCACTATTTTCAGTCATAGTCCCAGTGGGAAGCATAAACTTACCCCCTTTGAGATACTGTTTGGGTCTCCAGCTAGAACAGGATGTTATTTCCCTCAGCAATTATAGCATGAGCATTTAGTTTGACACAGTATGTCATTCATTTACAACAAGAACTAACCAAAATACACCATCAGGTGTCTGCCTCTATTCCAGATCCCAATTTTTCAGGAGAAACCCATGACCTGGAGCCTGGTGACTAGGTGGTCCTAAAGAAACACGTCAGGAAAGGATTGGACCCACGATTTGAAGGTCCCATCAAGTTCTCCTCACTACCCTGACCTCGGTTAAGGTGACGGGACGAGACACTTGGATTCACGCATCACATTGCAAGAAGATTTAAAAAGGGAGTATTGCTTCACAATACAATGTTTCATAGTTACCAACTTATTGGTCCCAAGCCAGACAGAAGTCTATGGACCTCCAGACTAGGATGTGGACTTTTTTGTCCTGGTTTGATTTTGATAAAATGGCATTACTAATTGATCCCCAGCCCTTACTAAGTTCCCAATTTAATTCTACCATTAATCTTACCCACCTTAAGCGAGAATTGCATGAGCACCTGTCTGAAGGCTGGAACAACACATTTAAACAGATGCATTACCTTCTGGCTAAGGGTACCAATAGCATTGACTGTTGAATTTGCACACATTCTCCAATCTCTGCAAGCACTAGGACATATATTGCCTTGCCTGTCTTTTGGGCAGAGATGCAGACTTTGAGTGAACAATATTTCAGTTCCACTTCTAAGGCAAACTTACTGCCTAGGACAGGGGACAGTTATAACCAGAGTGTTTTAAGTTATATCATTGTGGGTTGGCAGTCTCCACTATGGTGGAAATGAGAGAGACAGCAGCCTATAGAATTTGTAAGATCAGTATGGGTTAACAATACTCAGGTGAATGCAGCAGTGTATCATGGGTCCCTAGGTATTGTGTGGGAGAAGGCTAGTATTACCATTAGAGATAGTAAAAGATATTTAACTGATTGTTCCATCACTGCTTCGTACCCTACCCTACTGTGGAATGCAACTAAGCCATGGAATAGTTATCTTAATGGCAGTAAGGATATTAACCAATGTGATGATTCGGGAAACTAATTGTACTGATGAGCAAAAAGTGTTCCCGCATTACTATGGTACTTGTATTCCCAGAAGAGCCCAATTTTTTATATATTTGGCCACTGAAGTTGCTTGGATAGGCCAATTACTATTATCCCCCAAAGTGTATTTTGTGTGTGGGCACAGGGCATACAAGTTTTTACCTTTTGGTGGAAAAGGGAGCTGTACACTGGCCAGGAATGCCCCCCGCAACCTGGACACATTAGTAATGAAGCCTCAGCATGCCCATGATCTGGTATACCTCTCCTGGTACAAGAAAATGTTCCTGTCAGGTACTTCTGTGAAAAATGGTCACAATATAGAGGCTTTGGCTAAGTTGTTTGACAATGTAACAGATCCAAGTATTGCATGTACTAGAGATTATCTCAAAAACTTTGAAGTATCATGTTAAGATACTCCGATAACATCTATTAATTTTAGATTACCTCACAGCAGCACAGAGAGGTATGTAGTAAGGCCAGGCTGCTGTTCCCATATAGCAGACAATTTTAGTGATCCTATAGCAGCACACATACAAAAACGTATGAACTGAAGGATCGGTTTAGGAAAGAACATAATGAGCCTGAATGGGACTTTTCTGGACAGGATTAAGCTGGCTCAACCCTGAAAACTGGATCAAGGGGATAGGTGGATAGTTGTTGGGTATACTACACATAGTAATTCAAGGCTTGTCGCTCATACTAATTGTTTATGTAGGTAGAGTAGCAATATAGCTTGTTAAGAACTTGGTTGCTAACAATGGGCAGCACAGACGGTGTAATGGTTAGCATTACTGCTTCACAGCACTGAGGTCATATGTATGATTCCCACTGGAGTTTTTATATTCTACCTGTGCTTACGTGGGTTTCCTCCGGTTTCCTCCCACACTCCAAAAATATACTGGTAGGTTAATTGGTTCCCAACATAAATGAACGTGTGTGTTTGAAAGAGAATATAGATTGTAAGCTCCACTGGGGCAGGGACTGCTGTGAATGGTCGAATATTCTCTGTAAAGCCCTGTGGAATATGTGTGCACTATATAAATAACTGGTAATTAATAATGAAATGTTTTTCTTCTAAGGATAAAAGCTGACATTATTGTTGGTCTGGCTATTCAAGGGACACCTTGGTATAATTCAATCTGCATCCATTGTGACCTCCAACAACCTAATGTACTATGCAACATACTCACATGTGGTTCAAGCTTATCTGAATCCTCAAACTTTAAAACTTTACATGCATGATCTATTGATTGCAATGTTTCCTCCAATTGTATATGCAAGGTAGGGATTGATCCCATTCCTGTAAATAAGCAACAGTGCTTACTGAGTGCATTACATATACTCTTACCCCTCATGAATAATCCCCATAATAGATGTTTTCTTTTTTAGATGATTAGTAGTAGATAGGATTGACAACCGAAATAGTGAAACTAATGGATCTCTGATCCCACTGCTTGGAACCAGTAGGGTTCCTAAGCCATGAAATATGGGTCACTATGGGGGTCAATCAATATTGGGAAAGGTAGGTTATTTAGAATATAGTAATTTGAACAAAAAGAGGGGACTGATAAAGTTAAAACCTGGATATTGGTTTGTTCAAATTTGTGCTGAGACAGGAATGTGCATCTGTTAATAAGGAGTTCTATGCACCTATTGTGAGCAGTGTTGGAGATGTATAAACAAATCCTGGAATGCAAGGTCACATCTGGATTCTCAGAAATAAATGAGCAGAACCTCTTAGTTATGTGTCAAAGAATATATATTAGTATTTGCTTATTAATAATACTGCCCCCTGCTGGTAACACACGTAATAGTTCCCAGTGTATAAGTGACTAAAGTGATCAAATTGTTAGTACACATGCCCGGAAATGATAAGATAGCCAATGAAGAAGTTAGACAAATGCTTGACACGCCTAATAAAACTTGGAGTATTGTTTGAACCATTGCTGTGTGTGTCTGCTTGCTCTCTGGCTGTAACCCTTTTCTTTCCAGATAGTCTGGTTACCTGACAACTTGCCTTTATCAGTAGTGGCTAAGGGAGGGGGGGGGATTGTTTCTGGGGAATAGAGGGCAATATGCAGAGGACAGGGTAATGTTGCAGGGGGTAGGCAAAAGGGAGAGGTAAAAGAGATTAAGGAAATGAGGCAGGTACTTGGGGGGGAGGAGGCAATATAGGCAGATAATGCGTGGTGTGGGAATGCGATGGGTAACAAGGATGGGTGTGGGGATGGGGAGATAAAATATTTAAATTAGTGAAGAGGGATGCAAAGGACAAAGACACTTCGCCCCCCTCCCCTAAATTGGGCTTGTTTTTTACTTATCGGTTGCTTTGTATTTCATCTAAGAGTTGGCAACCCTGGTACATACATTGACACAATAGAGCTTTAAAAAAGAAGATCTTGAGTAGTTAAAATTCATATTTATTTTGTACTTATGTAGAAAATCAAAGTACTAATTAGTCTCTCTACTCAAAATGTATATTTAATGGTAACAGATGCAGCTTTGTAAAATGACATAAGACATGCTTGCGATATGTCTTAGTAATCTATGCGCAGTGGATAAAGAACTTTGATGCTGCACCAAATGTGATGTACGCTGAAGAGTAATTTTATTTTTTCCTGGCTGCTATGCAGTCATTTTTTGTTTCAAGATGGGATGAAAACACAGGTGTATCAACTGGATCTTGGCTGCCACCTCTTGTTTGGTTGGAGAGTTGCATGTGTGTCCATTTTTACTGACAACAATGATTACACATTATACATCACGGATATGTAGAAATGTATATCCAATTTCAAACTGCACCAGTTTTCCTGTACTGCTCTCTGATAAATTAGTAGCCCTTATAATTAGAGCGCAGAGAACAGGCTTCCCCCTTGTTTGCCATTATCTTTCTCTTGAATACTGAGCCTGCGCACTGTTCTGTATGATCATTTGGTCAGTGTCACAGGATTTGTAGCGCACCTTAACAAGTCCAGCAGTTAACTAAACACTGCCTTAGGTATTATTTAACAGAATATGCTTGTTCGAGAATGGCATGTGTGCTGAAAACTGTACATTGCAAAAAAGCTTTCCCTTAAGCTGTAGCATGGTTAGATTTTTCAAAACTACATTACAAATGCTCTTTACTAAATTACACAAATTACTGTCAAATTATCATAAATCAATACTACATGTGTGTTGCTGTTCTAGAGTGTATCAGTAATGGCAAATTACCTGATATTTATTTTACTTCCTTTACCCAGATTAGTATTGGTGTGGGGTGTGTGTGTGGGGGGGGGGGGGCATTTTGCTTCTGCCTTGGGTCGCTTCTCAAATATTAGTCTCGTTGGTTGATTCAATTAGCTGCGAAGTTCCATAGTAATCTATCATTCATTTTCGGGGCATTCTTATTGTGTATTATGAAAACATCACTCGCAGATTATTACGTGACCACATCATATTAATTATTTCCTAACCGGCAAATGACGGCCATTCTCTTATCTAGCAAAAAGGTAATTATCACTACATATACAGTATATTGTGCAGGGATAAATTATTGGCAGGCATATATTGAAGATAATTACTTCCCATCACAAACCAGAATGTGTTCTGCATTTTTAAATAGCCGCAGCAGGTGTTTTTTCCCGACATTAGAACAAGTGATGCAGAAGAGCACTTAGGTTCATTTTTTTGTTTTTTTTAAGTGGTCACATCAAATTTGGAGTACTTGAAAATGGGTACTAGTATATTTTCAAGTCCCTAAACTTATTTTTTAAAAACTCTGCAAACATGCACCTGCCGCTAATAGCCTATTGAAGAAAACACCTGCCGCATACTTGTAGAACACCCCCAAACCTATTTGGCTATTTTTAAACACTGTTCCTCAATTTTTTTTTTATTACCCGAAATTTACAATTATTTTTTGGGGTGTCCCTATTTTTTTTTTTTACTTTTTTTTGACACAGTTCATTTTTATGGGCTATTCCCAGGAATGAAGGCTATTTTTTAAACCTGCACCCCTAAACCCCAATTCTGCACTTTTTTTCGCCAGCTAAAGGCTGGTGAAAACTTATCCCCGTTTTATTTCAAAGACTTTTCGAACCGGCGAAAAGTCTTTGAAATTAAGTAAAGGGATAATTGGAACATGTGAAAATGACATCATCGGCGATAATTTATCCCCGATTTCGACTTTTTGCAGCCTAATTGAATACCCCCCATAGGCCCGTAATCAATTTGAGCTGAGCCGCGATACTTTATCGCCTCCCGGACTTTTCGACTACAACGCATGTTTTGCAGGCGGAAAAGTATCGCGCGCGTGCCCGCGTATCGCTGTATTCAATTTGAAAGTAGGCGAAATTGGGACCCGGCGAAACTTAAACAAGCGGAAAGTACTCATAAAATAAATTTAGAGGGCGCATACACCAATAAATCTTATTTGTAAAAGGTAAGTCCTCAGCAATATGAATATTGCACCATTAAAAAGTCCAAAAAAGATGTAATCTTGGATTTCTTAGGTTCTCCTTTCTCAACTTTATTCAGAGGTAGACTTCCAAACACTTGATAGGTGAATCCATAAATCCTAACTGGATTTTCTAAAACAGACCCCCTCACCAAAAGAACACCCCGAAAAATGGCCCAACGGCCAACCATTAGATAAAATAAACAAATAATTTCACAAATATTTTATTAAAATGTTTTATGACATAAAATTTTGTAACATAAAATGCTTACACAATAATTGTCTTAACATAGATGACGACAATTTTCTCTGCCATTACCCTTAATGGGCCAGATTTTAAAGCAGAATCCTCCCTTCTAATCAAAGAATAACACCCGATGCGTTTCGTTCCTTAGGACTTCTTCAGGGGTTTTTGACAATCTGGAGGTTATGTAAGAACCACAAAAGAACTTGCAAACTGTATCCTTAAATTGGACAAGCTGTGCTTTCAATATGTGATGTGCTCTAGTCCCAGTCCAAAAGCATGTTTTGCAGGCAGAAAAGTATCGCGCGCGTGCCCGTGTATCGCTGTATTCCATTTGAAAGAAGGCGAAAATGGGACCCGGCGAATTTTAAACAAGCAGAAAGTACTGTCAGATTTGAGGAAATCAGCCTGACACCCCCCAAAAGATGCTCTGACATGGGGGTTCCCTATGGTACCCCCCCGATTTGGCTTGCTGAAGGTATTTGGTGTTTTTAAACGGGCTCAATAGCTGCTATATAGCATTTTTGTATAAGTGGTGCATAATAGTATTCTGGAGGGTATTTTTGTAGAAAATAACTTATCCCAGCAAATTTGGGGTACTTGAAAATGGGGGTCAGCATATTTTAAAGTTGCTACGGTTAAGTTTTAAAAAATTAGAAAAATCCTGCCGCAAGGCCCTGCAATGAAAAAAACACCTGGGGCATACTTGCCCCCCCCTACCCAGAGGCAAGTCTGCTAGTTTTTAACTTTGTCCCCCAACAGTTTATTTTTCGCCCCCAAATTGTCCTTAAGTGTTTTTCTTTTTAATTTTTACACAGTTTACCTTTGGGGGACTGTCTGAAGGCTGCATGGGGGTTCCTGCAACATTGCACCCCAAAACCCCAATTCTGCACTTTTTTCCACCTGCTATTCATAGGCGAAACATGCATTGCATTTACTTTCCGCCTAGGCGGACCCAATCTTAACTACTTATATAAATACACCCCCATTGCAATTGCATATTACCAAGAAATAAAGCCCACATGGTACTGTAAATATGACAAACCAATATCACCACACTAAAACACAAAACTGCAGGAAAATATCCCCCTCACCCCAAACACGCATACATTACAAGCCACATATTGCACAGTAATACCCCCAATATATAGTGATCGCACTGTTCGAAAAAAATTGTGGGTCCTAGGGACCCCTCACTTTAAGAAATGGGGGTCCTGCTCCACTGTTTTTGGGTCTCATCACATTATGGAGGGTGAGGGCAGGCATTAGGTGGGACATAAGCATCTTTGGGGAACTCTCATTTGTTACCCTGGTGAAACAACATGGGTACCGAGAGGTCTATATTCCCGATAGCATAAAAAATGCTTCAGACCTGAGATTCGTCAGCACCCAGACTGAGACTTAATCGTCTTCTGACGTCTAAAGATTGGCACCCCAGACGTTAATGAAACCTCCTCTTCCTCCATACTGAGGACAGTCTCCGCTCTTTCAGAGAGGGGACACTAGGAACTAATGGTCTTCTTTCACCGAGACAGACCCATTACTCCTCGTACCGGAGTCTGATGAAGAGGCAAAGTCAGACTCTAATCCTAGGTGCCCCTGCTCCCCCGCTACTGATCTAACTGCCTGTGGATAGGCTATAGACCACAGTATACTCTGACTCGAGTGAGCAGTAGTATAAACCCAACAGGTTGCTGTGAACACCTCGTACCCTGAGGCACTGCAGCCGGAGCCCGTGCTTCTGCGGCTTCTGTCCACTGTGCGACAAAATCGGCGGCCACACAGGTGGCTCTAGTGCTGGTGCAGGTGTACTGAGGACATAAAGTAGCTGTTACAACAGTACTACACAATCCATCCTGGTTAACAACCTGCTCAGAAAAGCCTGTAGCACAGGACTTACCTGCTCCTTCTTACCTGTACCTTTAGACATGACAAATGTATAAGGTATACAGTATAAATGCAATGTGACTTATATGAAACACCCCACACACCTTCACAGTGATGAGGAGAAACACAGTGATAATACACCTGACAGTTTTGCAAACAGGCAGTGTACACAAAGCAGCTAGCGTTTATAGTCACATACAGGCAGTGTACACAAAGCAGCTAGCGTTTATAGTCACATACAGGCAGTGTACACACAGCAGCTAGCGTTTATAGTCACATACAGGCAGTGTACACACAGCAGCTAGCATTTATAGTCACATACAGGCAGTGTACACAAAGCAGCTAGCGTTTATAGTCACATACAGGCAGTGTACACACAGCAGCTAGCGTTTATAGTCACATACAGGCAGTGTACACACAGCAGCTAGCGTTTATAGTCACATACAGGCAGTGTACACACAGCAGCTAGCGTTTATAGTCACATACAGGCAGTGTACACAAAGCAGCTAGCGTTTATAGTCACATACAGGCAGTGTACACACAGCAGCTAGCGTTTATAGTCAAACAGGCAGTGCACACAAAGCAGCTAGCGTTTATAGTCACATACAGGCAGTGCACACACAGCAGCTAGCGTTTATAGTCACATACAGGCAGTGCACACACAGCAGCTAGCGTTTATAGTCACATACAGGCAGTGCACACAAAGCAGCTAGCGTTTATAGTCCCATACAGGCAGTGCACACAAAGCAGCTAGCGTTTATAGTCACAAACAGGCAGTGCACACACAGCAGCTAGCGTTTATAGTCACACACAGGCAGTGCACACACAGCAGCTAGCGTTTATAGTCACATACAGGCAGTGTACACACAGCAGCTAGCGTTTATAGTCACACACAGGCAATGCACACACAGCAGCTAGCGTTTATAGTCACACACAGGCAGTGCACACACAGCAGCTAGCGTTTATAGTCACATACAGGCAGTGCACACACAGCAGCTAGCGTTTATAGTCACACACAGGCAGTGCACACACAGCAGCTAGCGTTTATAGTCACACACAGGCAGTGCACACACAGCAGCTAGCGTTTATAGTCACATACAGGCAGTGTACACAAAGCGGCTAGCGTTTATAGTCACATACAGGCAGTGCACACACGGCAGCTAGCGTTTATAGTCACATACAGGCAGTGTACACACGGCAGCTAGCGTTTATAGTCACATACAGGCAGTGCACACAAAGCAGCTAGCGTTTATAGTCCCATACAGGCAGTGCACACAAAGCAGCTAGCGTTTATAGTCACAAACAGGCAGTGCACACAGCAGCTAGCGTTTATAGTCACATACAGGCAGTGCACACAAAGCAGCTAGCGTTTATAGTCCCATACAGGCAGTGCACACAAAGCAGCTAGCGTTTATAGTCACAAACAGGCAGTGCACACACAGCAGCTAGCGTTTATAGTCACACACAGGCAGTGCACACACAGCAGCTAGCGTTTATAGTCACATACAGGCAGTGTACACACAGCAGCTAGCGTTTATAGTCACACACAGGCAATGCACACACAGCAGCTAGCGTTTATAGTCACATACAGGCAGTGCACACACAGCAGCTAGCGTTTATAGTCACATACAGGCAGTGTACACACAGCAGCTAGCGTTTATAGTCACACACAGGCAATGCACACACAGCAGCTAGCGTTTATAGTCACACACAGGCAGTGCACACACAGCAGCTAGCGTTTATAGTCACAGACAGGCAGTGCACACACAGCAGCTAGCGTTTATAGTCACACACAGGCAGTGCACACACAGCAGCTAGCGTTTATAGTCACACACAGGCAGTGCACACACAGCAGCTAGCGTTTATAGTCACATACAGGCAGTGTACACAAAGCGGCTAGCGTTTATAGTCACATACAGGCAGTGCACACACGGCAGCTAGCGTTTATAGTCACATACAGGCAGTGTACACACGGCAGCTAGCGTTTATAGTCACATACAGGCAGTGCACACAAAGCAGCTAGCGTTTATAGTCCCATACAGGCAGTGCACACAAAGCAGCTAGCGTTTATAGTCACAAACAGGCAGTGCACACAGCAGCTAGCGTTTATAGTCACATACAGGCAGTGCACACAAAGCAGCTAGCGTTTATAGTCCCATACAGGCAGTGCACACAAAGCAGCTAGCGTTTATAGTCACAAACAGGCAGTGCACACACAGCAGCTAGCGTTTATAGTCACACACAGGCAGTGCACACACAGCAGCTAGCGTTTATAGTCACATACAGGCAGTGTACACACAGCAGCTAGCGTTTATAGTCACACACAGGCAATGCACACACAGCAGCTAGCGTTTATAGTCACACACAGGCAGTGCACACACAGCAGCTAGCGTTTATAGTCACATACAGGCAGTGCACACACAGCAGCTAGCGTTTATAGTCACACACAGGCAGTGCACACACAGCAGCTAGCGTTTATAGTCACACACAGGCAGTGCACACACAGCAGCTAGCGTTTATAGTCACATACAGGCAGTGTACACAAAGCGGCTAGCGTTTATAGTCACATACAGGCAGTGCACACACGGCAGCTAGCGTTTATAGTCACATACAGGCAGTGTACACACGGCAGCTAGCGTTTATAGTCACATACAGGCAGTGCACACAAAGCAGCTAGCGTTTATAGTCCCATACAGGCAGTGCACACAAAGCAGCTAGCGTTTATAGTCACAAACAGGCAGTGCACACAGCAGCTAGCGTTTATAGTCACATACAGGCAGTGTACACACAGCAGCTAGCGTTTATAGTCACACACAGGCAATGCACACACAGCAGCTAGCGTTTATAGTCACACACAGGCAGTGCACACACAGCAGCTAGCGTTTATAGTCACACACAGGCAGTGCACACACAGCAGCTAGCGTTTATAGTCACACACAGGCAGTGCACACACAGCAGCTAGCGTTTATAGTCACACACAGGCAGTGTACACACAGCAGCTAGCGTTTATAGTCACACACAGGCAGTGTACACAAAGCAGCTAGCGTTTATAGTCACATACAGGCAGTGCACACACGGCAGCTAGCGTTTATAGTCACACACAGGCAGTGTACACACAGCAGCTAGCGTTTATAGTCACATACAGGCAGTGTACACTCGGCAGCTAGCGTTTATAGTCACATACAGGCAGTGTACACAAAGCAGCTAGCGTTTATAGTCACATACAGGCAGTGCACACACGGCAGCTAGCGTTTATAGTCACACACAGGCAGTCACACACAGGCAGTGCACACACAGCAGCTAGCGTTTATAGTCACACACAGGCAGTGCACACACAGCAGCTAGCGTTTATAGTCACACACAGGCAGTGCACACACAGCAGCTAGCGTTTATAGTCACATACAGGCAGTGCACACACAGCAGCTAGCGTTTATAGTCACATACAGGCAGTGCACACACAGCAGCTAGCGTTTATAGTCCCATACAGGCAGTGCACACACAGCAGCTAGCGTTTATAGTCACATACAGGCAGTGCACACAAAGCAGCTAGCGTTTATAGTCACATACAGGCAGTGCACACACAGCAGCTAGCGTTTATAGTCCCATACAGGCAGTGCACACAAAGCAGCTAGCGTTTATAGTCACATACAGGCAGTGTACACACGGCAGCTAGCGTTTATAGTCACATACAGGCAGTGTACACACGGCAGCTAGCGTTTATAGTCACATACAGGCAGTGCACACAAAGCAGCTAGCGTTTATAGTTACATACAATGTATAAATACGCACATTTGCAAAAGCAATGTGGACTCTGAATTAACTGACCGACCCCCGGAGGGGGATGGTAGGATATAGAGTACGCTATATGCCAAACCCAAGGGAGAGGTATATAGAGAGACAGACCAAACCTCTGAGACAAACTGCTACAGCCGTGGACAGATGCTAAACTGAGCGCATCTCACGCAATAGGTGTTCATTTATACCGCCTTATCTCTCCTAAGCAGCGATTTTGACAGCCGGATACGCTGAACTACAAGGTAGCAAGACTTTGACTAGTGCGCTCTAGCACATCTTACCACCCGTCCCCGGCAACAGAAGATATGGTCCCGGCCACCTTAGTGAGGAATCGCAGAACGTCATTCACCCGCAGCGGCCTCTGATGCGTCTCAACACCAGAGGCAAGGGACGGCTTTGCACATGATTCCCCGAGAGGAATCCTTACCTGCCATCTCCGCTACCCGACCGCAGTCCCGGACCTCATCGTTTTTAGGCCGCTAGCTTAAGCCATGCTGAGGCCTGCCGAAAACCTCAGTTCATAAAGCGGGCTGATGTTTCGGCATTGGCGGAGGTAGATGGAGTCACAGTACAGCGTCATCACCGGCGCTGGTACCGCTAAACTCTGAAGTTTCATAAACTTAAGGTAAAACATAAAAGAAAAAAAAGCCTAAGACTGCCTAGCAGTCCCGCTGTTATAACAGGTGCTCTTGCCATGCACTAAACAAAAAACTGAATGCCTGTGGCTGGGGCGAGTTATATAGGGAGGAGGACAAGTGCATGCTGGGAGCTCCAAAGCTTTAGCTGTTTGGTGCTTTGGATGCTATCAAACTATATATCCCAAGGTAATTCCTGTGGACCCTATGGAACCCGAAGAAGAAATAAACTGGAGAAAGTGTAACTCATAGTATGTTAATATATAGTCTGGATTTGACTTTCAAATAACTTAGCTTTAATTACCCTAAAGTTAAATGAATATTAATTTAAAAATACGCTGGGGCTGATTATGAGTCACATGCAGAAGCGCACACAGCAGCGTCTATTGGCGCATGCCCGTCTGTGAGTATATGGAAGTGACACTACAAACTCCTTGCCTTCTGTACATCCAAATGCAAGGGCTAAGACGTACACGCTGTAATACCCATTGGTGCGTCCTTACACCCCACCATCGAAACTTGCACCAGCGCTATGGCAGGTACAGTATCTACGTCTGACCATGACCTCCTTAGCATGTGGCCGTGCGTCTATGTAGGCAACCGCTATCACTGACACGCCCACGACACTCCCATAACACGCCCACTGAATTCACCATCATTGCTGCATTTCTAGCCACCTCCTACCCACTGCACAGGAACGCCCATCACTTACCCACTACACAGGAACGCCCATCACTTTCCCACTACACAGGAACGCCCATCACTTTCCCACTACACAGGAACGCCCATCACTTTCCCACTACACAGGAACGCCCATCACTTACCCACTACACAGGAACGCCCATCACTTTCCCACTGCACAGGAACGCCCATCACTTTCCCACTGCACAGGAGCGCCCATCACTTACTCACTACACAGGAGCGCCCATCACTTACCCACTACACAGGAACGCCCATCACTTTCCCACTGCACAGGAACGCCCATCACTTTCCCACTGCACAGGAACGCCCATCACTTACCCACTACACAGGAGCGCCCATCACTTACCCACTACACAGGAACGCCCATCACTTTCCCACTGCACAGGAACGCCCATCACTTTCCCACTGCACAGGAACGCCCATCACTTACCCACTACACAGGAGCGCCCATCACTTACCCACTACACAGGAGCGCCCATCACTTACCCACTACAACCATTTCTGATACCGTCCGGACCGATTGCAACAGCGCCTCTGTGTGTACACTGAGTAATTATAAAGGGGGTCACTTTCATCATTTTAAAACAATCCACCCCGATTCCTTTGCTGACTTCTTCTCTCTCTGCTTGGAGTGTATGTAGACCGGTGACTAACTCCAGTGAACATCCTGTTCTATATATGTTCAAGGGGAACAAAAGATAAAATAGGAATGTACATTATTTAAAAATAGCAAGAAATAAAATAGGTGCTATCTTCGAAACACACAGGACAGAACGTATATAGAATGTGCGTTACTTAATTTGCTAAATATAAATCTGTGGAATAAGATAAAAATCTGTTCTTCACACTTTATGATATAGCGGTGACCATTTAGCGGTGACCATTTGGGTGGGTGGTGTAACCCACCACCCACCCACTTGACTTGGTAAGTGGGCGGCTCCAAAAGACTTGCCCACTCTGCTGAGTGCCACCTAATTTTCAGGAGCCTCCCGACCATTCCAGGAGAGCAGGCAAGTTTGCTACACATTCAGGGCCAGCCCCAGATCTACCTGCACCCTGTGCTGGAGTTTTTGGAGCACCCCCCGCCCAATCTAACTATGTAGCCTACATAATGAATACTATCAAATGAAAATATGCTTCCGACAGGAACAAAAAACTCACATACACATTGACCTCCCACAGAGAGAAAAAAAAAACACATTGCCCCCACAGAATCCTTATATGAGTTGAAGATGCAAGTAGTGCAAGAGACTATGGGGCAGATGTATGAAGCTCTGGAAAGTGCAGAGTGATAAATGACCAACCAATCAGTTCCCAACTATCATTTTTCAAACACAGCCTGTAACATGACAGTTGGGAGATGATTGGTTGGTCGTTTATCACTCGGCACTTTATCACTTTCCAGAGCTTCATCCATCTGCCCCTACGACTGCACTGCTTCCTGCTGAGCTGCCTCACTCACATGGTGGGGGAGGGACCTGGCTTATGAAAGCTGCAGGTTTAACTGCTTAAACATTCCCTTGATGAGGTGAGCATAGAGGAGGAACAGAAATTCTTTGAAGGTGGCAGCAGGCATCAGCTACTAGCTGCCTGTACTGTGCCGCTGCTCACCTCCCCTCCCTTCTCGCCTTCAGTGCACTACGTAGCTGAGTGACCTCCATGATGTCATGCAGCCACATTAAAGATGGGTCAGCCCAGGCCACATCTGAGCCAAAAGAGGAGCCCAGCTCAGCATGGGCCAGAAGTTTAGCGGTTACACTGCGCCCCTTATGGGGTGAGGCCCCTGTGTGGCAGCTCCAGTGGAACGGGCCTCAAGCCGGCCCTGTACAAATTGATGTCAGTTTGCAATATAGGGGGAGATTTATCAAATCTTGGAGAGAGATAACGCATACCTCCCAACATTTGATGATGGGAAGGAGGGACAGGTTGTGCGCCGAAGGCACGCCTGCCCAAAAATGGGGTGTGGCTTATGCTAAAGGGATGGAGTCTATGGAAAACAGGGCGAAGCCTCACAGCTTCCCCCTTTTTCGTCACTTTGGGGGCATGCCCAGCACTCTCCGAGATGCTGGGCAGCCCGTATACGAGAACAGATGCTGTGCGCGTGTGCACGGCATCTGTTCTCCTCCGGCACACCAGCTGCTCTGTTATGCAGAGCAGCAGTTTGTGCTCTCCCCAACTTCCCCCCCACTGTGGGACAGCGAGACAGTCCCATAAAAACAGGAGGTATGATAGAGTGGAGAAGTTGCTCATACCAGCCAATCAACTTCTAACTGTCATTTTACAGTCTGTGCGAGATAAATGTCAGAAACTGATTGGTTGGTAGCTATAAGCAACTTCTCCACTTTATCTCCCTCTGAGGCTTGTTAAATCTCCCCTATAGTAGTAACATTTGTCTCAAATAGTGAATAAAAAAAATAGTTGCAGAAGTTGGGTGAGGATCTCCCCCAAGGGTAATAGGTTCAGAGACCATAGTGGCTTAATACCTGTTATCTACTGGTTTTCTAGAGGAAGAGGTGGAGTTTGTTTTGATCAGGGCAGGAAGCTAGCCTAGAATTGTGCAGTGCAGTCCTCCTGCTCTATAGGGAGGTTACAGGTAAGATGTGTATAGGGATAGACCTGAGTGTACCTCCCACTGTTGCCATTATTATACTGTGCGCTTTGGGGCTCTGCACATATCTCCTGATTCAGAAATGCATACACACACTCTGTTTGCCTGTGCTGGATATGCTTGCCTCATGTGTTTTTCTTCTTATAATTGCAACATGACATTTAGAGGATCTTTTCATAGAAAATATTACCAGTTTGTGTATGTATACTGTGCTGGTAGTACTTCTGAATATGGTATGTGTTTATAATGTTTTACTTTTGCAGATGGAATATACATAGAGTATATCCACATGTCTGCATTTGGTGATTTGAAGCAAAGATACAGGAACTGTGTGAAAACCAAAATGAATCATTCACACTCCTGATACATTTTTTCATGTGTTGGTCACATGAATGTAAAAACACACATTAACTACCTGGCTCCTTTTCACAGTGTACGTAACCTGGCTTTTAAAGGCATTTTGAACATCAATTAGCTAATACTGAGCAGGTTATTGTCCACAAGAATGAAGTGGAAGAAGCAGACTACTAACTCATTGTGATAAGAAGCAGGGTAGGATGGCATGCTATACTGCAGGGGTTCCCAAACTTGGTTGTCAAGGCACCCTAACAGTCCATGTTTTAAGGAAATCCATTGTTGAGCACAGGTGGTTTGAGTCGTACCTCAGTCCTTTTTAATTTAACCATCTGTGCTCAGCCATGGATATCCTTAAAAGATGAACTGTGCCTTGAGGACCGTGTTTGGGAACCACTGCTATACTTTCTGGGAACACAGCTGTACCATTTACAAAATCATTCCCTATTGCGGTTTCTAAGCAACCCTGTAAAACAGGGTTGCTTAGAAAATTGTAATTTCTTGTGCCTGCGAAAAAGCGGTGTGCCTAGTCCAGGTGTAGCCAACCCTGGTCCACGAGAGCTACCAACAGTGCATGTTTTTCAGGTCTCCTCACAGAATCGCAAGTGAAATAATTAGCTCCACCTGTGGATCTTTTCAAATGTGTTAGTGAGTAATAAATACACCTGTGCCCCAGCTAGGTGGTCTGGAAAACGTGAACTGTTAAGCTGGCCACACACCAGACCAACTTACATCCAACCAGCCAACTTGTTGATTGGTTGGAATGAAAGTCTGGTAATGTATGGGAGTAAATGATGATCAGCAATTGGCTCCTAAATGCTAGAAAACAGATGAAAATGGTCGTTCAGACAAGTTTGTTAAATGTTTGATCTAAACTATTTGTTCAAGCAACAGTTTTGGTCCATTTTCCAGCGTTTGGGAGCAAATTGCTGATGGTATACCTTACCAGATTTTCATTCCAACCAATCAACTAGTTGGCTGGTTGGACAGATAATCTTTAGATGTGTGGCCAGCTTTAGTAGCTCTCGAGGACCGAGGTTGGCTACCCCTGGCCTAGTCCCTACAGAGGAGCTGATTTAGTGGTATTGTAGCAAAAGCTTTAGGAAAGGTAAGTAGTATTTGCATTAAAAATACATCTGGCACTAATAAACTTATTTGCTCATTCATGTTATAGTAAGCTGTTTGCGCAGTAATTAAGTTACTATTTTTTGTAAATAACCATATAGAGTTATGATTTTTATGCATTCTAATATATCTGCAGCACGTGAGAACTGCGTAGGTGAAATGTGCACCACCTAGTCTACATACACTGAAATTTTCTAACTGGTGGGGGAATGAGGCACTGACTTATGCCTGTTGCATGAGTGTGTCCAGATGGAAGGTTTTCTCCTCTCTGGTGAGGGAGATCTCGCACAGGTATGTCCTGATTTACTGGGCGTTTTTACACCATATGCCGCGAGATGCCCGGCACGAGACTGAGACACTGCGAGAGGAGCAGCGTACTGTATCCTTCTAGAAATGTTTGCGCAGACGCAGCAAATAACTTCTCACAGAGTACTAGAGTCGCTAGGCATCGACTTTTACTGCAGCTGCTCGCATCGGTGCCCTATTTATACAGATTCAGAGTTGGTCATACACAGATGTACCAATGTCGCATACCCAATTGATCAGTGTACGCTAGTAATGTAATTTTGTCGCTTCTGTGTGTTTTAAATATGCAAATAAGGCGCACATTTTTGAGAAAAAAAGCTGCTCAGCGTGGGACCTCACGATCCGAGAAGGGCTATTTGGCGCCACTGAGGCAACAGTCAAAAAGGACACACATGTAGATGTTTCATTGTCATTTTAGAATTTGATTGCATTCAATGGCCACAGCTTAGGAGCATTAAGGTGCTTCAGATATGATCGAAGAAAACATAAATCTGGAAACACCCTTAATATATTTTAGTGATTTGTCACAAAGGAAGAATTATTGTAAATTAAATTAACGATTTTCTCAAATGGAGCTCATAAATTAAATACAGCAGCTTATATCTGTATGATTGATGAGACTCCCCCCTCCACCACCTGATGAAGAATGAACTGATACAAATAGTAAAGCCATTAAATGTGTATTTGTGGAGACCATTTGACCATTTTCTTTCATGAAAAGTTCTGTATCAATGAGCAAATTAAAGATTTAAAAAGTACATTTAAGGACTTCACCCTGAAGTAATGTTTTCACCATCTGATATAATCCTGCTAAAAATGTACATTTTAATTGACCAATTATTTATGATAGAGGGAGCAGTACATGCTAGCGAGAGAGACTTATACCACTTTTCCTTCAAAAAGCCGGCTCCAACCAGGGACACTGGCTGGACCCAGGTTATTTCTCACGCGACCCGAGTCTTCCGGCGTGATGGTGGACGCTCTGAGATGAGGTCATCTTCAAGCCCTACTGTAGCCAGCCAATTCGCTGGTTTGAGGTATGACCCGTGTCATATCGTTTACAACAGATCATTACCTGGGTTGGATTCCCGTGTCACTTGACCTGGGTTATTTTTCAGAGGCTCTTTTCCACTGAGACACGACCCAGGTTGACCCAGCAATAACCAGGGCTATTGCGGCAGTGAAAGAGGGGTATAAGTAGAATACATCTACAAACTTTATCTGTTTATGGAAGTGGTCTTTATGGATTAATTTGGCCTGTATCCAGATTAACATTTTTCTTTTTATTATTTATTAGTATTCACTTGAACTAGATTAAAGTCTGCCTTAAACTTCAGACCAGATTGGTCCATCTCCATGTTAGAGTATTAGCTCCTACTGTATGATGCAGTTTCCTTCTTCCTGTCTGGGTTATGTTCCACCTCTTAGGAGACAGGGCACTGACAGGAAATCTGGATTAATTCTCTTCCCTATAGGTTGTCCTGCTTCTCAAATTTTTGATCAGCGCTAAGCATAGTTGGTGGGCACATGGCCTTGGTCCTTAGTTTAAGTTTTTATATTTTAGTTTTAATTTGTTTAACTTAACTTGCACTGCTAGGGGCTCTACTTAGTTGCCCACTGCACTGCAGAATAAAAGAGAAAACATATCCTATGATGCTTTATATGCACCTTCTTAGCTGTGATCAGTGCATGGTAGGAAGTGTGGCACAACCCATCCATCTACCTGATCACAATGCGGGATTCCCTTAACACCACCTCTGATACTGGTCTAAGCTGTAGGTTTTGTCGACTGTTCTTTCTCTCTACTATACACACTGTCTTGGCATCCAGCAGTCCACAATCCATTTCAGTATCTGGACGATCTATAGCAGCGTTTTTCAACCGCTGTACCGTAGGCAAACTAGTGTACCGCGAGCGGTTGTCAAGCGTGCTGCGGGGTCAGAACTGCTGGTCAGATCCGCATTTACTCTACTGCGGAAGGGGCAGTGCTGAGCTCTTCTTGGAGGCATGCTGCTGACAGGTCTGCACTGTGTGCACCCACAGCCAAAAAAATAAAAATCAAATTTTTTTTTATGTGGGATTTGTTTTTGTTTTTTTTGTGGAGGGAGCAATGTGTTTTTTGTTTTTCCTTTGGGGGACAGCCAATGGTTTTATTTTTTATGGGGAGCAATGTGATTTTTTTTATTTTTATTCTGTGTGGCCAGTCAATATGATTGTTTTTCCAGTTTGGAGAAATGTGTGTTTTTGGAGTTTTTTTCTGTGGGGGCCGATGTATGTGTTTATTTCTCTGGGGCCAATGTATGTATGTTTTGTATTCCTTGTGGAGACCAATGTATGTGTGTTTTGTATTCCTTGTGGAGACCAATGTATGTGTGTTTTGTATTCCTTGTGGAGGCCAATGTATGTGTGTTTTGTATTCCTTGTGGAGGCCAATGTATGTGTGTTTTGTATTCCTTGTGGAGGCCAATGTATGTGTGTTTTGTATTCCTTGTGGAGGCCAATGTATGTGTGTTTTGTATTCCTTGTGGAGACCAATGTATGTGTGTTTTGTATTCCTTGTGGAGACCAATGTATGTGTGTTTTGTATTCCTTGTGGAGGCCAATGTATGTGTGTTTTGTATTCCTTGTGGAGGCCAATGTATGTGTGTTTTGTATTCCTTGTGGAGGCCAATGTATGTGTGTTTTGTATTCCTTGTGGAGGCCAATGTATTACCCCTTTCAGACACACAATCTGGGAAATTTCCTGCTCAGACCCGGGAATTTCTCCTGTGCAAATTCCCAGGTATTTGGTCGAGACCCCCCTTTCACACTACAGAAATTCCCAGGTAGACCCCTTTCAGACAAGAGCAGGGTTTTTCTGCTTACCTGCCTCTCCTCTGCCGTCTGCTCCTCCTAGCCTATCCCCTCTCTGGCTGATGATGATGTCATCATTCAGCAGCCAAAAGCCGGCCAATCGTAATGCAGCTTTTTTTTTTTAATTATAATTTTTTTAACATTTATTTTAATTCCCTTGTGGTCCAGCGGGAGTGCGGGCGGCCCGCTGTGGCACAGCCGGCCGGTGCTGGGGGTGGTGAGCAGCAGCGCTGAGCATCCTATAGGACGCTCTGCGCTGTCAGCTCAAAACAGCAGCGCTGAGTGTCCTATAGGATGCTCTGCGCTGTCAGCTCAAAGCGTGTTCCCGGGTAGGTACCTTTCACACAGACATAAGACCCGGGAATTTTTTCACCGAGGCAGGCCAAACTCCCGGGAATCTCAGTATGTCTGAAAGGGGTATATGTGTGTTTGTACTCCTCCTGGAGGCGAATGTAGCGTACTGTTTTTTTTTGTTTGTTTATTTTTTTATGTGGGAGCCACTATGTATGTTTTTTCATAGGTCGCACACGCCATGTTGCCCAATGGTGTGCCTTGGCAATTTTAAAGTCTTGTGTAGTGTGCCTCGGGTTGAAAATCACTGATGTATAGGGAGGAAAGTAGCGCATTCCATTTCCCTAAGATGGTGAGTAACTCACTTGGTCTTTCCTGTTTTATGGAAGTAACTTTCTCCTTCCTTGCGCAGTGTGAAGTGCAGACATGGGAATCGCCATTCTGCTCCACCTTCTATTCCACGGGAGCTCTCCTTGGGCATGGGAATCACCAGCCAATCCAGTCTACTACAGTCAGCCTTCAGCAACTCAGTCTGTTTGGAGGACAAAGGTGCCAGCTGATGGACACTGACTCCTGCTACTCATGGATCTGGATAGCCTAGGAAATAATTTGCAGGGCTCAGCGCCAGTTTTCTAGTTTGTCGTCTTTATAGAACACAACAGAGTAATGTTTGAATGTGATGTTTTCTGCTAGGGTGCAAGATGTCTCACTCCCAGGAACCAATGTTTAAGAAAAAGGGTGCCAATCGTCTCGCCATGGTGGTATACAATTATAGCTGCTCTTAGTGTTGACATTGTACTGCCTCCTAGGGGGTGGGGCTGAACCCATTCTGTCTGTCCCTCTAATGTATTAGAGAAATGTATTCAGCTGTAACTATAAAACTGTAATATTTAATGTACTGTACCTATATTTCAAGGATGTATTTCCCCCCACTAGCCCGTTCACTCCCCATCATGAGGACACTTCCTGTGGGACGGCCTGTACCCCAGCCTCAAAAAAGAGCCCTTAATATAATTCTCTGTGGAACACAGAATGACATGAATTGAAACATACAGGTATGTCAAATATTTCAAAAGTATTAATCGTTATGGTGTTCACATGCATCAACTCAGACATTGGGGTGAAAGTAATTGTAAACTAAAACTATTGATTAATTACTAACAAGCAATAAAAGTTGTTGGTTAAAACAGCTGGAAGTCGAATAGAACGGGATAAGTTCAGTATCTAGCCACAGGGGATACCCGTAATCCCGACATCCGTCAGAATTCCGGCGCTGGCATCCCGAAAGTAAGTAGCTGGGTTGGGGGTAGGGTTAGGGTTATGCACTAGGGGGAGGTTTAGGGTGCGGGGAGGCGGAGGGTTAGGCACTAGGGGGGAGGTTAGGTTCAGGCACCGGGGAGGATTAGGATACCTACTGACAGGTAACCCTGTGGGGATGCCGGCATCGGGATTTTGACCGCTGGGATCCCGAGTGCCAGCTTCCCGTGCCCATCCCAAAAGAACATGTTAATACCCCATTAACAGAACTTTCTTTCATGGAGAGTAAAATTGTGTAAAATCTTTTTTTTTATTGTGTTACTGGTATTTGTCAGCAGTACCCATCACTAGGTCACAAAGGAGTGCCCGACGATTAAACATTATCCTTTTACTATGCACAAAGAATGAAAGAAAAAAGAAACCAAAGCCATCACGCCCAAAGAAAAAATGTGTATAAAATGCAGTCAGCGTACAGATGTCTGTAAAGCTAACATATGCCACTTTTACCTAAAGCACAGTACTACTAACTACTGACCTATAGTGTGAAACACATTTTATTTTTTTAGATGATTGATTTTATTTACTAGATGAATTCTGGCAAGAAATATGTTTTGCAAAGTATGATTTCAATAGAATTTGTTAAATAGAATTAAAGGCTCAATTTCTAATCGGTAGGTCAGTGGCTGCGTACTGTATTGTTGCCTATTACAAAACACAGTTCCTCTGCAATTAATCTTTCTGGGTCCCTTGGGGCCTCTGCAAATTCTCTATTCGTAGGCCTTGCTGCCAGGGGTTCCAGTAATATGCACAGCCATCTATATATAGCTTGATAAACCGGTTTAAGCCTCTGTATCTATAGAGGTTTATAAGTGCGGAAGGTAGGGTAAGGCCAGGGAAATCTCTAGGGCTTTTCATATATTAAATACCTACGTATAGTGCACAAGGCATTAGGATGAAATACTTTTTGATATTTGACATGTTCACTACATTACAATCATTTTAATCCTCTTACAGGCATTTGCAACATTGTCGCTGATTGGTTATCCTGTTTGTAAATTCAGATCTCATTAGGGGTATATATCTGTATGCCCAGGAGGTTCATCTTACAGTGTCTTCTGCTATTTTGCCCCCAATGTAAGCTAAGTGCTGTCATTTTGTTGTGAGGACAGCGATGCTTGGTACAGACAGAATTTCAGTAGCTAGTGGGTGGCAAAGGCGGAGCTCATTGGAATGCAGGGAATGTGTGGTAATAATCCATCCAATATAATAAAAAGAACTCTCTGATGACTTCTGACAGTTGCATTAAAGTGTGATATGTGCAGGCGACTCCATTGGGAGCTGCGGACACGTTTGCATCAGACAGTTGTGTGTGATTTTTGACGTGTAGTAAAATTTGGCTCTCGCTTTATGGGTGGTGTCACACGAGTGCTTGTATCACTGGAGTTTTTTTTAAAAACGGACAGCAGCATTTTGGACAAGTGTGCAAAGTGCTTGATATAAATGCTTTCTAAGGGATGTAGTCACCATCCCGGCGGTCCCATTATTATATGACACGGTCACACGGAGCGTTGTAGGCACTCATTACAACTGTGAGGTGTGGGAAAATGCTGTACTTTGCAGAAAAGCTATAAATAATAGCCGTGAGCACTTCTGACACTGGGAAAGAGCTAGTCTGGAAAGCACCCATGTGCAATACCCTATAGGTGTGAACAATTGGCAGGTATTACCCCATCCACCTTCTCTATTTATACTAATAGTATATAACATAAAGACATGGTAATGCTTTTGGTGGAATTAGTGTTACCAGGTTACAAGGTCGGATACACAGGATTTTCTATTACAGACTCCTGCCTCAACCTGCCCTGGACATGTATAATCACATGGAGAGTCACTGAAAGTTTGTTTCCCTTTGTTCCCAAACCTCCTATACATTTATCTAGAACCAAACCCGTTATTTCATCATGTAACGGAATTTAGTGATTGGAGAATTCCGCTTCTAGGACAAAGGTTAGATGTATGTGTCCTCATGTCTGTGTATAAGGAGGAGGTGATGGGTATGTGTACTGATATCCTATGTATTAGGAGGAGGTGAGAGGTATGTGTCATGATATCTGTCTATAAGGAGAAGGAGAGATGTATGTGTCCTTATGTCTGTATAATAAGGAGGTGAGTGGTATGTGTCCTGAGGTCTGTGTATATTCAGAAGGTAAGAGATGTGTCCTGATGTCCTGTGTATAAGGAGAAGGTGAGAGGTATGTGTCCTGATCTCTGTGTATAAGGAGGAGTTTAGATGTATGTGTCCTGATATATGTCTATAAGGAGGAGGTGAGAGGTATCAGGACACATACCTCTCACCTTCTCCTTATACACAGGGCATCAGGACACATCTCTTACCTTCTGAATATACACAGACGTCAGGACAAGTCTCTCTCACCTCCTTATTATAAACAGACATAAGGACACATACCTCTCACCTCCTCCTTATAGACAGATATGTGTCCTATGTCCTGTGTATAAGCAGAAGGTGAGAAGTATGTGTTCTGATGTCTGTGTATGACGAGGAGGTGAAAGGTATGTGTCCTGAAGTCTGTGTATAATCAGAAGGTAAGAGATATGTCTCCTGATGTCCTCTGTATTAATGAGATGTACAGTATGTGTCCTGATGTCTGTGTATTAGGAGGAGGTGAGAGGTATGTGTAATGATATCCTGTGTATTAGGAGGAGGCGAGAGGTATTTGTCTTGATGTCTGTGTATTAGGAGGAGGGAAAAGGTATGTATCCTGATGCCTGTGTATTAGGAGGCGGCGAGATGTATGTGTCCTGATGTCTGTATATAACAAGGAGACGATGTGTGAATGTCCTGATCTGTCTGTGTATAACAAGGAGGTGAGAGAGTTGTCCTGATGTCTGTGTATAATCAGAAGGTAAGGGATGTGTCCTGATGTCCTGTGTATTAGGAGGAGGTGAGAGGTATGTGTCCTGATGAAAACGAGGCCTGTATCCTTATTCCTCTGTGTTAGCAAGGGGTTTGGGAACAGTGCTGTTTCCAGTAGTAGAAGTATGGTGGTATATGGTGGTATGCCATGCTGCCACTACTTCTGCTTTTATTGTAAAATGTTCAGATTCCATTCACTTACATTTATATACTGCCACTTCTAAATTTCCACTGTCTGTTTATTATAAAACTGTACTTTTAAGTCTATTAGTTGGCTATAAGAGGTTGGTGGTGTATTAAGAAAAGACAAGAGGCCTGTGGGGGTCATTCAGACCCGCTCGCGAGCGGGTCGATGTTCCCCACTGCGCATGCGCATGACGGAGGGAGCTCCGTCGTGCGCATGCGTGAGACCCGGGGAGCGACTGGCTTTCCATCGCTCCGGGTCTCGCACCAAAGGGGGTGCTGATGTTGATTGACAGCACGCCCCCTTTGGTGGGCGTGCCGGGACGTGCCTGCCAGACGGAGGCGTTCCCATGGGAACGCCTACTGTCTGAAGCCAGCCCCACTGACATCACTAGTGACATGTGGGAGAGCCAAAATCACTCCAGGGCTTGTGGCAGGGAGACCCTACCGCAGGGTCTCCGTCGCAAGTCCGATGGTCGTGATGGTCAAGACCATCGCGACCATCTTTTTGGCCGCTCGCATATGCTGTGGGTGGTTACCCACAGCTACACGAGCGGCCAGGAGGCCGCTCCATTTTCATGGAGGAGGGCCCTGATTCAGAGCGAGCTCTCTGGTCAGAGCGTTCGGCTCTGAATCAGGCCCAGTGTCCTGATAATTGTGCATTAGGAGGAGGCCAGATGTCTATACTGAGGTCTCTTACTTACTATGTACATGGAGAGGCGGGGATAAGTCTACATTAGGTGGCAGTGGTGTTGCCCATGTATTAGGAAAAGATTAGACTAATTGCAGGCACAGAAACAGGCAAATCTCAGGTGCACAACTCCAAATTATTGATATATAAATGCAATAAAATTTTGCAATCATTAGAGGTTTTTAGCTTAATCATGGCCAAGGTTTTGGGCCTACCCTCCATATCCAGGTAACCTCTTTAGGGTAGGTCCCTAACATACTAGGGTTCAAATCCAGAGCACAGGACTCCCCCCAAACTGGCCCAGCTAAGTTGCCCCAGCGCACCGCCATAGTAAGAAAAGTGCAGTGTAAAAGATAGTTAAGAGCTGCCACAGATGCATATAAAGAATGAAAATAAAAAAGTGAAATACATGTATAATAAACAAACAGTGAAGGATTAAAATGTGTTGTAAAAGAATAATGGGCCTGATTCAGAGCCGCTCGTAAGCGGCCGCTCGTTCGTTCCTTCCGATGTTTGCCCAACTGTGCATGCGTATGGATCATAATACGCATGCGCGAACCAGTCAGTGCGGCCGAAAATCGTTTGTTCGCTAAATAGCGAATGCCTGCTAATATGAGTGACAGAAGGAGGCGTTTGTGGGTGGTAACAGGGGAAGGAGCTTGTAAACGGGGAGTGGAGATCCGAACGCAGGCGTGCTTAAAGGTCAAAACGGGCGTTTTATGGGTGTGCATAATTAATACAGCAGCGTCATTGACCACGTCACTGGGTTATTTTATAGTCAGAACTGCTCGCAAGATTGTGGTAGGAAAAACCAACCACAAGAATAGCGAACAGTTCATACCCTGGTCGATGTACTCGATTAATCTAATAAATAGCGGACATGACGTAGGATGCGAGCGGCCAGGGGCGTAGTTATCCAAAAAACGACCGCAAGTTTTGTTCGCTCGTCCAGACATAGAGGCGTGAACAGACCACAAAGAGCGAACGGTTCATTTGAATAGCCACCCCCTTTTCCTGAACGACCGTCTGCAAATTGCGTCCGGCTCTGAATCAGGCCCAATGTGTTATAATGCGGTGCCCTGAAACAGATCAACCAAAGCAATCCAGGGGGACCCACGCCCCAAAAATTAACCAAAATTGCACTACAGTATATAACTTGTAGGACTTACCTAGAATTGTGCCTAATACTAGTGTGCATATACATTACCAGACTCCGTGCTTTTAAGCCAATAAGGAAGGGGTGCTTTATTATAAGGGTGAAGTCTGAATGGATGTTACTAAAGTGGTTACAGCTGTTATAAAAAAAAAGTCATTTTTTAGCTCTCATTAAGCAGTAACCTTATTGTAAGCGCTGCAGAATAAGCTGGTGCTAATAAAAATATGTTATTAAATAATTGTTATTAAACAGTTCCCTATGACTTTAGGCACTTCAATCATCTAAATAACTTCTCCCTCTTTCAATCAGGAGGACTATGTAGAATGTATCCACTCTCAGGAGATGTCTGTGGAGGTACTTTTATTCCCAAAGAGCTAGCAATTTATTTTATTTTATTGAGCTTTATTCAGGGTATTATTATCAAATGAACCAAATACGATGAATCAGACCATCTCGGCTCTACAGCAATAAAGTTACAGCATTAGATGAAGTTTAATGTGATATTTTAGGGGTTAATTAGAAGATGATGTGACTTTTAAGGCCCCCATACATCAGCAATTGATTGCAGCAATCGTGCAATTTGCAATCGATTGTGTATAAAATTTTTTTCCCTTTTTCAATCGATTGTGTCAATTCTGCAATCGATTGAAAAAGGGAAAGATTTTTATACACAATCAATTGCTGATGTATGGGGGCCTTTAGGTCTGTGTGTCCAGCCGATTGTGCAGCTCACCTGTCAGTAGTAGAAGAGTCCAGGCAGTAATGAGCACTCTCCAGTGGTCCATGCTCCAGGCTCTCATTCTGTCAGTGATGATCCCTCTGCCAGACTGGTAGCTGGAGAAGCTGCCACTTTCCCACTTCAGTCTCCGCTATTCCCTGGCTCCCAAACTTTGGCTTTTCATAGCAGACTGAGGAAGTGGGAGGACCAGACTCTAGTAGGAGGTGTATGTGTTGCAGAGGACAGGACAAGAGCAAAATAGTGGGCTGTAAGGGGGCATTAATCATATGGTCATCAATAAGAGACAAACAGAGGTATTCAATATGAAATGGTTAACTTGTTACTCGTTAACTCGTTAACCTGGCAAAGTTAACGTTTCATATCAGAGTTTTTTTCTGCGTAAGGGTATGGTGCGCGCTCCCGCTTATCCCCGTATTCAATATCAAATTAATGAAAACGGGAAACTCCGAAGTTGGATTTCCGTAAAGTTACGAATTTTTCCTTAAAATAATTGTAAGACCCCCCTAAAGTTGTAAAAACATGGGGGAACACTTGGGTACCCCCGTTTTAGCCTTTAATTGAAAGTTGGGGCTTTAAATAGCCGCAGCAGGTGTTTTTTTCCCGACATTGTCGATGCAGAAGAGCACTTAGGTTATTTTTTTCGTTTTTTTAAGTGGTCCCATCAAATTTGGGGTACATGAAAATGGGTACTAGCAGGGCTGCCATCAGAAATTTTGGGGCCCGGTACTGACAAAATAGGCAGGGCCCCCCGGGGTATAGGGCAGACTTGGGTGGATAATGTGGGTGGAGCTACTTCGGGGATGGTACCTCAATTGGTGTGTAAATCAGGGATGGCTAGACATGGTGGAGGGGGGGGCACAGGGTAGAGAAGACTGGATATTAATTGGGGGGCACAGGGCAGGGAAGTGGATTGGGGTGGCAAAGGGCATGGAAGGATGGTTTGGTCTGGGGGGGGAAAGGGCAGGGAAGGCCGGCTGGACTAGGGGAGAGGCAGGGCAGAGAAGTCTTGCTGGCTGGCTAGACATAGGGGTGCCGCAGGGAAGACTGGCTGGACTAGGTCAGAGAAGACATGCTGGTTGGCTGGACTAGAAGGGGGAGGTAGTACAGGGAATGCTGGCTGGACTGGGGGGGGTGGGCAGGGAAGGAAGGCTGGCTGCACTGGGGGGTAGGCGGGGAAGGATGGCTGGCTGGACTGGGGGGGTAGGCAGGGAAGGATGGCTGGCTGGACTGGGGGGGTAGGCAGGGAAGGATGGCTGGCTGGACTGGGGGGTAGGCAGGGAAGGATGGCTGGCTGGACTGGGGGGTAGGCAGGGAAGGCTGGCTGGACTGGGGGGGTGGGCAGGGAAGGCTGGCTGGACTGGGGGGGTGGGCAGGGAAGGATGGCTGGCTGGACTGGGGGGGTGGGCAGGGAAGGATGGCTGGCTGGACTGGGGGGGTGGGCAGGGAAGGATGGATGGCTGGACTGGGGGGTAGGCAGGGAAGGATGGCTGGCTGGACGGGGGGGTAGGCAGGGAAGGATGGCTGGCTGGACTGGGGGGGATGGGCAGGAAAGGAAGGCTGCACTGGGGGGGTGGACAGGGAAGGAAGGCTGGCTGCACTGGGGGGGTGGGCAGGGAAGGCTGGCTGCACTGGGGGGGGGCAGGGAAAGAAGGCTGGCTGCACTGGGGGGGTGGGCAAGAAAAGAAGGCTGGCTGCACTGGGGGGGTGGGCAGGAAAAGAAGGGTGGCTGCACTGGGGGGTGGGCAGGAAAAGAAGGCTGGCTGAACTGGGGGTGGGGGGGTGGGCAGGAAAGGAAGGCTGGCTGCACTGGGGGTTGGGCAGGAAAGGAAGGATGGCTGGGAAGGAGAGGGCTTAGGGAAGGCTGGCTGTATTCAAGTAGGGGCAGAAGACAGGTCCAACACAAACATACACTTACCTGAGAAAGGGGCCAGGGAGGCAGCGGCGCAGAATGCATCAGGCGGCAGCCGGAGAAAAATCATCTGCGTTGCAGTATTAGATGTATGGAGCCAGCTGTGATTGGCTCGCGTAACGGCAGCCAATCAGGAGCAGCCACTTTTGATTGGCTGCTGTTCCGCAAGCTGTGATTGGCTCGCGGCCAGCTGTATACTATTGAGCTGGCCGCGAGCCAATCACAGCTCGCGGAACGGCAGCCAATTAGGAGCAGCCGCTTCTGATTGGCTCGCGACCAGCTGAATACAATTGAGCTGGCCGCGAACCAATCACAGCTCGCGGAATGGCAGCCAATCAGGAGTGGCTTCTCCTGATTGGCTGCTGCGGCCGGCTCCATAGTAGTGCAAATGCAGCAGCGCCGATGCTCTTCCTCGTCGCTGCCACCCGAGCCCCCTATCTCTCCGGGCCCGGGACAGGAGGCCCGGCAGGCCCCCCCTGATGGCGGGCCTGGGTACTAGCATATTTTGATGTCCCTAAAGTAAATTCTGCATTTGTGCACCTGCCGCTATAAATCTATTCTAGAAAACATCTGCCGCATACATGCAGAATATCCCTGAACCTATTTCCCTATTGTTTAACAATTTTTCCCATTTTTTTTTTTTTGCACCCCAATTTTCAAATTAATTTTTGGTGTGTCCCTATTTTTTTTTTCAACTTTTTTTGACACAGTTCTTTTTTAGATGTCAATCTCAGGAGTGCAGGCTATTTTTTTTAAGCCTGCACCCCTAAACCCCAATTCTGCACTTTTTTTCGACACCTATTCAATGGTGAAAAGTTATCCCCGTTTTTTATCAAAGACTTTTCAAAACTGCGATAAGTCTTTGAAATTGAATACGGTGTAAAAGTCAAACCTGCGATAATGACGTCAAAAGTGCGATATTAACGCAAAAACGATGTTATCGCTCCCATATTGAATACCCCTGAAAGAATGTGAACCCTTCTAGTGTGACCCCTTTAATAGACCCATGAGTCAGATCATATACAGAGATGAAGGACTACTATTTCAGCTTCTGTGTTGCAATGCTTTGGATACCTGCTTATTTTTTTCTTTTTCTTTCTTTTTGTCTTCTTGGCAAAAATCTCAAAGGGATCTGTAGTCTGATTCAGTGTCAGTCTGAGTTATAAACCGTCTTCACATTTGGCAGCATCTTATTACACAATAACATTTCTGGTGTAAGAGCTGGTGCAATAATATAATACAGGTTGAGTCTCCCATATCCAAATATATGGCTCTTTACAGGTGCATGAAAAGGGAGGGGTTAATCAAGAGAGGAAAAAGGTAAAAATGTTCCCCCAGCACTCTGCAAAGGGCCAGCAATGAGATTTGAGTAGTACATGATAATAGAAATACAGAGATCAGTTTGCATATATTTTCAAATATATTTTTTTATGCCACCGGGCCGCATCAAGGTTCTTTTGTTCTGGTGGTTCCTAATGTTACGTGATAATAGCACCCACTTTGGGTCATATAATTGTATCCTGTTAGGCTATACGATAATAGTACATGCATTAATATATCTAATTTGAGAACCAACTCACCTGGAGGAACCCAAAAATCCTCCAAATGGCACTACATGAAGTAGCACACCCTCCAAATGCTGGTTCCATCCATGCCTCTCAGAACAGTAAAGGCTCATAGACACTGGACGATGTGTGTATGAGCCAATATTGGCAGCGGGGGGGCCCGGCAGGTGTGCCGGCATCTCAGTGCATACACACTTGCTGATGCCGGCAACAAGGAACGACGGCGTGGGTGGGCGACATGGCATTCAGCAGCATGGCATTGTTAATGATATTCCCAGAATTGGCTGCATGTTCAGCCGACTGGAGATATCATTAACGATCCGCAAGAGCGCACATCTTTTGTCTGTAAGGTACACACATTGGTCTATATGAATGACATATCGTTGATCGTTAGGTAGGTCCCTAACATCCTAGGGTTCAAATCCAGAGCGCAGGACCCCCCCAAACTAGCCCAAGTGGTTAAGATATATAGAAGGTGGCTGGGTTCCAATGCAAGCACAAGTGATACAGACAATATCTGATGCACTTGCCTTTGCTACGGATTCTGGGGTCTATTTACCAAGCCTTGAATGGAGATAAAGTGAACAGAGATAAGGTACCAGCAAATTATCATCAATAATTTGGAGTTGTGCACCTGAGATTTGTCTGTTTCTGTGCCTGCAATTAGTCTCATCAGGCAGCACCTCCCATTATATATATTCAGGGTGTGCAGTCCAGGAATTTTTCCCATATACTCCATTTAATGTGTTTAATTGCACACCTGAGGGAAAGGAGACGACCCCAGTCTGGATTAGCACCCTTCCTTATTGGTTTAAAAGCATGGAGTCTGGTAATGTATATGCACACTGGTATTAGGCACAATTCTAAATAACTCCTACAAGTTATATACTGTAGTACAACTTTGGTTCATTTTTGGGGCGTGGGTCCCCCTGGATTGCTTTGGTTGCTCTGTTTCAGGGCACCGCATTATAATACATTATTCTTTTATAACACATTTTAACCCTTCCCTGTTTGTTTATTATACATGTATTTCACTTTTTTATTTTCATTCTTTATATGCAGCTGTGGCTGCTCTTAACTGTCTCTTTTACACTGCACTTTTCTTACTATGGTGGTGCCCTGGGGCAGCTTAGCTGGGCTAGTTTGTGGGGGTCCTGCGCTCTGGATTTGAACCCTAGTATGTTAGGGACCTACCCTAAAGAGTTTACCTGGATATGGTGGGTAGGCTCATAACCTTGGCCATGATTATGCTAAAAACCTCTATTGATTGCAAAATTTTATTGCATTTATATATTATCAATAATTTGGAGTTGTGCACCTGAGATTTGTCTGTTTCTGACATTTTATGAGTCAGTTTGAACAGGGCATGATTGTGGACATTCAACATTCCTTGATCATATACCGTGGACAGTGCAGTGGCCGACCACAGGTGCTTAATGATCGTGACCAGCGGCGTCTGGCCAGAATTGTCCCTGGTAACAGACAAGCGACATTGGCTCAAATCACATCCACATTCAATGCAGGCGGTACCAGACACCGATCCAGCAGTTCAGGGCAGCGTTCTTTAGCTTCCATGGGATATGGAACGACACTGGACATAGCTCCTCACCTGAGCTCATGACATAATCAATTGGACACTGGAGGATTGGCAACAAATGGCGTGGTCCGATGAGTCATGGTTCCAGTTGTTTTGGACTGATGGTAGGGTTCGGGTGTGCTGCAGACCCCATGAGGTCATGGACCCTAGTTGTCAACATGGCACCGTGCAGGCTGGTGGTGGTTCCATAAAGGGTGTGGGGTGTGCTCACGTGGCATAGGTTGACCGGTAACCGCATTGTTGTGCATTGCTTAATGACCATTTGCAGCCCTTAATGGACTTCATGTACCCCCACAACGATGGAATATTCCAGCAGGAGAATGCATTGTGTCATCTGTCAACTGTCCAGAATTGGTTTGAGGAGCATTCTGGAGAGTCACCACAAACGTTTTGGCCAACATGAACGCAATCAAGCATTTATGGGTCGTGGTGGAGAGGTCCATTTGCACCCAAGATCATGCACCTACAAATATCAGGGAGCTGTTGGAAGCTATCTAGATGGCATGGGTCACCAACGGGCTAGAAAGGGGACCTACACGATACTAGTCATCTATCCCATGACTTGTCACTTCAGAGTATAAATCATTACTAGCAGGCTGAAGAAACACACCAATGCAAAAAGGCAATCACCAAGTGTTGCGCAATTGGATATTTATTCTTTTATTACTGAAATAAAGTTATGTTTGAGCTTATAGTGGCTCATAAGTCGAGGGGCAAAATTCTAAGTATACAATACCCACACATATATATATCTACGATCCAAGAAATAGATCCAGCCAAGTTTAAATATACTTTACTTGGATAAGTATAAAATGTATACAGTACATATGTATTTAACTAATTGCTTATTTCACTTAACCACTTACCATTTCTTTTAAGGCAGTGTTGGGGGATCAAGGCAAGAAAACCATTTGTTAGTCGGAAACGCCATTTACTGGTTGCCTAAGATGTTACCATGTTACCATCTAACAGGATGTTACTATGATATAGAATCTGGAAACACGATCTGAATTTAATGTTTTGGTTACATAGCTGATCTGTCAGCGTCCTAAAGCTGGGTACACACTAAACCACGCATGTACCCATCGATGCGACAGACGATCCCCTCCTCTGCCGATGGGCCGACATATCAGGAGGCCCGTGGACACTGGTCAATCCAGTGCCCGACCTCCGGATATGAGTCTCCCCCCCCCCCCCCCCCCCCCTCCCCGGCTGCATACCGCTGCATGGGGTAATCAGCCGCATCGTCTGAATGGACCACATGTAGAATAGATCAGACGATGCGACTGACGACCGCACGGGAGCATTACATGATATAGTGCATACACACATGATTTTAACGATTTGTCGTTCTGATGCGTGGGAATCTGCCAAATCGTTAACAAAATCATGTAGTGTGTAGGGGCCTTAAGGGCTATTTCACACTTGTTGGTTTTCACCGGGTGGCACGCTCGTATAGCTGTTGGTCACCACCCACAGCATATACGAGCGTGCAACAAGATGGTCGCGATGGTCTTGACCATCGCGACCATCGGACTTGCGAGGGAAACCCTGCGGTCGGGTTTCCCAGCCGCAAGCCCAGGAGTGATTTTGGCTCTATCAGAGCCCAAATCACTCCCACTGACATCACTAGTGATGTCAGTGGGGCCGGCTTCAGACGGTAGGCGTTCCAATGAGAACGCCTCCGTCTGGCAGGCACGCCCACCAAAGGGGGCGTGCTGTCAGTCAACATCTACAGCACGCCCCCTTTGGTGCGAGACCCCGAGCGATGGAAAGCCCGTCGCTCGCCGGGTCTCGCGCATGCGCACGACGGAGCTCCCTCCATCATGCGCATGCGCAGTGGGGAACATCGACCCACTTGTGAGCGTACTGCCGCTCGCGAGTGGGTCTGCATGACCCCCTTTGTACCCATTGGCTCTCCTCTCTAGACACACATTTTTTATGTCCCTCTCTTTAACAATTTGGTAATGGAACCTGGAAATTATGTCTTGAGATTGGCTTGATTGTAAACCTCTTTGACATATCACCCTGTGACCTAGGTTGAAAACATTTTGAGCATCGAGTCAATATTTTAAAGGAATATACTCAGGTATTCCCCTAATTATTTGGTTGTAGCTAATACATAAACCTCGATTATTCAGATGATCCAGGCATTTTTGGATTTCTCCTTATTCCTAAACTAGCAGAGTGACTGTGGTATAAATGCTGTCAAATGCCTCTTTATTATCCTTAGAGATGTAAGCTAGCTGCCACAAATACAAGAGCCAATTTCTGTTCTGACCACCTTTTATATATCTTTTGCTCCAGGACCTGAAAGTCCTGTTTCAGGTCCTGAAGGTGATGTGCAGTTATTCTCTGCTGATAGTTGGAGAAGCTCAAATGTAGTTACATTGTGATTGCATTGATTACAATTGTAGGAGGACAAAAGATGTGGTAGGCTGAGGAGCTGTGTAGAAATGCTATATAGTACTTTGAGTTAGAGATTTTTTACCTTGCTTTTCCATGTCCTTCTTTGTTGTCTCTCTTGGCTTACCCCATTTAACCTGTTAAGAAGTTTGCCGTGTCAGATATACATCACTTCATAATACAATATTCTTCTTCTAGACACATTTCCTCCTTAGTAAGCTGATATTTATAAGAGCATGGGTGCTTACATCTCAGTAAGTGTTGAGCTGGGGTGGCCTAGTGCTGACAAGACCCCAGAGGAGTTGACCCCACAGTACTGGACCTCAGGCTGGGTCATCAAGAAGCCACTGCTTGCTGGAGGCCATTATATCCCGCTGAAACTTACTTTTTATTGCACTCACCCAGGCAAATAGTTCTAAAGGCCATTGTAATGGGTGAACTTGGTCTGGTTAAACAGCTTACACTGGGCCAGTTAGAGGAGAAACAGTTGCGACGCCAATCAAAATGATTAACAAAGATAACTATATGAGAAACTTGAGACCAAAGGTATTATTAAGACCAAGCCAATAGATCAGTGATTCCCAACCTCTGTCCTCAAGGCACACTAACAGTCCTGGTTTTAGTAATATCCATGCTAAAGCACAGATGGTTAAATCAAAATAACGGAGGTACTAATTAAGTCACCTGTGCCCAAGTATGGCTATCCTTAAAACCTGGGCTGGTAGTGTGCCTTGAGGACCGTAGTTGGGAACCCCTGCAATAGATGGTCGTATGAGTTTATTATTTGCAAGTTATTTAATTTTGAGTGAATACCCAAAATGTGTCCATTGGGTATGAACCCCAGGGGTTGTTCTGCTACTCTCCCAGAACCTATAGGAGGCTCCCAAATTTTCAGGTAGCGCCCTCGAAAAGTAAGCATTTCTCCCGCATCCCGCGCACTTCCTAGTGAATTGGGCAGAATGGGGAGAATCTTACCGGGAATCCGCGATCTGTTGGGAGAGGGCAGAGCTTAATGATGCAATTCTATTTTAATTGCATAATTTGGATCCGCATCCTATTCAAATGTGCGCGATTTGATGCATTTTATCATGAGTGGGTGGGGCCTAATGATGTTATAGCCCTGCCCCGCCCTCATCACTGCCCACCTGCTTCTACTCTCCCGGGCTTCTCCCAAAGAGCACTTTTCCAATGTCTGTAAGTATGCATCTATCTCTTCTCCTAATGCACAGACACAATTCTACTAATACACAGGCTTATTATGAATCAGACCTCTCTTCTTCTAATATACGTTATGCAGTTAGTAAGTCACCATTAGAATGTTGACATTTACAAAGTCGCCATTAATGTCAACATTGACAGAATATTGATGCCACAAACCCAGTTCCAAGGGTATATGTTTAGGAAGCCGGCGGACGGAATGCCGACCGCCGTCTTCCAGACAATTTAATCCCGACAAGGGACGAATGACAGGCGTCTAAATCTAGACGCCTGTCATTTTATCGACGCCGGGAGACTGGCGCCCGGCATCCCAAACGAGATGATGCCTGGCACCGCAGCGGACAGCCGTTTGGGGGGGGGAGGGTTAGGTTTAGGGCTCCCGGGGGGGGGGGGGAACAGGGTTAGGAACCCCCCCAGGAGGTTAGGGTAGGGGAAGGGAGGGCACTAGCTTTATCCTGTGTGACATAATTGTTTTTTTAAATTATTAACACTATCTGGTCTGCTTACAGAAATGATTACACTACTCAGTATCACTCCCACGCACTATTAATTTTCCAAATATAACTGCCAACACTTAAGGTGCATACACACGTAACGATTTTTTGAACGATTTGTCGCTATTGTTCAATCGTTCAAAAAATCATTCAGTTTCCGGGTTATAACGATGAACGATAATCGTTCAAGCGCGCTACCGTTTGTAGTTCATCGTCCATTTCAGACTGTCCAACATAACGATTTTCATTAAGGGAAGGAACATTTTTCATTCATCGTTGTAAAAATCGTTCATTACACTTCAAAAAATCGTTCACTTTTTCAAGGGAAAATCTGTCAAAAAATCTGAGATAATCTGACAGAAAATAGTTGGTTACAAAATGGATACATGTGTATGCACCTTTTAGCCTTAATCTCTCCCTACAATGACAATTAAATCCCAGCTATTTTTACCCAAATAATAGCTAATATATATATATATATATATATATATATATACATACATTAATGTATGTATGTGTATATATATATATGTATGTGTGTATATATGTATATGTAGCATGAATTCACAAAAAAATCCATAGGCAAAATGGATACAATGGTTTCTGTGATTCCTAATCTTATTAAATTAAGTTTAATATGAGAGAGACTTACAATGCTTACTTTATATCCAACAAACAATTAACATGACATACAATGATAGCCTCAGGCAAATAGTTTTCTATAAACAACAATGGTTAAAAAAAGAAAAGTCTCACTTATTTGAATCTGTTTTGTGGGAAGACACAAGAAGATTGGAGCAATTCCCCATGTCAGATGGGCTTCCAAGAATTGTACACACTTCAGAGTTTTGCATGGCATATTTCTGGGCTGTCATATAGCTGGCTCACTGTCTTGTGAAGATGCTAATTAGGTTTTATGGCCTCTTTGTACTGGTATAGAGTGAGGTTTTGAGGTGTCACAGAACTTCGGAGGAGTTTGGGAAGTAACCTTACCATGTCATGTGAACATTGATATAATAGTTGCACCATACAAAACTATATGACCTTCTACAGACCTTCCGTTATATGTGACCTGATATGTGAGTATCTCCCTGCATATGGCACTTTCTGATACCTTTTACACCGGAGCTAAAACCCGGGTTTTTGAAGGGTTAACCCGGGCAGCTCCCTGGTGTAAAAGGGGAGAGAGTTGGATCGCCGGGTCAAGTGACCCGGCAATCCAACCCAGGTAACTAGCAGGGTTTAACACGGGCGTAGCCCGTGAAACCCTGCTGTGAGAACAGCGCACTCCGGGTCACGATGACCTGGAGTGCGCTGCTAGCCGGCCGATTGGTCCGGCTTCAGTGGCGCGTGGAGATGACGTCATCTCCAAGCGACCACTTTCACTCCGCAAAAGCCGGGTCTATGCAGACCCGACTGCGGTGCGAGCGGCGCTGACTCGGGAATATCCCGAGTCGGCGCCGGCAAAATTCCGTGTCTGATCCGGATAGGAACTTTGTTCCAACTCCGGGTCAGGCCCGGAATTTAGGTGGAAAAGGGGTATTAGACAAATAATTAACCCTGCTACTGGACCGTACACAAAACACAATGATTTTCAACTCGCGGCACACAGAAGATTTTGAAATTGCTAAGGCACACCATCTTTCCCTCCACGGGAAAAAACACACACACATTGGCCCCCATGGGAAAAAAGTACAAGTAAAGTTAACTCTGACCTCGCAGCGCACTTGACAACCGCTCGAGGCACACTAGTGTGTCACGGCACAGTGGTTGAAAAATGCTGACATAACAGTTCATCTGCAGGTCAACATGCTCGGTAATTAAAAGAAATACAAATTAACAAATACAAAGGGTGAGGTGGTCTAACATCTCCTGTTCGATCCATAACATAATCGCGACAATTGACATAGATAATTTCAACATGCTGACCTCTCTATTAGGGTTATTGTTAAAGTGATCTTGAATGTTGTGGTTGCTGTTAGGCTTAGGGACAGAATTACAGCAAAACCAGTATGTTGACATCATATGGTCAATTTTGACATTAAGACCATGTCAACATAATGAATATCAAATATACCATGCCCACAATATAGGCAGAAAATGGATGGCACTCAGGGTCATGAATCACTCAAATCAAACAATCCTAAACAGGGGGATGCCCACTATATACAAATATGAAGACACAGATCTCTCTCCTCTTCCGCAGACATAGAGGACAGTTTCAGTTGGTGGTGATGAAACTTGTGTGCTAATGTGTGTTATCTGGGCATGATCAACTTGCCCATTTATGCTCATAGAAAGTTGCAAGCAAAAACAAGTGAGGTTTAACTCCCATAAATTCCTGCAATGTGTACACCACAAAGTTCAGACGGAACCTTGTGCTCAAATGAATCCAATAGGGAGTATATTTACTAAAGCTTCCAAATCAAACAAGTGCTGATGTTGCCAATAGCAACCAATCAGATTCTGTGTATCATTTTCTAGAATGTAATAAAAAAATTATAGTTAGAATCTGATTGGTTGCTATGGGAAACATCACCACTTGTCTGTTTTAGAAGCTTTAGTAAATCTACCCACCCAGACTCTTCATAACGCGACTGCTTTCTCCTTGTTACAGAGAATATGCTGTTAATGTTGCTCAGTAATATTAATTCTGCTTGGTGCAAAAGGACTTGCTTCAGTTTGTATTGGAAGAGTGTCGCTGAGTCACACAGTGCTGTCACCATTTACTATTCAGTCAGTTTTGGTTGCCGTCTCCCCACAAACCAGTCAGACAAGTCTTGGATGTTTGGGGCAACAAACACAATGAAAAGCATTTGAGGAGGAGTGAGAGCATAGAGTGCAGGAGAAAGGTGAAGACACTGGTAAAATGCTGCTATAAAGTATGCAGTGAGTGAAACTATGCAAAAGAGCAAAACCTGAGTGAGAATGTCCTCATTGTGTATCTCAGGTGAGTGTGCACTGGTGTGCTTCACATTTTACACGTCTGACTCCATAAAGATGTTCTCTCTCACATCTTTGTAAATGGCATGTCAGGTGTCATAGATACAGAGAATACACAGGTGTATTAATGCTGCAAGCTACAACTGTTGTATTGTTCTGACAGTTTAAGTATGTGTCCAGCTGTATGTTACAAAGTATTGGGTGTGTGAAGGCAGGGATGAGAGACCACTTTTGTTCTCTGTTTATTTGCATCCTGGTTTTAACTATAATGCTTGATCGTACAATCGTAGTTTTTTATGGGCCAGGCGCTGCCTCTTTTCCCCGGCATGTAGACACATGGTGCACCTAGGTTTGTGCTGGTACGTGTGATCTAGTTTGGGTACTGCTACTTCCCAGATTACACTTTAACTAAACCCATCCCCTCTTGGTTACTTATTAACTCTTGCAATGTTCCCTTCTGATTTAAATTCGCCTAGGACATGACATTGAATTACAAACAATCTCCCTTAGACAGACATTAACATGACAGGGCTGTCAGACTAACTCGAGCTGCTGCGATAAATGTACAGGAGGGCTTAGACTCTTATCTCCATTGATAAATTCAGCAGGAGCCTGGCACAGAGTACTGGTGAGAGATTAGAAAAGGATTAGGCTGGTGCACAAAGGTAAGCTATTGTATATAGACATCTATTCCTGAGTGAAAATTAACTATATTTACTGAAGAACTTGAGCACCGTGGTCGGTGAATCCCTGAATTTATGGAGCAGGCTACACAGTAGGTATCCCCTATGTAGTGTTGTGGTGTGTCCCTTAGTAACAGTGTTGTGCAACAATGCAGTGATTTATAAAAGGGGAAATACGTTTTCTAAGTTTAGTCCAAATTTCTTAGGCTAGTGTTTAGCAAATACCTTTCTTTGCAGATTTACCTGTGCAGCACATGTGATTGATGCTGTCTGCATTGTAAGTTAATGTGTGTCCTAATTTGTCAGGATCTGGGGTTCTCAACTACCACTAACAGCTCATGTTTTCTGGATTACTGTCTGTGGAAACATGTGGGATAATTACTGACCCAGCAAAATAGATTACCTCACCTGTGCATGATTGTAGTAATCCTCAAAACCTACCCTGTTTGTGGTACTAGAAGATTAGTATTGAGAACTCATGATCAGGATGTCTTAATGAGTTTATCAAATGAGCAAACAGGTAAGGTGTGTAATGGATGGTGCCATCCTGGGAGCAGCAGCCCAGAGTATTGAAGTACGGTGAGGTGCAAACTGTAAAATGCTCGGTGATGCATGTATGTGATATCCGTGTCCCTAGAGCAATAAGAGCAACACATTACAAGAACCAACTGCAGGAAGACTACATAGAAGTGTGGCGTATAAGCCCTGAGCTGGCAACATGCTCAGCTGGAAGCTACCAAGGCTGCTAACCGTTCAGCAAGTGCCGAAGGTAAGGTCCACCAAGGCTGGCAGATACGGAGCATTCATTATTTCATGTACATGTAGAACCTCTGTGTGTATGTGTGTGTCCCAGGTCTTTCATGAAGACAGCATTATATGTGGATACCGTTCCCCACGGAGTTCAGCCACTGCTTGTGTCCTCAGTCTCTTCCAAATGACCAATGAGACCCTTAACATCTGGACGCATTTCATACCTACCTGGTAAGATATTACATTTCTAGGAGATAATGTATTTGCCTTCAGCTACTAATACATCACCTTACTGTCTCTAAACTGCTTATTTTCCCTCCTGTCACTGCCAATGACTCTGCCTGATTCTGTTTCAGAGCCTCCACTCTATGTATGTGGAACTCTACTCTTTTCTGGATATTTATTATCTATCCAACCAAAACTTGGGATCCTTCTATCCTCCTCCGTGTAAGTGTCCTTCAGTGTTTGATGCTTCCACTGATTTTCATTTATTTACTTAAATTTCTATGTTCTATGTGATCTCCATATTAATGATCATTTCCACTGTATGCCATATAACAAATATACATGTAAATTGTAAAGTAATCTTACATCAAACTGGGGGAACAGCTCTCTCTCTAATCGCCCGGCATGACCACTACAGCATCCTACAGAGGAATGTTATACTCTATGGTTCACCATAAAGTCCCAGCACTTTCTTTAGCTTTCCTTATTACATTTATCTTCGTACAACAAAATAATTTATGCATAAATTACAGGGTTTTTTTTTTTTTTTTAGGCCTTTGTGTTTTGTTTCCACATACATTGTATATCTGCTGTCTATCAGGGAAAATTGGCATTCTCCGATATTAATGTTGAAGTTAATATCTGATATTAATGACGAAGTTCATATACATTTACTCTTTTACAGCAGTTTTAATAAATGAAAGATTACCGCCACTCCCTAAAGCCCCTCCCATATCTTTTCTGGAGTAGTATCCTAATAATGTAAGACTGCAATCATTGACCTGCTGTCGCTATACCAATCCTTATACATTGCTGTATAGCAGAGTAACCGAGTATAACTGTAGCATAACTTCATAGCATACATACCAAAGGCATACTATATTCTATAAATAAGCGTTTCTGCTAGTGGGGAGGATCTGTATTATCTGTGATCATTCTGTATACTGCAGCTAATCTAGTAAGCGTAATAAATGTCAATGTTTATTTGCATTAACAAATAAAACAGTTTTTTCCTGCATATTGCTGTAAACGGAGGGAGCTTTTGTTTGCGGTTAGATCTTGTGCTAAAAAGAAAACAAACTGAATCCTCCTGATTGATTCTAATGCAATACAACTGCTCTAGAAACAAGGAGCAATGCAGGAATAGTTTATCTGATGTAGACACGGGGGGCCAAATGTAATAGGGTGTCTGTTCACTAAAACTCGCATTTTTCAGAGTTACTAAAACTCCCAATTCTCAAACTCGCATCCAGATGTTTTCACATTGAAAACAATCACCTCGCCCAATGTAATAAGTGTCTGTTTCAGACTCGCAAAAAAAAGATTACCAAAAGTCCCCAAATAATAGACCTGCTTCAGGCTAGCGAGTACATCCTGAGCAGGTTAGATTAACACAGAAACATGCACATATCCATGAGATATGTACATGTTTCTGTGTGTACTTATGTAAAATGTGTTTAAATAAAAAAAAAATGACGTGCACCCCCTCCCCAAAAGCATAACCAGCCCCGGGCTTTATAAAGCCTGTTCTGGTTCTAAAAATACAGGGGCCAAAATGCGTAGGGGGCCCCTGTATATTAAGAACCAGCACAGAGCTTTGTTGAGCTGGTCCTGGTTCTGGAAAATCGGGACAAAACGAGTAGGGGTCCCATGAAAATTCCTGAACCAGCACCGAACTCTTTCTAGCAGGGGGATAATGCCACAGCCAGGGAAAACCTTTCACCGGCCAAAGCATTATCCCTGACCGCTAGTCAGTCCAGGCCGGGGATCCCTGGGGATTTGGGTACCGCCCCAATAAAGGGGTACCCCTCTCCAGGGCACCCCAGGCCTAGACTGATAGCCCGGGGCTATCCCCGGCACCCTAGGGCGGTGGGTGCCGGGTTGATAGTGTAAAGTGTAAAAATAAGTTTTCCATATTGTCTTTATTTGTAGAACCACAAGTACCAGCAAGCCTCCCCTGCATGCTGGTATTTGGAGAACCACAAAACCATACCATAAAAAAACAAACTTACACCGTGAAAGTATAATTTTAATAAAACATACATGCACACTCACACATACTCACCTATTATCCGAAGTAATCCATAGGGGTGTACCTGAAAAAAAAATTCATATTCACCTCTCCTATGCGTAGATCACGTCCTCTTCTCCAAGTAGGCAATCCAGGGGTTAAAATAAAAAACCGAAAAAAAAACGATCCATGCGGACTGAGCAAAGGTATGTGTGTACACATACCTTTGCTCCGCGTAAATGACCGGGGCACACGTGTGCCCCGTCAGTGCAGGGGCCGCCAGCCAATCGGGGAACATCTCCGTCGGAGCAGCTCCCTGATTAGCTGAATGCGGCCAGCCTCTGTCTCCCATAGCCGTCTATGGTGAGAAATCCCCATAGCCCGTCTATGGTGAGAGCCGCTACATAGTACCCGCAAGATTAATTGATGTTAATCTTGTGGTTTACATCAATGATACAATGTCGCTACTCGCATTAAAAGGTGTCAGTTTACATTGTCCTAAACTCGCCTGCACTCGCAAATGCAGTAGCCTCGAGCTGAAAAGTTCGCAGGCTATTGAATTTGCGAGTTTCAGTACTTTTTAAAAGTGCGAGAAAGTGCGAGTTTGTACTGTTACTAAAACTGACTACCTATTACATTTGGCCCGGGGTTTCTTTGTCTATTGGGTTACGTGTGTGTGTGTGTATGAATATATACATAGTTTGATAAATCTGAGTTATGTTGTAGGACAACTTTTTGGAACTCTTATGACTTTCAGCATAAGAATACAGAGCTTTACAGAATCAAGAGGTCATATTGGTTTTGATGTGAGGTTTATTGTGCAAACAAATGGGTGTGTTCTAGACTGCAGATGGTTTGTTATAAACCACACACATTGGATGCGGTTTGAGTTTTTAGCTTTGAAAACTGTATCCTATGTGTGGTGGTTTACAAACTGCATACAAAACACGTGATGTAGTTGGCATCCCGACGGTCGAGATGCCAGCACTCAGAATCCCGGCGACAGGTCAGATTCCAGAACATCCCTATGGTAAGTATTAGGGTTAGGTACTAGGGGGAGGGTTAGGCTGTGGGTGGGCGGTTAGTGTTAGGCTGCTGGAGGGAGAGGGTAGGGTTAGGGTATGTCCCCATCCTCGTCACTCTTAATTTGTTATGGTGTACCATTCCATGCACCCTTCTGGCCTGCCCCACTCCTTGGTTGATTGGGCTTACACGGTCGCAGGCTTACCTGTATGCGATACATCCTACTGGTTGTAACTACTTAGGCATTGCTCCCCTTCCCATTGGGTGGCATGGGAACATCCCATTGTATATTCCCCTACTGCCAATGGGGAAAGGGAATTGTATCGTAAATATTATCCTTTAATACTTTTCTCTATTCCTGTAGGGAGGCACAGACAAGCACATCCAGGAATGATCCCTGTCCTTGTAGCTATTTGTTTGATATATTCTTTATTTAGTAATTTTTGAAACATCAAATAAGTAAACAAATTCACACACAGATATTTTGAAACACTAAAAGAATCAATTAAGTGGAAATTGTAATGCTATTTGGGTCAGAATGTAGGGCATGGAGGGAATAGGGTTCATAGGAATAAAGACTGGGATTGAAATTAGTTAAGGGGCTCTAGAGTACCGGCCAGGGCAGGGGTGTATCTAGGGATCCAAGTGCCCCTGGCAAGGTAATGGACTGGCGCCCCCCAAAATTCCAGGAAGTGCTCCCAGTAGTAGTCCCCTCTATGCAGTGCCCCCAGTAGTAGTCCCCTCTATGCAGTGCTCCCAGTAGTAGTCCCCTCCATGCAATGCCCCCAGTAGTAGTCCCCACCATGCAGTGCCCTAGGTCGTAGTCCACCCTATGCAGTGCCCCCCAGTTGCGGCCACCCCCTATACAGTGCCCCCCCTAGTAGCCACTCTCCCTCCCCCCCCCCCACCCCCAAAACTTACCTGATCCCCGCTCCTGCCAACATCCACTCCTCCAGGTCCGCTCTCGCTCTGCACTATGGGATGGGAGTGACATCCTGACGTCTCTTCCATCAACCGCTGCGGGGGGAGCCGGAAGGCGGAGCTCATGGGTGAGCTCCAGCCGGCTCCCTCCATGGACGCAGCAGCCAATGAGTCTCTGGCGGCTGTGTGTTTGTAACAGTGTAGGGCAGTCTGTTCTCACTGCAGTCTGCCCTACAGTTGTGGGGCCCGGGGGACTAGTTCAAACCCTTGGGTAGTCCACCCATTAGCTGCTGGTGGCACTGCCGTTCGGCTCCCCCCTTTTGGCTGGCGCCCCTGGCGAGTGCCATCCTGGCCAATGGGTAGATACGCCCCTGGGCCAGGGTCAGGAGTAATATAGGGCAGGATTCAGTTAAACACCCAATGACGTCTTAATGTGGATGAGGGGTAGGAGTTTGGGAGGCACCAGAGTCTGGGTAAGATTGGTAGGCACACTGTATGTTTCTATAAATGTGAGCCAGTTAAACAATTTGCAGTGAAATCCTTTCTGCCCCTGTCACTTTTTATCATCCTCTCTTCCAAAGTGAAATAATTTTGGTCCACACACTTCACCTTCTATTTTATTTGTCTCATGTCATATATTATAGATTAATATCTGTTCAGAACAGAGGCTCCTTTCCTAACACTTACACATGTATGTATGCATGTACGGTATGTATCCATGTACAGTATGTATGGACCATGCCTGTTCCTTCTAGCACTAGTCATCTAATTATTATTATGTAGTGTGTTTTGTATACAAATCTCTCTCCTGCACTTTTATCTTTAGTAATTGTCATTGCTTTCTGTATAACAACAGAACATCTCTCTGCAGGTACTTCCTATGGCGACTGCTGACGGTCCTCTCTTCTCCTGGGGCCCTGCATGACCCATATATGTGGCCGCTGTTTGTTTACCTCCTGTCATGCTGCATCTACCCGCTGATGTCCACCTGCGCACATACCTTCAGCGTCATGTCTACCCAAGCTCGACACATCTGCTTTTTCCTGGACTATGGAGCTCTGAGCCTGTACAGTCTGGGTAGGGAAACAGACTACAGAAGCATTTTACATTATATAGAAGAAATTATTACGAAATATAGGGCACTTTTTTGTTGTTGCTCTCCAACCATTACTGCTATACTATTTGTCATTTCTAGAACTCTGCGTAGATCAAATTTCCTATGGTGTCTAATCCATTCAATAAGATTGTCTGTCTGCTAAAAAAAACAAAAGAAAAACGACTATAGGACACTGTAGCATAAAGCCCTATCAGCAACATGAACTAATCTATGGCAAATTCAAAAAGCTTTAAAGGGGACCCCAGGAGGAAATGTTGATGTGTGAACTAAGGGCATGGCCGCAGCAGCATTCCAAACTGCCTATGTTGGTAATTGTGGTTCTCAGGATTCTACTAATTGGTGGGAATTTTCTGGACAATGAAAGATATCCTTTATGGGGTTAATTTATCATTAAATATTTGTGGCATATTCCCCGAAAACACCAGTTTTTTGGGGGGATACCTGCAAATATTTGGTATCTCCTGAATGCATTATGTAAGGATTGCAGCAGATATCTCCTATGGTATGCAGTCAGGAAGCCGACGGTCGAAATGCCGACCGCCGGCTTCCCGACTGTGCAACCCCGACAGGGATCTAATGACAGGTGTCGAAATCCCGATGCCTATCATTATTCCTGCGCCGGGAGCCCGACGCCCGGCATACCGAACGAAGGTGAGCCAGGCGGCGGGCGAGGACAGCCTAGGGGGGGGAGGGTTAGGTTAGGTGCTTTTGAGGGGGGACTTAGGGTTAGGCACCCCCCCGGGAGGGTTTGAGTTAGACTAGGAGAAGGGGGGCGTAGGGTTAGGCACCCCTGAGGAGAGGTTAAGGTTAGGCACCCCGCTGGAGGGTTAGGTTTAGGCTGCGGAGACGGGGGGGTTAGGTTTAGGCAGTTACGGGGGAGTTAGGGTTAGGCACTAAGGGGGAGGCTATGGTTAGGCACCCCTAAGGGAGGGTTAGGGTTGGTGGGGGGGGAGGGTTAGGTATAGTTATTTACTTACCTATCAGGATCTTCACTGCTGCCGGTCTTCCAGAATCAGGTTTGAACCGCCGGACCTGGCGGTCATTCATACCGATCCCATCTCAGATTGCTGCTAGCAGCCACAACCCCCATAGGTTTGTTTGGGGGGGATGCGATGCTGTCAGATTTTCCAAGTCGCATTCCTGGACTTGGTCCCCGCTGCTTACGCCATCTGAAGATGGTGTAAGTCGCTGTAGCCTACGGGCTACACATCGAAAATTTTACCGGGAGAGGGTTCCATAGGAGCAACCCCCAGCAATGGATGCAGCGCATGTGTGGTCAGTAGAACGTGCAGGCACAGGATCCCCAGCACAAGAGTGAAGTGAATGCTGATGCGGTCATTTTACTAAGCGCACATCACAGGGACGGGCTCCTTTCTGACCCCTGTTCTGCAGGTGCAATTTGATACATTTGGGAGCTATGATCGCATCCTGCATTGTGATCATGGTGCTAATATATCGCCCAGATCACATTACAGATGTGAATCCTAATAAATGGGCCCCTTAATATCCTTGAGGGCTGTCCTTCCCATTTACCCATTAGTGATAGTCTATACACAGCAAAGACTGCATGCTGTACAGTGGATAATTTTGTATGATGTAGATTGGTTTAGGGATAATCCCTTTCAGTAGTTCTTTTTCATCTCAGGCCCAGAACTTCAGCTGTAACTTCCCTCCTCCATAGGTGTTAAGTGAAGACTTGTTTAGCATTTTTGTTGTCACGTTAATGAATTGCCTTGTAATGTTTGTCAGTGTAGATCACTGTATATGCTACACTTGTTATGCAGCTGAACTTGCAACATAACCTTAGATTTCCTGTGCTTCATTTTTGCTCTGAGGCTTGTCTGTCCTCTCTGACATGTTTGGTTTCTAATTTCAGGATCGGCAATTGCTTACTCTGCATATGTGTTCCCAGATCGGTGGGTAAACAGCATCTTCCACCAGTGGTTTGTGTCATGTGCTGTTTTCAATACCACCATCTGTACTGGAATGGCCTGTTATTCCAGGTACGTGTTCTCCAGAGCAGCAGGGATATAAAATATTATATATGTAATGGGTAGGTCAGACAGAGGAGACTCCGCATGCTGGAGGTAGCTGATCTATTCCTCACTTCTCCTCACTGGAAGCTCAGCACGGCTATTTAGAATTTGTTTATATCTAGGATACAATATAGGGAATAGGTGAGTACAGGACTCAGGAAGCACGGCCTTGACTAAATCATGTAGTACAGTCCATAAGGTGCCCTTAAGCTTGCCCGAGACACTCTCTACACCCATGCCCATTCTGTATATTAAATTAGACCAATATCCAACATTATCATTACTCCCTCTATGCAACATTTGATTTTGAAATACAGGAAAAAACTAAAGATTAAATATTAGACATCTGCAACACCTGGCATGTCCGTTTTCCCAAATTATTACAATGCCCAGGCCCAGCACGGGTTGCACACATATGAATGGCCAGTCCTTTCACAGAGTGGAATATAGCCACATTGTAATGCAGAGTTCTTCACCGTCTCATTAAACCATGTACCTCAGTATGTCCTATCCTGCCTGGGTAATGTAACGTTTCTGCCCTCGCTGTGCAGGGAAAGACTGGCACTCTCAGCACTTGTAGCCCATAGGCACAGACCTGCCTGCAAGTAACAGCACCTTTTATCTTTACTTGTTGAGATCACAAAACCATTAAATGTGGACGCGGTAATATCACTTCTTAGCCGTCTGTGCTGTCCTATAATTTGTTTTTCATCAGCACGTTTTATATTTCTACCGTGTTCATCTGCCGCACCGCTATTTCTGGCCAGTCGAACGTGAGTGCGAGCTGTCTTTCAAGTTCTTGTCTGAACTCAATGCTCACTGCGGTATAGATGTAATTATATAGAAAATTATGATCCATTTATACTGATGGATGATGGGTCAATAACATCTGTTTGTGGGTTTTTTTTTCTTAAGAAAAACACATGACAAAGAACAACGTACAGAGCTTATTGGTTTCTTCATGAATGCGTCTCTTGCGTTGCTCACCTATGTTAACAACATATGAGGCAGTCGTGCGGTTTCCAAAAATTGCTGCATACTACTTGTGTACATGGGTCTCACTCTCTGGTATAAATCTCTATACTGTTGTGCACAAAGCATCTGTTTGCAGCCATATTGTGCACTGAATATTCCAGAGAGGACCTCTTTTAAATTCAGTAGGAACTCTGACCTCCCCACCATTAGATTAGAGGCATTGAGATTGTATAAAGATGCTTCTTACATCTGAAGATCAGGATTTTCAGCAGATTCGATGGTACAACATCAGAGTAACAGTGTGTACGAACCTTCCACCGTTCTGTCCGAAGCTTCTGTCCATGCTTCTCCAGCAGCAGCGCTGCCTTTGTGTTATATCAGCATATATTTTAGACAGGCGGTAGTCACCATCCCGGCGGTCAGGATGCTGGCGCTCAGAATACCGGCGCCGCAATCCAGGCTCCAGAATCCCCACCACCGGCATCCTGACGGTAAGTATTAGGGTTAGGGGGAGGGTTATGGTAAGGCTGCGGGATGGGAGGGTTAAGGTTTGGGGGAGGGTTAGGGTTAGCATGGGTTGGGTATGAAATCCTGGCAGTCGGAATGCCGCTGGTCAGAATACCGACAACGGCATCCCGAGTGCCTAAATTTAGCCTCCCCACACCCTAAACCTAACACCGCAGCCGCTTGCATCAACATGCCTGCGACACTCCCATGATACGCTCACTGAATGGTTTATTTTTACGTGCAGTACCCACCACCCAGGAACGCCCATCACTTTTCTTTTGCCTTTCTGATACCGTCTGTCCCGATCACCAGAACCTTTGTGCGCACACTCTGTGTAACACATGCGCCATAGGGTTTTTTTTATAACTGTTCGCAGATGCGCAGTTGCCAATAATCGCTCAACTCGGAATCCTTAATGTGCACCTGTCTGAAGGCAGCCATTTTGTGCACTGAATATTCCAGAGAGGACCTCTTTTAAATTCAGTAGAGACTCTGACCTCCCCACCATTATTTTGGATGATTTCTGATTTCCACATCCCGGTTGAATATACACATTCAGAGGGCCGGGTTCTGAGTTGGCCGCAGCTGCATCATATGCCTCAGTCGCGTCTACGTCATTATGCTAATGCCGCTACAAATCCCTACTCTAGTGCACGGCCATGTGTCAGAATGTGCAAGGACTGAGACGCCCACTGTCGGCATCTACAGACGCCAAAAATACCGCTTGGTGAGCATTTAGATTCCACCATCGGTTGCACCATTGGAACTTGCACCAGCCCTGTGGTAGGTGCAGTCTCTCTGTCTCTGTCTCTCTGGCCTCCTATGTGAGCAGTTCAGCGTCTTTGTACAGAATGCTATCGGTGACACGCCTGCGACACATCTCAGTACGCTTGCTTAGCCACCCCTGCTACCCCTCAGTCAACGTCATGAACACCCCTTACATTTCTGCTACCATGCATCTAAATTTCATCTGTGACTCTGTATAAACAAAACCGGGTCACATGCGCGGCCTGACTCTGAGGCATGCGCAGAAGAAAAAACATTGCACGATTGTGTGAATATGGACATAGCGCGTGACTCTGAATCAGGCCAAGAGTATCATCCGATCACCTGTAATCTCTTTCCAGATAAGCCACATTGCGCTCTCGTACATGTCTCATCATATATGCAGAAAACAACTTTCCCCCATTTCTGCATCCACCTCTATCCGCACGTTCCGCATTCTCCTGTCCTGACCTGAAACATACCCTAAACCGCCCTCGGCTAAGTGGCGTCAGCTGCTCTTTCTTCTCCGCATCTACCAATATCTCAGCTTTGGCACATAGAGGAAAGCTCTCCCGCCAATAGTACGTCAATGGTGAATGCACTCTGCTTCGGATGACTCCTTTTAAATATGCTACCACATCCCAAAATGCCCTGAATTTGGCAAAGAAATGCACTTTCCCTCTTTCCTCTCTCTCAACCCCTCACAAACCAACCCCGCTGATCACCATCACAGATATTGTTTCTACGCCAAGAGCAAGATTGAAAGAATCTGAAGTGAAATATTATCCTGCTGCTCAATCAACAACCTGCACAATTCCTCTACAGTAGCCCCTGGCTCCATCACCATCTCCATTTTATCCTGCAACTATATATGAGGTCTCTATCAGTGGAGGATTTTATCTAGGGGCTGCAGCCCCCAAGAAAAATCTGCCAACCTAGTGACTGCCTGGCAGTGGCAGTTGCTTCCCATTGGATGCACTGTCTGCTAATTCCCGACAGGCAGTCCCTGGGGTAGTTTTGTTTTCCACACCGTGGAGTTGCCAATCTGGACTGCGATAACAATAAGAGCTTCCAATGGGAAGCCACTCCCCTGCTCTTATGGCAACCTTACCTGGCTTCTAGGGGCTGCAGCCGATGCAGTAACTAGAACCCGGCTTGTTTTTAGCACAAGATCGTGGTCCCGTGAATGCGCACATTTACGGACACCCCGGCCACACAAGGTTGGAACCGACGCTGGTCTCTACCATCTTCTTGCCCCTTCTCATCTCTCTCCATTAAACCCTATCCCCTCACAAATAGGTTTTCACTATCTCCTTTGCCAATCCTAACCTTAACACCTGAGATCTCTTCCTCTATCTTCCCTTCATTATCCAACCATGTAGTAAGAACTCTTCTTATGAGAAAAAAAACCCCGAAATCTGCCCCAAATTCTCTAATTACTGTCCCACCTCTCATCTCACATGGCCCCTAAGCTTCCCGAGATGCTTGCTCACACTCTCCTCATACTGTCCTAGTCGGGCTGTCCATCTCCACACCCCATAGACTAATGTGGTCAGTGATTTTATCATTGCTAATATAATGGCCACTACTTGTTTCTAATACGCTTTGACCTATCTGCTGTACTTGTTATATTATTTGTATGTACCATATGAATGATGTGCATGTAATGTGTGTAATATGACCAGTTCGAAAAAATTAAGTGGGCACCTCCCTATGGCAATTCTGCACTTGTGCCTCTTACCCATGATCCACGTGTTACCGCCCATCCACCGTACCTGCACGCTGTACCCTGACCTCCGCTGCATGTTCAGTTTGCTAAGAAACGGTATTTAGTCATATTATCCCGTAGCTTGTGCCACTGGGTAATTGTGATTTGTTACACATAGTGTTAGTCCGTCAGACACCAGCATTATATTACATGCTAACACTGCTTTATATTTGCTACTGGTCTCTGAGTCATTACTATGTCTCCTGGATACTTAACACTGCATTCACACTTCTATGACTCTAACTTCTATAACTGTCACCGACAGGCTGGGTGCTCCTATTCTGCATTATAACGAACTCCTGATAGAAAGGTAAATAACAGGCACGGCGTGGGCACCTTCACATCCTGACTATGCCTATGTGTCCTGCATTGTGTTGGATCTATAAGGATTACAAATTGGGGTAAATCGGGAGAGGTGCAGAACTTCTAACATACATTTACAAGAATAATTCTGTCACTTAATCTATTTGCAGTCAATACTCCTCTAACGTCACTTGTTTTGCACACATGAATATTGATTTGGAATTTATCACGTAGGCAAGGATTAAAGTGCACCTGTCATTATACAGGGCCTGATTCGGAGGTGGATGGTAATGAGCCGTGACCGCGTCTTCTATCGCAGCACGACTGCGTCTTTATACTAATGCCGCAGCTGATGGATTGCCCACCGGCTCCGACTGAAATCAGCCGCTTTGCATAATAAGTCTCACCATCTGACATCAGAGCAGCCCTGTAGTTGCTCAGAATGTCTGTCAAAACATGGCCGCTGGTGCCTGCACAACAGCGAAAAGGCAGTCGCTGGCCACGACGTGCCCATGTCTAGCTAGCCATCCACCTGTTACCACTTAGAAATGCCCGCTGAATTTGTCTGTCTGCGTACAAAATAATTTTGCGTCACCCGGCGGTGACCATCGAGGCGCACGTGCAGTGCTACTTGGATGCATGCGTAGACTGAAAACATTGGCTGCTTGCGACCAAAATCGATACTGCGTCCACCTCTGAATTTGGCAGACGGTTACGTTTACTGATTTAATTATCCTTTGAAAGAAACCGCTGCCATGCTATCTGTGTCTACCTGAAAATCTGTCCTTTATTACTGTTTTATATATAACCCTGAAGCCACAGACAGACCCATCTAACCATTCCGCTCAGCAGTGTTTCATCCAAATAACTTCCACAAAACCAGCATAACATTTGCGTAAGTCTAGTGTACACTAAATGACACAAATATTTATGTGGATAATTACAACAGCCCCTTTGTTTTGTAACACATAGTCATCTAGGTGAATAGTAATTCTTTGTTTAAAGGGTTTCTCAGCAGAAATGTAAAAATACATGGCCTCACATAACCGTACTCGCCTCCAGACGTTCCCATTGTTGTTCAAGTGTGGGAACCTGTATGCTGAACTAGAGCCTAAAGCTGGGTACACACTGGGCGATATATATATCGGCCATTTAATCGAATGGCCGATATATCGTGAGCACGTCGGCGGGTGTGTATCCCAGATGTATCTGTGAACTATGTTGTTTCTTTGCAGTTACCAATAGTTAGGTTAGTTGGTCCTGTGTACCCAACTTATTTCTATTTACACCTTGCTGTTCAGAGAATAGTCATGGGGGCCAACAGTGTGTAGTTCACAGTGCAGCTCACAGTAAGGATTAGAGAGAGCACAGGCGTTTGAATGGACCAGGGTGAATGCAGGTGAGTACTGTTATTTTATTGTGTTAATGTTAACAACTTTGTGCAGAATCTCTTTAGGGGCCTCAGTCAGCATTTGCACGTAAGATTATCGTGAATCTTCTCGTGCGCAGGACCCGTTCTGCGCATGTGCAGAAAGGGTCCTGCATGATTGCACACAGAGCGGCATCAGACTGTCAGTGATTCACATTTTGCTGCCGTTTGGGGTGGGGAGGGGGCAGCGACAACAGAGGAGTGTCGCCACCATTGGGGTGGGAGGGAAGAGGCAGATGGAGATTTCCTGGCCTCTTTTGGACATCTGTGATGGCCGGCCTGCGTGACCCCATGGTCTCAGCCGGCCAAGGATCACGCAGATGATCCGATGCTGCGTCCCTGGACTCAGCTCATATTATTAATGCATGCAAGAGGCATGACACCTGCTGCTGCATTAACATGATTGCACTTCCGTCCACTACTGAATCAGGGTCTAAGACACTATTCTGATTTATAAGGCACTGACAGGTACACTTTAACAATATTTAAGAGCTGCAAACCTCTCAATAGATGCATGTCTTGTAATTGGGTTGAATTCACTAAATAACATTCCAATTAATTTTACTTTCAATTTATGTGAATATCTGGACAGATGGATGTGCTGACATACTGTATCTCAGCAGTAAAGGGCTGCCGTGTGTTTGCACAGATTATAATTTTGTGTGTGTTGAACAAGGTAAGGTCAAGCCGCAGATTTAATCTCCGTATGCCTGCAGGTTTCCGGAGGAAACTCGCCCACGACTCAGCAAGGTATTGCGGACGACGGCCTTCGCACACCCCTACCTGTTTGACAGCATTCCATTGTTTTATCGGGTAAGACTTGGAGTTGGTAAGCAAACTGGGAGGGAGGGTGTCATTAAATCAGTTGGTGTCAAGCATTGCACTAAAAAGTAAATCGGTAACAGTGAGTATTGTTTGTGGTTCATGCATGTATTACAGTGTACAATGAAAAATGGCCATATGCATGAGTAGTTGTCTATTTTATATATATATATATATATATATATTATAATTTCAGCATGTACTAAGATATGACCATTATGTTTTACAAGACATATAATTCCCCCCACTATTGATAGCATATGTGATCATGTACAACTACCATATATAAAGTTATATATACAGCTTGGAGTAGTTTCATGAACACACATACTGTAATTGCTAGAGTTGTGTGTTGCATTAGTGTTATGTAACTAATGTAAACTAATCCATGGTACACTGGGAATAAAAGTACTGCTTATAACTGCTTACCACATTGAAGAATGGGAGTTGGAGAAACAGAAAATAAACTTATTCTGTAGGTAATACACTCTCTTAAACTGTTCATGGATATAGGCAGCTTGGTCATAGGCCAAGTATCGTCAAACCATATACTGTATGCAATCCATGCATATTTACGCTTTCATATTATATTTACTCCTCGGACTCCCTGGAATAATTGCTTGACAAATATCAATATTCAACTTAAACTTTATTAAGTATTTAAAAGAAACAAAAAAAAATTGTCCGAAGAAAACACAGATAATAAAAATGGAAAGTAACAAAATATAAATAGGAGCAGTGCTTCACAATTCACCGGTATAGAAATGTAAAAGTATAGCAACATAAATAATAGTGACTGGGCAGAAAATAACATCTCGCATCTAAAGAGAGTGGCTGTGGCTGCAGCTGCTGTGTGTGAATATGCTAATGCTGCACGAGGCGTCTGGTGTAAATAGACTCCTCTTACCGGCTTCTGTGATCCGCTGCTGCGTCCATGGATGTATCATCTGCGAAAACATTGGCTATCTGACTAATACTCAGGTTACACAGGATGGCCGGTGTTTTCAGAGATCTGCATCGGAAGACGCAGACCCTGGCCTCGGCACACCTTGAAAACGAGGCAGATGCTCCAGATTTCAAGAACGCTGGCCATTACAGCTCCTTCCCCGTCCGCAAACGGCTGCAGCATGTCACTTATGCTGCGGCTTAGTGGGGCAGACAGTGATGGGCACATGCGTAGCATCATGCTCCGATCATTAAACATCGGAGTTGTGTGTAAACCATAGAGAACCAGGATATACAGGAGTGTATCTCTGCCTAAATAGGAAATCTGGAGATGACCCCACCCCTCTAGATCCATCGAAAGTTTAAGTGATGTAAGGGTGAAGGATTTTATCGGAGACTGTTCTTAACCCAATCAAATGGGATGCAACTACCCCCGGATGGGTGAGAAATCCTCTGGTGCAAATACAGCGCCACAGATTTTTCCACCTTTTATCGAGAGATCTGAAATCTTCACTATCAATGTTACAGTGCGGGGAACAGGATCTTGATCTCACAACCATCAACGTAAAACACTGCCCCTGCTGTAAAATATGGAGGAGAGGATCCAGTGGCAATTTTAACAGAAGGGGCAATTGTGAACACCCATGCTGCATACTCCATTCCAACAAAAGGTGGACTCTCTATAGTCCATTCAGCAGAATAGTGGTAGATGGCAAAATATTTCAATAGCAGGGCCAAAAGCCCTACGTTACAAGACATCCTAAAGATGGTCGTATCAAATACTTTTGAGTCACCTAGACTGAGGAGCATATCGTGGGAAGCAGAAGCCGCAGGGCCACAACTACTGTGTCAATTCCTTTTACCTAATGGCGACCTTCAAACAGCTCCAATTCATGACAAGTTAAAAGATCGGGGAGAAGTGACTGGTGCCTACTGGCCATTATTTTGTCTACAAATATTAAAATCCATGTTCAGAAGGGACAATAGGAGGAGTCCGAACTTTAATTCTTATTGGGTTTGGGTAGGAAAATGTTAAGGGCTTTGTTGAAAGAGAAATAGTGAGGAGAGTTTTGGGGAATAGTTTGGAAGAATTCTATGAGGGAAGGGGACATATTATTGTAGAG